>JAESUZ010003203.1:0-138052 GCA_017311185.1 Proteles cristata cristata
GAGAGAGTTTGAGCAGGAGAGGGGCAGAGAGAGAAGGAGAGGGAGAATCCCATGCGTGCTCTGTGCTGGCAGCATGAGGCTTGATCCCATGAACCATGGGATCATGACCTGAGCCAAAATCTAGAGCCAGGCGCCTAACCAACTGAGCCACCCAGACACCCCTAGATTGCATCCATAGCTTGGGTATTGTAAATAATGCTGCAATAAACATGGAGGTGCACATATCTTTTTGAATTAGTGTTTTAGTTTTTGTGGGGTAAATACCCAGTAGTAGAATTAGTGGATCACATGGCAATTCTATTTTTAATTTTTTGAAGAACCTCTCTATTGTTTTACACAGTGCCTGCACCAATACAACAACCACGGGTGGACCTAAAATGTGTAATGCTAAGTAAACAAGCCGGACAGAGAAAGACAAATGCCATGTGATTCACTCATATGCAGAATTTAAGAAACAAAACAAATGAACAGCTTTGTAATATATTTTGAAATCTGGAATTGTGATACCTCCAATTTTGTTTTCCTTTTTCAAGATTGCTTTGGCTGTTCTGGGTCTTTTTGGCTCCATACACATTTTAGGATTATTTGTTTTAGTTCTATGAAGAATACTATTGGTATTTTGATAGGTGTTGCATTAAGTCTCTAGATTGCTTGTGGTATTATGGACATTTTAACTATATTGGTTCTCCCAATCCATCCTGCCATTTGTTTATGTCATCTTTAATTTCTTTCATTTAGATGTGTTTCCATTGGCAAGGGAAACAAAAGCAAAATTAAGCTATTAGGATTACTCAAAAATGAAAAGCTTTTGCACAGCGAAGGAAACCATCAAAAGAGCAAGACAACCCACTGAATGGGAGAAGGTATCTGCAAATGACATAATCAATAAGGGGTTAATATCCAAAATATATAAAGAACTTATACATTCAACATCAAAAAGAAAAAAGAAATGATCTAATTAAATATGGGCAGAAGACATGAACTAACATTTCTCCAACGAAGACATACAAATGGCCAACAGACACATGAAAAGATGTTCAACATCACTCATTACCAGGGAAATTCAATCAAATCCACAATGAGATACCACCTCACACCCGTCAGAATGACTATAATCAGCAACACAAGAAGAAACGAGTATTGGAGAGGATGTGGAGAAGGGGGAACCTTCTTGCACTGTTGGTGGGAATGCACACTGGTGCAGCCACTCTGGAAAACAGTATGGAGGTTCCTCAAAATATTAAAAAAGGAATTACCATATGATCCAGTAATTCTACTACTGTATTTATTTCCCTTCCCAAAATGAAAACACTAATTTGAAAAGATATACATATACCCCTATGTTTATTGCAGCATTATTTATGATAACCAAGATATGGAACCAACCCAAGTGTTCATCCATAAATGAATGGATAAAGAGGATGTGGTATAGATATATAAGGGAATTATAGATATATAAGGAAACATTACTCAGCCTTAAAAAGAGAATGAGATCTTGCCATTGAGATTTTGATAGGTTATATTGAATCTGTAGATTGCTTTAGGTAGTGTGGACATTTTAACAGTATTAAATCTTTAGTAAATACCATGTTAATATTTCACTATTAATTTTTCACTATAGGGTGTAAGTAGATGTATTTTATCAAGTGAGAAGATTGCTAGAGAATAACATATAACTACTGCTTTAGCGGTATCATCTAAGTTTTGATATTCAGAGTTTTCATTTATTTAGTTTTACCTGCTTAGGTTTTCAGTATTATTTCTTCTTTGACCTGTGAGTTATTTATGAGGGTGTGTCTTAAGTTTCCAGATATTTAAGATTTTTTTCGGTTTTATTTTTTATTAACATCTATTTAATTAAATTTATGTCTTGGGTCCCTAGTCATAAATTAATTGACCAGACGTGTGTAGGTTTATTTCTGGGCTCTCTATTCTGTTCCATTCATCTCTGTGTCTGTTTGGAGGGGCAGTACCATACTGTTTTGATTACTAACACATTGTAATATAGTTTGAAATCAGGAAATGTATTGCCTACAGCCTTGTTATCCTTTCTCAGGATTGCTATGGCTGTTCAAAGTCTTTTGTTGGCTCCATACAAATTTAAGAATTATTTTTCTATTTCTGCGAAAAATGCCACTGGAATTTTATTAGGGATTGCACTGAGTCTGTAGATGGCTTTGGGTAGTATGGACACTTCAACAACATTGATTCTTCTAATCTCTGAACAGATTATTTTTCCATTTATCTGTTTTCTTCCGTTTATATTATCAATATCGTGTAATATTCAGTGTATGAATCTTTCACCTCCTTGCTTAATTTATTCCTAGGTATTTTATTCTTTTAATGCAATTGTGAATTGGATTGTTTTCTTAATTTCTCTTCTGATAGTCTGATAGTATATACAAACACAACTGAATTTTGTTTATTGATTTTGTGTCCTGCAACTTTACAAAATTTATTAATCCGTTTCAACAGATTTTGCTGGAGTCTTTAGGTTTTCTATATACAAAATCGTGCCATCTACAAATAGTCACAGTTTTACTTCTTTTTTTCCCAATTTGGATGACTTTTATTTATTTTTCTCATCTAATTGTTCTGGCTAGGAATTCCAATACAATGTTGAATGAAAGTGGTGAGAGTGGGCATCTCTGTTTTCTTAAAGGAAAAAGTTTTCAGCTTCTCACCACTGCGTATGAGATTAGCTGTGGGCTTGTCACATATGGATTTTATTATGTTGAGGTGCATTACCCCTGTATCCAGTTTGTTGACAGTTTTTTTTTTATCATGAATCGATGTGGAATTTTGTCAAATGCTTTCTTTGCATCTGTTGAGATGATCATATCATATTTACCATTTGTTTTGTTAATGTTATGTATCACATTGATTGGTTTGCAGATACTGAACCATGCTTGCATCTCCAGAATAAATCCTACTTGACTGTGGTGCATGATCGTTTGAATGTATTTTTGAATTTGGTTTGCTTATGCTTTCTTGAGGATTTTTGCATCTATGTTCATCAAGGATAATGGCCTATAATTTTATTTCTTTGTAATCTCCTTGTCTTGTTTTGATATCAATGTAATACTGAACTTGTAAAATGAGTTTGGAAGTATTGCCTCTTCTATTTTTGGAGGGGTGTGAGAAGGATTGGTATTAATTCTTCTTTAAATTTTTGGTAGGATTCACCAAAAAGAATTCTGTTTTTTCCATGGTAAGCAAGGCTGAACCTTGGTCTAGAGAGGAGTTCTGGTCCAAATGGTATCATAGGAGGCTTCTGAACTCAACTCCTCCCATGGATGCATTGGCTCTACAGCTATACATGGAACAAACCTTTCTGAGATAAATGCAGAAACTAGCTGAATGATTTCTACACATCAGGTGAATGAGAAAATACCTACCCTGAAGTGGGAAGGAATGGCTAAAACACACTCTCACCGTAAGTTCTCATCCCTGCAGCAGCAACATAGACTGGGAAGGAACTCACAATTCTGATTCTCCATGAGAAGCAAAAGGTTTGTCCTCAACATGTAGCACTCCAATTTTTAAGAATTCCATATAATGGATGGCTGGAAATCTACATCCCTACACAGGCCTGACAAGAGATGTTAAAGGGATTTCTTCAAGCTAAAATAAAAGGTTGCTAATTAGTAACAGGAAAAAATATGAAAGTATAAATCTTGTTCATAATATAAATACATTAGTTAATTTTAGAATACCCTCATGGTGTGATAATGGTAAGTAAATCACTTATAAATTTATTTTGAAGATTAAAAGACAAAAGTATTTAAAATAACTATAACTACAATAAATTCTTAATAGATACACAAGGTAGAAAAGGAAATTTTGACATCAACCACATAAAATGTAGGTGGAGGAGAATAAAAATGAAAGTTATAGTATGCATTCATAACTTGTTCTCAGCTTGAAATATACTCTTATAAGTATGTTTAATGTAAGCCTTGTTATAACCACAAAGTAAAAAGCTATATCAGACACATAGAAGAGAAAGAGATAGGAATCTAACTATACCACAATAGAAAAATGCAGTTCTAAGAGGGAATTTTATAGCCATAAACGCCTACATTAAGAAACAAGAAAGATCTCAAACAATCTAACCATATATCTCAAAGAACTAGAAAAAGTTCAAAATAAATCCAAAGTTAATAGAAGATTGTCTTATTTAATTCTTTCCAGATAATTTATGATGTCTTGTTTGATTTTCCTCTTTGACTCAATTTTTGTTTCCTTTTAATAAATATTTTAAATGTTATTGTATATGACCAAAGAACCTGGTAAAAAATATTTTTTAATTTTAGTTTATAGTCAAGCCATTGTCTATTTTGGAAACATTCTATGAACAAACAAAATAAACCCAATATGTTTTTATTCAAGGGATCTATGGTTTTTGTAAAAATATTAAAGAATTTTGTTGACTGATCTCTTATTATATGTCTTTACTTATATTTTGACTTATAGATCTGTCCAATTCTGTAAGAATTCTCTCCTAACATTTCTAGCAGCCTTTACTTTATTTACTTACCTCCATTTTGGGTGTGTACACGTTTATGACTGTTAATGTCTTTACCTGTTTTCATTGCCTAATTAAATCTTTATCCTGTTTCAAACTTTCATTTTTAAATTTGACCTTGTCAGCTATTAACAATCCTTCTGCTTTTTTGGGCATTTAACTTCCATCTCATTGCTCATAACATTTTCAAAAGTTCTTCATCATTTTAATTATGTTTCTTGTACCTTAGTGTATAGCTGGATTTTATTTTATTCAAACCTTATATTTTCTCTCTTTTGATAGAGAATTCAGTGCATTTACATTTTGTGTGATGACTTTACATCCTTCTCGATATTACTAATAACACATTGGAATAACCTATGGCAATTAAAAGTGAATGATTTATTTCTATAAGCAACAGGATATATGAATATCACAAATATGCTGAGCGAAATAAGTCAGGCAGAGAAAGACAAATATCATATGTGTGCACGTATAGGAGGATTAGGAGGAGCTTAACAGAGGACCAAGGGGGAGAAGAAGGGCGGAAATGGTGGGGGAAAGGGGGAGAGGCAAACCATGAGAGACTCTTGAATGCTGACAAAAACTGAGGACTGGTGGATGTGGGGAGGAGGGGTGGGCATGGAGGAGGGCACTTGTGGGGATGAGCACTGGGTGTTATGTGGAAACTAATTTGACAATAAACTATTTGTAAAAAAAAAAAAAAATCACAAATATAATACTGAACAAAGGAAGTCAGATATGAAAGAATGCCATTTATATGTATGGTAATTCCATTTATGTAAATTCAGAACAGACAAAAGTAATGTTTAGCATTAGAAGTTAAGACGGTGATTACCTTTGGAGATAAAAAGAAGTATTAGAAGGTTTCTGGATTGAGTATAACTGTTTCTCTTTGCTAGGTGGTGGTTTACACAGATGTGTTCACATTTTCAAAATTCATTGAGTTGTATACTTAAGTCTTATTCAGAATTCTCTAAAAATGTTATACTTAAAAGTGTTTATTAAATTTTTCTGATCTATGATCATAATCATGTTGTCTGCAAATTGTAATTTTAATTCTTTTCTAAGTTCTGTTTCACTGGGCCTTTAATTTACTCAATTTTTATTGAGTTTTTATGTCTATGTGCTTGTAGCTCAACAAAATGTTAAAGAGTGAGACAAAGGCTATTGCATCATTGACTTGCTTGCAGTTTTAGAGGAAATACTTTTAACATTTTATTATTTAAGTGTGGTATTTGCTGTAAGTTTTTAGAAGATGTCCTTTATGATGTTAAGGAAGTTTCCTTCTCTTCCTGGTTTGCTAGAAGTGTGCAAAAATGGGATGTTGAATTTCATCAAATGCTTTTACTATATGTATATTCTTCTTCATTCTTTACATGAATTAAGTTACATCAATTGGTCTTTGAGTATTTAATAAACCTTGTATTTCTGAAATATATGGATTAGTTGTAATGAATTCTGTCTCTCTCTCTATCACTCTATCTACAATTAGCCTTTTATTTTGAAAGGTGTTTTGTTTGGGAAAACTTTCCATCTATATTTATTAGGGAGGAGAGTCTGCAATTCTAGAATATCCTCATCAGATTCAGGAATCCAGGTTATGCTGCCCTTACAAAATGAGTTCATTAGTGTTCCTTCTATTTCTTTTTTCTGAAAAGGCATGACTGTGCTTATTTCTTATGTATTTGGAAATATCACTGACAGGACTTTCTGTGTCTATAATTTTTCCATGGAGAAAGTTCATAATTTCAGAGTCAAATGTCTTTAATCTATATACAATTATCATTCATCTTCTAAATTTCATTTTACGTTGGCTTTGGTAAGGTTGCATTGCTATAGGAATATTCATCCTATGCATCTAAATTTTCAATTGGCTTAAAGTTGTTCACAGTATCCCTTGTCATCTTTTTAATATTTGTGGGCTCTATGTGACTCCCTCTCTCATTCTCAATATCGGTTATTGATAAGTTTCTCTTTTGTCTTCATCTTTCTATCTTTAAATCACTTTCATTAGCCTTTATAGGCAAATTTTTAACTTGGTTGACCTCAACATTGAGTGTTTATTTCCTAATTAATTATTTTTTGTTCTTATAATTATACTTTATTTTCTACTTTCTTTGGGTTAAATGTAATCTTCTGCCAATTTCTTGAAATGGCTTCCATTGTTTCCATTGATAACACAGTTATCTGTGTTATGAACCTAAGACTTTTTTTCTGTGAATACCTTTCAATTTTTCATCCGAATCTGGTTTTTATAATCTCAACTTTTACATGCCTAGATACAGTGTGTGCGTGTGTGTATGTGTGTGTGTGTGTATGTGTGTGTGTGTTTAAATAAATATCCTAGTCTGGCTGGTTAGCTCGTTGGTTACAGCGTGATGCAGATAAATAAATATCCTATTTGGTGTGTCATCATTTTTGGAAAACTCATCTATTATTTATTCAAATATTGGTCCCAGTTCATTCCTTCACTTCTTCATTTGAGGACTTCAATCATATATATGTTAAGACTTATGACTATATCCTCTGTGTCTCTTATTACTTTTTCAGTATTTTCTATGCTTTTATCTTTTCATGCTTTTAAGTATGAATATTTTCTTTTGATCTATATTCCAGTTTACTAATTCTCTCTCCAGCTATATCTAATCTGTTGTTAATCCTATCCATTGTAATCTTAATTGCAGTTATTTTATTTTTAAATTTATTTTTTTAATTCCTCGAGTGTACTTATCTTTAAGTCCATGTCTGAGATCTCCTGTGGATCTATTTCTAATGTCTACTTTTTACTTTTGTTTTATATTCTTTTTCTGAGTGGCTGGTTACTTTTGATTACATGCCAGATAGTAAACATTTTTAAATGCAGAGGTCATTTGAAGCTCTGGATGATGCTAACTCTCCTCTAAGAGGATTTTCTTTTGCTTATACTCAGAAGTCAGACAAACAAACCCCAACCACATTACTTCGATTAGACTCTAAGAAAATTTGGACCTGGAAGATGGTGTGAGACCTTGTGGAAGCTGTTCTACTTGAAGTTTATTGCTACTTCTAGAATGTTGCCATTCATCCTCCCTCCTATTCATTGCCAATTTTTGATGTCCCAGCTTCATGAATCTGTCAGTCACTTCTTAGCATCTCAGCATCAACCTTAGTAGTTGACAACTTCCTCAAGGGAGAAGCCATGACAAATTTTAACCTCACCTGTCTTGGCTTCATCTGCATTCCAATTTGTCTCCCAAGTTGTTCTGCACTAGTTGGTGTCTAGTGCTTCCAGAAAATTTAAAAATATTTTTAAAACAATTTATATTTCAACAAGAGGATGTGTCTGAAACACTTTTCTGTCATTGCCAGAACAGAATTCCTATTGTATCATTTTCCATTCTTTTCTTTTTGAACCTCCAATGTCATTTTGTTTTAGATGTGTCTTGTGTATAAAGTATCAAAAAAAAGCAGTGTGTTTTCTTACCATTCTGAGAGCCATTTTCTCTGAAAAAGTCGATTTATTACACTTATCTTTGTTGTGATTTTTTATGTTTAAACGTAAAACTCATGTATTTTCTTATGTTATATGTTGGCCTTTTTTAAACCTTTTTTTCTAACTAGTTTCTGTACAAATTATTGACTTTTTTCTCCCACGTTTACTCTCAGTATTTGGAAATTACACATTTATGTCTATTATTTTAGTAGCTACTCTTACACTTTCAACACACATGTTAAAGCTATATTTTGTATGAATGTCTAGAGGGAATCAGAATTTTCTTCCTCAAGGAAACAAGAGCATTAGCATAGTCTTTCCCATAACCCACTTCTCTAAATTAACATCATTTAGCATTTTAGAACTAGATTTTACTTTAAAAATAAACATTGTGTTACACCCTGTATCAACAGTCATGAAGCTTAAAAATACGTTTGATGTTTTTATCTTTCACCATGACTTCTTTTATCCCTCTTCTGTTTCTTTGAACCATTCATTTTGTGGGAGCACATCACATACAACTATCTCATTGTTTACTTAATAAACAGGATGTACCAGAATCTTGCCTACTGGGGTCTGTGGCTACTTATACATGACCATTCCTCTCTAGCTCCATTACCCACAAAATAGCACTTTTAACATGTGGACAAATTCCCTAATAATGCCCCCTTTGAAGATTAAGGAGAGACTGGTTGGTCTAGATTCATTCAAAAGTAGCTCCCAACTTAATCACCTGGTGAGTGCACTGAAGTCATTTTCTGCTACTTGCATCTAAATCTACATGATTTTATAGAAATTATGTCTACCTCCACAGCAATCTTCTCCTGCATATCTGGAGCTTTTGACTTACACTGTATCGGTTACTCCACAGATCTTTTCCTTTCCTAAAGAAACAATTTCTTTTTAATGTTTATTCTTGAGAGAGAGAGAGGGAGACACAGAATCTGAAGCAGGCTCCAGACTTCAGGCTGTCAGCACAGAGCCTGACGTGGGGCTTGAGCTCACAAACCACCTGATCATGACCTGAGCTAAAGTCAAATGTTTAACAGACTGAACCACCCAAGTGCCCAAATCTTTTCTTTTTTTAAGTAATTATTTAATGCCTGATCAATGACATTTCTGATTTTCAAGATTATTGTAGAGTGATTACATTTCTTATTTAGACATCTTGATCCAATACAGCTTTAATTTGTATAACAGTGTAATGATTGACACCATATATCAGCTGAGTATTTGATTATGAATTTTCATTAACTTTCAAGTTAATTCATCTTTTTCAATAAAGATTCAGAAAGATTCAAAGGACAGGTAAGGGATTTTAAAATTTCTGAACACATGGCATATCATTTGAATATATTTATATTTGAATGTATATTAAATATATCTTTGAATATATTTTGAATATATTCAATATATTCTAATGATACACTTATACTCAAGTGTTTAGATATCATATTAAAATACATATTATAAAAATAATGTTAATCTACCTATTCCTACACTATGCTATGCAGTTAAAATGCATTTGTGTGCTTATTTAAACACATTTCAACAACACTGTGCATCAAATATTAAAAGTTCCTAGCAATATTCAATGTCCTAGAGAGCCCACTGCAAGTAATTGAACTGGGACTCCAGCCCAGTTCTTCTGAACACACATCCAGCACCAATTCCACACAAAAACTGCACTTTTGCATTTTCCCTCTGTCCTAACCCTATCAGAAGTGACTTAGCCATCACCTTGGACTGTTTACTAATAATACCAGCACTAATAATACCAGCATTTATTTTTCTCTTAACCCTGAAGCCCATACTCCTCTGGGCTCTGCCTTCAAACAAACTCTACTGCTGACAGTCTTACAACTCTTGCCTCATTAAAGAGTTTCTAATGAGCTAATTAAACAGGAATGGAGTATGGCCAAGGAAAGGCCCCCAGACATGTGAATTCTGAGGCAGGGAGAGTAGGGATTTCACCCTCCGGAGAGCACAGCCTAATGACCGAGGATCCTAATGAGCCTGGCGTGGCTCTCAACTAGCTCCCAGGAAGCACACCTGATCAAACTGCATATCATAATGAATATGGTCTTCTGACCCCAGCCTCTAGTGAGCCAGCTTGGCAAGCTGCATCTTCTAAGGTATTTGGCAAATCACCAACACCTCCAATGTTAAGTCTCACAATCCGCCTGTCCTGCTGAGCAACCCATCCTCACACAAAGCCTCCTCACCTGTAAAACTATCAAAACACTGGGTTCTAAATAGTTCAGTATCTCATGGATCCATAGCGGAAGAATGTGGAACTACCCAAAATCTCATTTGGCCAAATCCCATCTTTTCATGAAGGCCTAGACAAGCTGGGATCTGACTTGCTGTAGAAATTCAGAGAGCAAGCAGAGGAGCAAAAGTAACAAAGAATACTAAATAGGCATGAAAAAGAGTAATAAATAGGTATTTTTTCATTGAGATGTTAACATTTATCTTAAAAGTAATGTTCTCTTATACTTTGTGCCTAGATGAACAGCCATTGTCTCTGTTAGCTGGCTGTTTGCATAGCTACCCACCCATAACAGACTGAAAATACCAGATATTGGCTTCTTTAGTGTCTCGCAGCTGGTCTAGTTGTGACCAACAACACATGAAAGGAAACATCTAGAAAATACTCATGAACAAAAGGAGGGGCAACATATACTCTGAAGAAGACTGATAATGCCTTTCAACACCCATTACTTTTATTATATTGTAATAGAATCCTTACTATTATCATCCTCATTATTATTATCCTTGTTATGATCACTCAGAATACAGTAATTTTTATCCTCTCTTGCAATGTGTGTGGCCACATAACCAAGTCCTGATAAATGTAATACAGTAACAATTTTATTAAAGAAAAGTTACTGAACCTTGATAAGAAGAGCAAAGGCTTTGTCATTTTGACCTCAGTTTCTCCCAATTTCTTTTTCTGCCCACCATGGATTGGTAGCCTTGAAAGACAGCCTTGCAGACACCAAGAAAAAGAAGACTGATTTTAAAGGTTGTCAAAAAGCCTTGTCCCTAGAGCAGTGTCACTGTTTCCCCCAATATGCCATCTCATGGAAAAGCCACATTCATGTGGTAGCTGTTTGATCTGACCTAGAGCCCAGTTCTACCCCCAGAGAATTGTTGAAGTCACCAGCATGTGCTCAACACTGAAGCTATCAGACGCTGCAGTACCTGCATTTCTGGAGTAAAGAAGAGCTCAGTCAAAATCTAAAAGGAAGATCTGGAGAATATGAGGTCTGGGGGGCAGGGGAGGGTTGTGAAAAAACTCATACGTATCACTGGGGGACTATAAGGCTGTATTCAGCATATGGCTGTGTGCATGCCCAAGGGAGATCAGAGGGCCCCAGTCACTTGTCAGTGATCTTGAAGCTCTGCACAAACAGAAAGTGAAGGCTAAGATAGATGAGATGAGTCAATTGCCTGAGCTTTGAAGGAGTGCCTCAACACAGACAGATCTCAGCAAAAGGTGGAAGATTTACTGGCTAAACACATTTAAGAAAATCTGAGCAATCATTGACTGACTGTTAAGTTAGTCTGGGCAAGTGTTGCATTGTTATATTATGCAAAATATCAATTTATCAATGAAAAATTATGAGACACCCAAGAAAGAGGAAAGTATGGACACATTAAGAAATAAGGCAGTCAATTGAAACTGTCCTAAAGGGGAACTAGATCGTTGGCTTACTAGACAAGCATGAAATCAGTTTTTGTAAATATGTTCAAAGAACAGAAGAAAATTATGTTTAAAGAATTCAAGGAAAGTATGACAATTGTGTCTCATCAAATAGAAAATATCAATAGAGGAAAAATATATGTATTTCTAATTTTAATATATATTTTATATATAAAATATAATTTTAACATATTTAAATATATAACATATATTTATAGCTTATATATATAAATTACATATTTTTTCAAATAGAAATTCTAAGATGGGAAGTACAATAACTGTAATGAAACTTCACTAGAGGAGTCCAACTGTAGGAGAAAGAATCAACTGACAGAAGAAAAACTCAGTGAACTTGAAGATAAGTCAATATGGGTCATTCAGTCTGGGGAGCAGAAAAAGAATTTTTAAAAATGAGCAGAGCTTCAGAGACCTGTGGGACATTATCAACCATGCCATAATACACTAGTAGAATCCCAGGAGGAGAAAATAGAGAGAATGAAGCTGAGAAAAGATTTGAAAAAAATAATGTTGGAAAACTTCCCAAACTGGATGAAAAACATTAATCTGTACATACTGGAAGCTCAGTGAATTTCAGTACCTAAATCTGAAGATATCCACATCTAAACACATCATAGTCAAAGTGTCAAAAGTCAAAGACAAAAAGAAAACATTGAAAGCAGGAAGATTAAAAATGAATCATCACCTAAAATTAATCCTCAAGAAGGTTAACAACTGACACCAGGGGCACCTGGTAGCTCAGTCAGTTAAGCATCCAAATTTTGATTTCAGCTCAGGTCATGATCTCATGGTTCTTGAGTTCAAGCCTTGCATTGGCCTCCATGCTGACAGCACAGAGCCTGTTTTGGATCCTGTCTCCCACTCCTGGGTGGCTCAGTCAGTTTAGTGTCCGACTTTGGCTGAGATCATGATCTCAAGGTTCTGAGTTCAAGCCCTGTGTTGGGCTCTCTGCTGACAGCTCAGAGCCTGGAGCCTACTTTGGATTCTGTGTCTCCCTCTCTCTGCCCTTCCCCTTCTCTTGCTTTGTCTTTCTCTCTCAAAAATAAATAAACACTAAAAAAATTTTTTTTAAATCTTAAATCTGACATCAGAAAATGTGGAAGTCAGAAATTAGTGGGATGGCATCATTTAAACTGCTGAAAGAAAGGCTCATTGACCAAGAAATCAATATATAGCAATCAATAAGGATATTTTGAATATTCTTCAAAATTAAGAATAAATTAAGACATTTCCAGATTTAAAAAATCTAGCCTCTACAAGAAATACTAAAAAGTGTCTTTCTGGGTGAATAGAAAGGACACTAGATGGTAATTAAAATCATGAAGAAATAAAGAGTACTAGTAAAGGTAATTACATAAGTAAAAATAAAGACAATATAAATTTTTGATAACTCTTTTTTCTCTTAATTTAAAATATAATGGCATAAAACAATAATTATAAAACTGTCGATTGGCTTATAACATATAAAAATATCATTTGTATGACAGTAATAGGACTAAGGAAGCAGGAAGAAAGGGAACTATATTGGAATAAAGATTCTATATATTATTGAAATTAAATCAGTATTACCCAAACTATATTATTTTAACTTGAGATGTTAATCTAGATTGCTTTGGTAGCTCCTAAGGAAATTACTCCAAAAACATACTAAAGAGAAGGAACTAAAAAGGTACACTAAAAAAATATTTATAAACATAAAAGAAATACTGGAGTGATAGAGGAGCAAAAAACCAAAAGCCATATGGAAACCAATGTCCCAGGGCACCTGGGTGGCTCAGTTGGTTAAGCATCCAACACTTGATTTCAGGTCAGGTCATGATCTCATGGTTGAAGCCCTGCATCAGGCTCTGTGCTGACAGTGTGAAGCTTGCTTGGGATTTTTCTCTCCCTCTCTCTGTGCTCCTCCTCCACTCATGTTCTCTCTCTCTCTCAATAATAAATAAATAAATAAATAAATAAATAAATAAATAAATAAACAAACTTTTTTAAAAAAAAAAAAAGTAAAAAGAAGCCAAAGTATACATGGCGGAGAGTCCCAAATATCACTAGGAGTATGAAAATAAAATAACAAAGGTTTCAACAAGAAAGACCAAGAGATACCATTCAAAAACAAAACAAAACAAAACACTCTCTGAAAGGATAGGCCCTGGACAGTCAAAGAGCCTTCTTAGATACAGCAGCGCTCACAGGTACAGAGAGCATAACAAGTCTTTAAAACTAACAAAAGCCAGAAAGCTAATTAAAATGACAAAACAAAAGAGCTCTCCTCCAAAGAAATTCCAAGAAGAACTGACAGCTAATGAACTGCTCAAAACAGATATAAGCAGCATAACTGAACAAGACTTTAGAATAATAATCATAAAATTAATAGCTGGGCTTGAAAAAAGCATAGGGGACATCAAAGAAACTATGGCTACAGACAAGATGGAGAATAAGAATAGGCATGATGAATTAAAAAATGCAATAAATGAGATACATAATAAATTAGAGGCCTCCAATGTACGGATTGAAGAGGCAGAAAGGAGAATAAGTGATTTAGAAGACACCATTATAGAAAAAGAGGAAACTAAGAAAAAAAGAGACAAACTGATCCAGGAACATGAAAGAAGAGTTTGAGAGCTCAGCGATATGGTCAAACGCAAAAATGCCCATATCATAGGAATCCCAGAAGAGAGAGGGAAAGGTGCTGAAGGAGTCCTGGAACAAATTATAGCAGAGAACTTCCCCAACCTGGGGAAGGAAGTAAATGTTGAAATACAAGAGGCTCAGAGGACTCCCCTCAGATGCAATTTGAATCGATCTTCGGCACAGTATATCATAGTAAAAATGGCAAAATACAAGGACAAAGAGAGAATTTTGAAAGCAGCTAGGGAGAAAAGGGCCCTAACATACAACAAAGGAAAACCCATCAGAGTGGTGACAGACCTATCTACTGAAACGTGGCAGGCCAGAAAGGAATGGCAGGAGATCTTCAATGTGATGAACAGAAAAAATATGCAGCCAAGAATCCTCTATCCAGCAAGCCTGTCATTCAAAATAGAAGGAAAGATAAAAGTCTTTCCAAATAAACAGAAATTGAAAGAATTTGTCACCACTAAGCCAGCCCTATAAGAAATCCTGAGGGGGACGCTATGAAGGAAATGTTGCAAGGAACAAAGATACCAGAGACACCACTACAAACGTGAACCCTACAAAAGATACAAAGACTCTAAACCCACATATTTCAATAATAACACTGAATGTAAATGGGCTGAATGCTCCAATCAAAAGACATAGGGTAGCAGAATGGATTAAAAAAAAAAAATCCATCTATATGCTGTCTACAAGAAACTCATTTTAGACTGAAAGATACCTTCAGATTAAAAGTAAGGGGATGGAGAAATATCTATCATGCTATGGGAAATCAAAAGAAAGCTGGAGTAGCTATACTTATATCAGACAAACTGGGCTTTAAATTAAAGACAATAACAAGAGATGAAGAAGGGCACTACATAATACTTACAGGGTCCATCCATCAGGAAGAGCTAACTATCATAAATGTCTATGCACCGAATATGGGAGCACCTAAATATCTAAAACAATTAATCACAAACAGAAACAAGCTTATAGATAAGAATGTGCTAATAGCAGGGGACTTTAATACTCCACTTACAGCAATGGATAGATTAACCAGACAGAAAATCACTAAAGAAATAATGGACTTGAAAGACACATTGGACCAGATGGATCTGACGGATATATTTAGAACTTTACATCCTGAGACCAGGGAATTTACTTTCTTCTCAAGTGCACATGGCACATTCTCCAAGATAGATCACATACTGGGACAGAAAGCAGCCCTCAAAAAATATAAAAGAATTGAAATCATACCATGCATACTGTCGGATCATAATGCTTTGAAACTTGAAATCAATCACAGGAAGAAGTCTGGAAAACCTCCAAAAACATGGAGGTTAAAGAACACTCTACTAAAGAATGAATGGGCCAATCAGGCAATTAGAGAGGAAATTAAAAAATATATGGAAACAAATGAAAATGAAAACACAACAATCCAAAATCTATGGGATGCGGCAAAGGCAGTCCTAAGAGGAAAGTACATTGTTCTCCAGGCCTATTTCAAGAAATTAGAAAATGCGCAAGTCCAAAATCTCACAGCTCACCTAAAGGAACTAGAGGCAGAGCAACAACCCAGCAGAAGAAGAGAAATAGTAAAAATCAGAGCAGAAATAAACAGCATAGAGACCAAAGAAACAATTGAACAGATCAATGAAACCAAGAGTTGGTTTTTTGAAAAAATAAACAAAATTGACAAACCTCTAGCCAGGCTTCTCAAGAAGAAAAGAGAGAGCACCCAAATAGACAAAATCATGAATGAAAGTGGACTTATTACAACCAACCCCTCAGAAATACAAGCAATTATCAGGGAACACTATGAAAAATTATATGCAAACAAATTGGACAACCTAGAAGAAATGGACAAATTCCTCAACACACACTCACTACCAAAATTCACACAGCAAGTGATAGAAAATCTGAACAGACCCATAACTAGTGAAGAAATCGAGACAGTTATCAAAAATTTCCCAACAAATAAGAGCCCTGGACCTGATGGCTTCCCTGGGGAATTCTACCAGATGTTTAAAACAGAATTAATACCAATTCTCCTCAAGCGATTCCAAAAAATAGAAATCAAAGGAAAACTCCCAGACTCATTTTATGAAGCCAGCTACACTCTGATTCCCAAGCCAGACAGAGATCCAGCAAAAAAAAAGAGAACTACAGGCCAATATCCTTGATTAATACGGATGCAAAAATCCTCAAAAAGATCCTTGCAAATCAAATCCAACAGCATATAAAAAGAATCATCCACCAAGATCAAGTGGGATTCATTCCTGGGTTACAGGGCTGGTTCAACATTCGCAAATCAATCAATGTGATACATCATATCAATAAAAGAAAAGATAAAAACCATATGATCCTGTCGATAGATGCAGAAAAAGCATTTGACAAAATACAGCATCCCTTCTTAATAAAAACTCTAGAGAAAGTCAGGATAGAAGGAACCTACTTAAACATCATCAAAGCCATCTATGAGAAGCCCTCAGCTAACATCATCCTCAACAGGGGAAAACTGAGAGCTTTCCCCCTGAGATCAGGAACACGACAGGGATGCCCACTCTTACCACCGCTGTTTAACATAGTGCAGGAAGTCCTAGCATCAGCCATCAGACACCAAAAGGAAATCGAAGGCATCAGAATTGGCAAAGAGGAAGTCAAACTTTCACTTTTCGCAGACGACATGATACTCTACATAGAAAACCCGACAGACTCCCCTGGAAGCCTACTGGAACTGATCCATGAATTCAGCAAAGTTGCAGGGTACAAAATCAACGTAGAGAAATCGGTTGCATTTTTATACACCAATAATGAAGCAACAGAAAGAGAAATCAAGAAGCTGATTCCGTTTGGGGCGCCTGGGTGGCTTAGTCGGTTAAGCGTCCGACTTTCGCTTAGGTCATGATCTCGCGGTTCGTGGGTTCGAGCCCCGCGTCGGGCTCTGTGCTGACTGCCGGCTCAGAACCTGGAGCCTGTTTCAGTCTGTGACTCCCTCTCTCTGGCCCTCCCCTGCTTACGCTCTCTCTCTCTCTCTCTCCTAAAAATAAATAAAACATTAAAAAAATAAATTTGTTATTCCTTTAAAAAAAAAAAACTGATCCCATTCACAATTGCACAAAAAACCATAAAATACCTTGGAATAAACCTAACCAAGGATACAAGAGATCTGTATGATGAAAACTATAGAAAACTTATGAAAGAAATTGAAGAAGCACAAAGAAATGGAAAAACATTCCATGCTCATGGATAGGAAGAATAAATATAGTTAAAATGTCATTACTACCCAAAGCAATCTACACATTCAATGCAATTCCAATCAAAATTGCACCAGCATACTTCTCAAAACTAGAACAAACTATCTTAAAATTTGTATGGAACCACAAAAGACCCCAAATAGCCAAAGTAATACTGAAGAATAAAACCAAAATGGGAGGTATCACCATCCCAGACTTTAGCCTCTACTACAAAGCTGTCATCATCAAGACAGTATGGTGTTGGCACAAAAACAGACACATAGACCAAAGGAACAGAATTGAGAACTCAGAGCTGGACCCAAAGGTATACAGCCAACTAATCTTTGACAAAGCAGGAAAGAACATCCAATGGATAAAAGACAGCCTCTTTAACAGATGGTGTTGGGAGAACTGGACAGCAACATGCAGAAGATTGAAACTAGATCAATTTCTCACACCATGCACAAAAATAAACTCAAAATGGATAAAGGACCTGAATGAGAGACAGGAAACCATCAAAACCCTAGAGGAGAAAGCAGGAAACAACCTCCTTGACCTCCACCACAGCAACTTCTTACTGGACACATCCCCAAAAGCAAGGGAAACAAGAGCAAAAATAAACGATTGGGACCTCATCAAGATTAAAAGCTTCTGCACAACCAAGGAAACAACCCAGAAAATTAATAGGCAACCAATGGAATGGGAAAAGATAGTTGCAAATGACATATCAGATAAAGGGTTGATATCCAGAATCTACAAGGAACTCACCAAACTACACGCCCGAAAAACAAACAACCTAGTAAAGACATGGGCAGAAGATATGAACAGACACTTCTCCAAAGAGGACATCCAGATGGCCAACAGACACATGAAACGATGCTCAGCATCCCTCCTCATCAGGGAAATACAAATCAAAATCACACTGAGACACCACCTCACACCAGTCAGAGTGGCTAAAATGAGCAAATCAGAGGACTCTAGATGCTGGCGAGGATGTGGAGACACGGGCACCCTCCTACACTGTTGGTGGGAATGTAACCTGGTGCAGCCCCTCTGGAAAACAGTGTGGAGGTTCCTCAGGAAACTAACAACAGAACTCCCCTAGGACCCAGCAATAGCACTGCTAGGAATTTACCCAAAGGGCACAGGGGTGCTGATGCACAGGGGCACATGGACCCCAATGTTCACAGCAGCACTCTCCACAGTAGCCAAATCATGGAAAGAGCCTAAGTGTCCATCAACGGCTGAATGGATCAAGAAGATGTGGTTTATCTATACGATGGAATACTACATGGCAATGAGAAAGGATGAAATCTGGCCTGTGTAGCAATGTGGATGGATCTTGAGGGTGTTATGCTGAGCGAAATAAGTCAGGCAGAGAAGGACAGATACTATATGTTTGCACGTATAGGAAGATTAAGAGGAACTTAACGGAGGGCCATGGGGGAGAAGAAGGGGGGAAATGGTGGGGAAGAGGGAGAAAGGCAAACCATGAGAGACTCTTGAATGCTGAGAACAAACTGAGGGCTGATGGGGGTGGGAGGCAGGGGGGAGATGGGCATGGAGGAGGGCACTTGTGGGGATGAGCACTGGGTGTTATATGGAAACCACCCTGACAATAAACTATTTGTAAAAAAATAAATAAAATTAAAAAATTAAAAAGGTAAAAAGAAAATGGCCCAATGGTAAGCATAAATTTTACCATATTGGTAATTACATTAAATGTAATAGAACAAACAAAAAGCAAAGATTAGTAGAATGGATTTTTAAAACACAGGATCTCATGAATGTACTGTCTACATAAGACACACTTTACATTCAAAGACACAAATGGATTAAAATTTTAAAAATGGAAAAAAGATGAAATATGTAAACAGAAAACAAAGGAGAGCTGGATTAGCAATACTAACATCAAACAAAAAAACACTTTAAAATGGGCATTCTTACTGCACATAAAGAAGAATCTATACTCATAGATAGGTAAATTTAACAGAAAGGCACAACTATTATAAATATAAACATCCCTAAGAACTGAACTCCCAAAAACGCATGAAACTAAGAATGATAGAATTGTAGAAGACATAGCTCAACAAGAATAGTTGGAGATTTTAATATCCTCAATAATTAATAAAACAACAGGACAAAAAATTAAGCAAAGATAGAAAACACTTGAACAACACTATTAACCAACTTGACCTAACAGACATTTATAAAACACTCCATCCAACCACAGAGTACGTATTCTTTTCAAGCCCACATGGAACGTTATTCAGGATACACCAATGCTAAGCCATAAAAAAGTCTTAGTAAATGTAAAAGAATTGAGATCCGACAAAATACATTCTTTGACCACATTAGAAGTAAGTTAGAAATGAATAACAGAGGGGCACCTGGGTGGCTCAGTCGGTTGAGTGTCCAACTTCAGCTCAGGTCATGATCTCACGGTTTGTGGGTTCGAGCCCCGTGTTGGGCTCTGTGCTGGCATCTAGCTCAGAGCCTGGAGCTGCTTCAGATTCTGTGTCTCCCTCTCTCTCTGACCCTCCCCTGCTCACACTATCTCTCTCTCTCTCTCTCTCAGAAATAAATGAAACAGTTTAAAAATTAAAAAAAAGAAATGAATAGCAGAATGAAAATTGGGAAACCTACAAATATTTGGAAATTAACAGCATAGTTATAAATAGCCCATGTGTCAAAAGAGAATTTATTGCAAGATGAATTAGAAAACATTTTGAACTCAATGAAAATGAAAACACAGTTTATCAAAATTTATTGGATGATGTTAAAGCAGTACTGATAGGTAAATTTATAGCTTTAAATATCTGTATTTGAAAAGAATAAAGATCTCAAATAAAAAAGCCCTAAACTTCTACTTTAAAAATCTGGAGGAGAAGAAAGAAAGCAAATTCAACCAAAGGTAAACAGAAGGAAGGAAATTATAAAGATTAAAGTGGAGGGGCGCCTGGGTGGCTTAGTCGGTTAAGCGTCCGACTTTCGCTTGGGTCATGATCTCGCGGTTCGTGGGTTCGAGCCCCGCGTCGGGCTCTGTGCTGGCTGCCAGCTCAGAGCCTGGAGCCTGTTTCAACTTGTGACTCCCTCTCTCTCTAACCCTCCCCTGCTGTGTGTGTCTCTCTCTCTTCTAGAAATAAATAAAACAGAATCTGTTTAAATCCTTTAAAAAAAAAAAAGATTAAAGTGGAAATTGATGGACTACACAGCAGAATAATGAACAGAGAAAAATCAATTAAACCAAAAGTTGGCTCTTTGAAAAGATCAACAAAATCGTAAGACCTTTAGCTAGACTAACAAACAAGATGAGAGGAGATACATAGTTCATAAAAAGCAGGAGTGAAATGGGCCCTTCAGAAATCAAAAGGATTATAAGGAAATACCATAAACAACTTGATGCTAAAAATCGGAAATCTTTAATTAAATGGACAATTTCCCAGAAAGTCACAAATTACCAAGTGGACTCAAGCAAAAAAATGTAAAATTTGGATAGACCTATTACAAGTAAATAAATCAGTAACTTTACTTTTTTGCCACGAAAAAAGGGTCTAGGCCTAAATACTTTAACCATTCAATTTTATTGAACACTTAAAGAAAAAATAATGCCAAATGGCTCCAAATCCCAGGAATATACTGATGCTAACATGACCAACTGATTATTGACAAGGGTGCAAAAGCAATTCGGTGGAGTGAAGATGCCTTTCAGCAAGTGGTGCTGGAGCACCGGACATCCGAGCCAAAAACAAGCAAATCAGCAAAACAACTCTACCTAAATTTCCCACCTTATATAAAAATTAACACAAATGAATCATGAGCCTGAATGGAAAACTTAGAACTATGAAACCCTGTGTATTATTGCTTACAGCACATGCAAACCCACAGTTATCTCAAGGTAAAAATGTAATTGAAAACACTCCTCAGTGGGCTTGAGGACGAAACAGAAGTCAGTGCCAAACGTTTCACAGGATAAAAAAATTCCACAGCTGTCCCCACCCTTGACAGAACTCTTTTTTTTTTTAAATATTTTTATTTATTTCTAGGATAGAGAGAGACAGCGTGAGCAGGGGAGGGTCAGAGAGAGAGGGAGACACAGACTCTGAAACAGGCTCCAGGCTCTGAGCTGTCAGCACAGAGCCCGACGCGGGGCTCGAACCCACGAACCGCGAGATCATGACCTGAGCGAAAGCCGGAAACTTAACCGACTAAGCCACCCAGGCGCCCCTTGACAGAACTCTTTGAGGCAGAGGAATCCATTGCAGGGGCGGGAGGGGGGCCGGGGGTGGGGGGACCCACAGGCAAGCCGTCCGTGAACGCCTAGTCCTCTCGTCTTGGTGGCACGGGAAAATGGAACCTAGTCCAGCCACAAGTGGATTTGTAGCCACCTGGAAACTTGTAGTCAGGGGTGTTCACCTGCGGCAGGGGGCAGAATGCCAACGGGCGAGGGGTGGGCAGAGAACGAGTTGAGACATCGGTCCTGCAAAGGGATGTATGTGTGGGGCGACGGGGGGTTGCTCAGAGGAACCCATCAGAGGCACTCAGGGCTCTTGGCTGCAGGAGCCCAGCATGTGCAGCTAAACGGAGAACTCTGAAGATCCTTTGGTGGTGCAGCTGGGAAGGGCCGAGGGCAGGGCGGGGAAACTTAGAGAAACCCGTCCAGTCATTGCCGACATTCCCAGAGTGGACCATGCACTCTGCAGCACCTTGTGCAGCACCACTCAGAGCACCTTGGCACATTAAATATCCTACCCCGGAGGATTTATTTTTTATTTGTATTATTTTCTAGTTAGTTAACATACAGAGCAATGTGAGTTTCAGGAGTAGAATTCAGTGACTCACCCCTTACATACGACACCCAGGGCTCGTCCCAACAAGTGCCCTCCTCAATGCCCATCTCCCATCTAGCCCCTCCCCCACGCCTCCCCCACAACCCTCAGTTTGTTCTGTGTCCTTAAGAGTCCCTTATGGTTTGGGAGCCTGGGTGGCCTGGGTGGCAGCTGTCTTCAGCTCAGGTCATGATTTCATGGTTCACAGGTTGAGCCTCACAACAGGCTCTCTACTGTCAGCGTGGAACCCACTTCGAATCCTCTGTCCTCTGTCTGCCGCTCTCCAGCTTGTGTGCATGTTCTCTCTCTCTCAAAAAATTAACATTTAAAAAAAAGAGTCTCTTATCGTTTGTTTCCCTTTCTCATTCTCCTCCCTCCCCTATGCTCATCTGCTTTGTTTCTTAAATTCCATATATGAGTGAAATCATGCGGCATTTGGCTTTCTCTGATTATTTATTTCACTTAGCATAAAACATTCTAGCTCCATCCCTGCCATTGCGAATGACTAGATTTCATTCTTTTTGGTATCTGAGTAATGTTACATCGTGCTTGTATACCACACTCTCTTTATCCATTCACCAGTCAGTGGCCATTCCATAGCTTGGCTATTGTTGACACGCTGCCATAAACATTGGGTGCATGTACCTCTTTGAATCTGCATATTTGTGTCCTTTGGGTAAATACCTAGCCGTGCAATTGCTGGATTGTAGGGTAGTTCTATTTTTAGTTTTCTGAGGACCCTCCATACTGTTCTCCAGAGTGGCTGCGCCAGTTTGCATTCCCACCAACAGTGCAACAGGGCTTGCCTTTCTCCTCATCCTCACCAACATCTACTGTTTAGTACAATTTTAGCCATTCTTACAGGGGTGAGGTGGTATCTCAATGTGGTTTTGATTTGGATTTCCCTGATGATGAGTGATGTGGAGCATCTTTTCACGTGTCAGTCATCTGGGTGTCTTCTTTGGAAAAGTGTCTATTCATGTCTTCTGCCCATTTCTTCACTGGGTTATTTGTTTCGAGTGTTGAGTTTGTTAAGTTCTTTACAGATTTTGGATACTAACCTTTTATCCGATATGTCATTTGCAACTATTTTCTCCCATTCCGTAGGCTGCCTTTTAGTTTGGCTGATTGTTACCTTCACTGGGCAGAAGCTTTTTATCTTCATTAGGTCCCAACTGTTCATTTTTCCTTTTGTTTCCCGCCCCTCTGGTGACATGTCTACTAAGAAGCTGCTCTGGCAGCAAAGAGGTTGCTGTCCGTGTTCTCCTCTAGGAGTCTGATGGTTTCCTATCTCACATTTAGGTCTTTCATCTATTTGGAAGTTATTTTTGTGTGTGGTGTGAGAAAGTGGCCCAGGTTCCTTCTGCTGCACGTTGCTGTCCAGGTTCCCCAACATCATTTGTTGAAGAGGCTCTTTTTTCCATTCTTTGTTGCTTTGCCAAGGATTAGTCGACCATATAGTTACAGATCCATTTCTGGGTTTTCACTTCTGTTCCATTAATCTATGTGCCTCACTTTGTGCTAGTGCCACACTGTCTTGATCACTACAGCTTTGTAATATAGCTTGAGATCCAGAATCATGATGCCTCTAGTTTTGTTTTTTTCTTTTTCAGAATTGCTTAGGCTATTTGGGGTCTTTTGTGGCTCCATACAAATTTTAAGAGTGTTTGTTCTAGCTCTGCGAAGAATGTTGGTGGTATATTGATATGGATTGCATTAAATGTGTAGATTGTTTGGGATAGTGTAGACATTTTAACAATATTTGTTCATCCAATCCATGAACATGGAATGCTTTTCCATTTCTTTATGTCCTCTTCAATTTCTTTAATAAGTGTTGTATAGTTTTCAGAGTACAGATCTTTTACCTCTTTACTTAGGTTTTTTTCTAGGTATCTTATTGCTTTTGATGCAATTGCAAATGGAATCAATTCTTTGATTCCTTTTTCTGCTGCTTCAGGATTGTGTGTAGAAATGCCACAGATTTCTGCACATTGATTTTATATCTTGTCACTCTGCTTAATTCATGTATCAGTTCTAACAATTTTTTGGTGGAGTCTTTTGGGTTTTCTACATGGAGTATCTACGTAGAATATTGTGGCATCTGCAAATATTGAAAGTTGGCCTTCTGAATTGCTGGTTCGGATGCCTTTTATTTATTTTTGTTATCCGATTGCTGAGGCTAAGCTGAAGGACTTTTGTTTTCACGGCTCTGACAGCCCCTCCTCACCCTTCTTCCCCGAAACAGGTCAGAAGTCATCCATGTGCGAGTTTCCTCCCGGTACCAGGAGGAGGGAAGACTTTCTCTTCACCAGAGGCGAGGAATTGGGGACTAAGAAATCTGTACAAACAAACCTTGTTAAAAACACCCTTATCTTCTTACTTACTTTTTCACCATTTACACTTGCCCAAATCTTCGCAAATTTTCTGTTTGCTTTACTGTCTAAATGTATAAAAGCTGCATGCTCTGGGCACTTCTTTGGGTCTTCTTTTTGTTGTGAAGGTTTCTACACAAATATTCTATAAAGTCTGTATGCTTTTCTCCTGCTAATCTTTGTCAGTTCACTCCTCAGGCCCAGGCAGCGACCCTAAGAGGGCTGAGGAGCGCTCAGGCTGGTGGCAGCGAATGCCACCGAAGCTCTCTCTTGTGGCCCAGAAACAGGCATATGACTGGAGAACACAACACACAATCCTGGGTGCTACGGTATAAAGCGTGAGGAGACTTCCCACAGTTTCTGAAGGGGGTGCTGGCTGCGGGCCCTCGACATCTCACTAACGCACAGACCCTAGAGGCCACGACCACCCTTAACCATTTAAAGCTCGTGGGGAAGTGGATCAGACTAAAGCTGCCACAGGAGCCACAGCTTGCCCAGTGACAGCCAGACTGGCTCACACTCGACTTCTGTTCACCCCAGTGAATCCTCTGAAAAGCCAAAGCCACGAGCAGACCTGGACGGCACCCCGAGAGAAAAGGCTTACTGCATAACTGGAATAGCTGTACACATTTGTCTGACTTCTTGTAAAAGACAGATGCTAAAGACAGTGGGACGGCATCTCCAAGCCGTTGAAAGGAAAACACCGTGGATGTAAAATTCTATATCCAGGAAGGTTATTTTTCAGAATGAATGAAGAAATGAAGACATCCGCAGGCAGAGGGAAGCTGAGACAATTTGGAGTCTGCAGACCTGCACTATGAGAAATTCTAAAAGAATACCTTCCTGGCAGAAAGAAAATGATATGAGATAGAGCCCTGAGTCTTCAGGGAAGGAATAAAGAAGGCTGAGAGAGGAAGAGCGAGCATATGGGAAATATAAAGCCAAGTCTTAGAAAATATACCGTAACAAGAGCAAGAAGTCCAGAAGGGAAGTGAATGGAATCAGACAGATGGAGCACACATACTGCTTATGTAATAGTGTGATATTAATTGAAGATAGATATGCTATATTAAAGAGACATGTTTCAATTTCTGGAATAATCCCTGAAACTAACCATATTATTTCCTGTAGCTGCTGTAACAAATTAGCACGCCCTTAGTGGCTTGCACCAACCTAAAACTGTTATCTTATGATTCTGGAAGTCAGACATCCAAAATGGGTCTGATGCAGGTAAAATTAAGGTATACGAATGTTGTGCTCCCTCTGTAAACTCCAGGAAAGAATCAATGCCTTGCCTTTTCCTGCTTCTGGAGGTCGCTGGCATCTGTGGCTTGTGCTTCATGACGCCTGCTGGTGACACTCTGATCTATGCATCGGTCAGTAATCTTCCTCTCCTTCTATCTTTTAAGCCTCCTGATGATTATGTTGGACCCACGCAGACAGCCCAGGATAACCCCCCTATCTAAAGAGACCCTTATCTTAATCAGATCTGCAAAGTCCCTTTGCAGCGTAAGGTAACATTCACAGATCCTGGGAGTTAGGATGTGGGCACAGTTTGGGGGGAGGCGGGGACACCTTGTGGACAACATCACGGTTATTCTGTCTACCACACTGACCAAAGAAATAGAGCTAAAATATCCGTCCGGACTGTAAAATGAGACACTAAAAAATGCACAACTTACCCAAAACGGAATAAGAGAGAAACAAAGAAACAAAGAAGAAATAGAATAGATAGAAAACATGATACTAATGTGGGACACAGAACAGAACATAACCTTAATTATATTAAGTGTAAATGGAGTAAATGCTTGAGATGAAACTACAGAAAGTTGCCTTTGTTTTTAAAACACACACCTAATTTCTAAATCAATAACCTTTAAAAAAGAAAAATTGTTTTGAAAGTGCTGTTCACTGAGTTTCGCTGTGTTTGTCCAAGAATTGCAAGATGCCTGTCTCCTTTGCTCAGTGGTTTCCTGAGCTCTGGCATGTGGGGCCAGTATCTTTCTCCTCAAATAAACATCCACTGGAAAGACTGACGAGCATTTAATTAGCATTTTCCTTTTTGGAGAAAGAAGGGGGAATGTAGGCCAAGTAAAGTAAAAGCTTTCTCCAAACAACCTTGACTGTGAAAGTCTCAGCCCCACCCAGGTTGAACTGCCAACAATTTCCATCCTACATTAGCCTCCAAACTCAAGGACTCTTAGGCCACATCTCATGTGACCTATGTGGTTACATTAGTATCACATTGTTTAGAAAGGGAGCTGCTGCCGTAGGATTCTCCCTTCTTCTAAGTCCCAGGAACCTAACATTTAAATTTGCAGAAAATAGTTTCCAAGGAAACTGCCCTGGGCACCTCGTGGCGCTCACCCATGTTCCTCAGCTCAGCGCGCCTTACTTTGCTGAGCACATGAGTGTGTGCTTTGAGTGAATGCCGTCACCCTCTTCCGTGTTCAGAACCTTGGTCTCTCTTGTTTTGCTGGCGGACGACACTGAGGAGTTGGGACTATGTGAAGTCTTCCCCAGGATTTTTAAAAGCAGCCTCAGACAGGGGCGCCCGGATTGATCAGTTGGTTGAGCATCTGCCTCTTGATTTTGACTCAGGTTGTGATACTAGGGTCGTGGGATCGAGCCCTGTGTAGGGCTCCATGTGGCGTATGGAGCCGCCTAGGATTCTCTCTCCCTCTCTCTGTGCTCCTCTCCCCACTTGCTTCACTCTCTCTCAGTAAATAAATAAATAAATTAAATAAATAAATAAATACAGCTTTAGACAGACCATAAGAGCAACTCACAACTCCCTGAAGAGATGAAATAGGAGACTTGGAGCATGGAATCTGTTGGCAGCTGTTTTCTGCTGTGTAGACAAAGCCAAAAAAGGTCACGGGCAGAGAAAAGCAAAGTCTGGAAATTGTGAAAACAGCCCTGAGCCCTGGAACCCCTGAGACCAGCTGATCATCGGCTCTGTCTGCTCTTCCATAAATGATCCAATGAATTCCCATTGTTTTAAATTTTAAAAAAATATTTACTTATTTTTGAGAGAGAGACAGAGCACGAGCAGGGGAGGGGCAGAGAGAGAGGGAGACACAGAATCCAAAGCAGCTCCAGGCTCCGAGCTGTCAGCACGGAGCCCAACGCAGAGCTCAAACTCACTATCCATGAGATCATGACCTGAGCAGAGGACTGAGCCACCCAGGCGTCCCCCATTCTTTAATGTCTTAGCTGCCATTGAACTTCAAGCTTTTTGAGATATAGCCCCCCCCATTGTTTTTTTCCTTAGGGGACAGTCTGGCACCACTGAATTCTCTCCAGCTAGAAGAGATTCTCCTCCAAGGAGCTCACAGTTATTCCAATTAGAGCTGAAGGTCTCAGGCTGTAATTTGTCTCTCCAATGGAGTATAAGCTTTCTACCCTCTGAGCTTATAATCAACAATGACATTGCTTTCATTTGCAGCAGGACCTCTAGATGTGGCAAAAAATGTTATTTTTTATTAAGGCAATTTTAAAAAGTAAAATAAATATATTTTTCTCTATATATAAATATAACTGTAAATAAATATATATTATTTATCTATCTATTTTACTGTATCAGTGACAGGTATTCTTGAAGATGTTTGAATTGTAAGAATATTACACCAACAAATTTGACAATTTAGATGAGTAGTCCACACACAGATTCACTTTATTAAATCTGACACAAGGCATAATAGAAAATCTCAATAGTCATTTCAATTAAATAATAGAATTTGTAAACAAAAATCTTCCTACAAAGAAAATTCTAGGTCCATATGGTTTCAGAGAAATTGCTATCAAAACATGAAGAAGACATAAAAAGAAAAGAAGATTGAAGACTAATCCCTCATTAACATACAGAAGCTTCTAAAAATATTAGACAAAATATCCAGAAATACAAAAAGGGTACCAAATCATGATCAAATAGGGTTTATTCCATGAATTCAAGATGAGAGAACATTTAAAAATTCACCATTGTAGGGGCACCTGGGTGGCTCAGTCGGTTAAGCATCCGACTTCGGCTCAGGTCATGATCTCATGGTTGGTGGGTTTGAGCCCTGCATCGGGCTCTGTGATGACAGCTCAGAGCCTGGAGCCTGTTTCAGATTCTGTGTCTCCCTCTCTGTGACAATCCCCTGCTCACGCTCTCTCTCTCTCTCTCTAAGAAATAAATAAAACATTTTTTAAAAATTAAAAAAAATTTCACCACTGTAATTCACCATATTAACAGAATAATAAAGAAAAACTATATGGTCTTCTCAATAAATGCAGAAAAATAAATCTTTCACAAAAAAAAAATCAACACTCATTCAGAGTTAACATCTCAGAAAGTAGGAATACTCACTTGAGCTGAAAAGGGCATCTTTAAACTTACAGCTAATATTATACACGATGGTAAAAAATGAAATGTTTTCCCCTAAGATTGGAAATGAGGCAAGGATGTCTGCTCTCACTATTTTCATTTAACACTGTGCTAGATGTTTTAGCAAGGTCAAAGAGACAAGAAATAGAAATAGAAGACATAGAAAATGAACAAAAAATAATTAAAATGCTTATTCACAAAAAACATGAATTTCTATGTATGAAAATATTCGGAATCTACAATCCAACTATTCAATTTAATAACTTAGCTTGGGGCCCCTGGGTGTCTTAGTCGGCTTAGTCGGTTAAGCGTCCGACTTTTGCTTAGGTCATGATGTCGCGGTTCGTGGGTTCGAGCCCCGTGTCGAGCTCTGTGCTGACTGCCAGCTCAGAGCCTGGAGCCTGTTTCAGTCTGTGACTCCCTCTCTCTCTGATCCTCCCCTGCTCACGCTGTCTCTCTCTCTCCTAGAAATGAAAATTAAAAAAAATAATAATAACTTAGCTTGGTTAGGCCATAGATATAACATAGGCAAAATTAACCATTTTCCTATATACTAGCAACAAATAACAGGAAAATAAAAAAATTTAAAAGTCATTTATATTACAATCACCAAAAATAAAGAAAACATTTAGTAAAAGTACAAGATGTCTGTGCTAGAAACTGTAAAACCTTGAGAAAGGAAGTTAAGAAAGTCCTAAGTAAATAGGGCAATGTACCAGACCAATACCATTCAAGCATCAGTTCCTTTAAATGATCCCATATTGAAACATCAAAATACAAAAATTGATGAAGAGTTATTGAAGTTTAAAATATAAAAATTGATGAAGAGTTATTGAAGTTTAAATGAGTGGATAAACATTCTTATTTTTGGTTGTATTAAATAAGAATAACAGCATGTGGACATTAAGATTTATGCAGAATATTGGAAAAGTTGGGAGAGAGCAAATAAATTTAGATTGTTTTAAAGATATAGTAGTTTTCATGAAGCTACAAAAAGATATAATGTATATTGACTTTCACAGAATAACAAGAAAATAATAGTTAAGAAATGTGTAATAATGTGATAAAAAGAAAATTAGAAAATTAAAAAACTAATTCATTCAATGGCAAGTAGATAAAAGTAAATACAAACAGGGTTCAAATTAAAAAATGAGCAATAGATGTCAAAGAAATGTTATCATCATTTACATTAAATGTTAATGGATTAAACACCTTATTTAAAAGACTAAGATTATTAGATTGGCTAAATAAAAACTCTATATGCTTTTTACAAGGGATCTACCATAAATATAAGGAAGCAGAAAAGATGAAAGGAAGAGTGAGGGGGAAATGTACATCATATCAAGTTAAACAAAAGAAATCTTGTGTAGTTATACTAGTATCAGGTACATGTACTTTAAAGCAATTCAACAAATAAAGAGAGATATTTTATAATGATAAAGGCAGCGTTATGTGTTGTTCAACCTGGGCAAGTTTACCTGCAGCCCCTTATGAAAGATTAGGGTCTTACTAGTTTCTTGGTAGTTGTGGAAACTCACTCTGTATGCAATATCCACCTGGGCCACTCAGTACCATCCCTGCGGTACTGGAGAGTAGACAAGGGGAAGTAAAAAAAATGCAAGTAAAACAAATCATTCTGCCTACTCTGTGAAGAGTAATGAAAATCTTTGTCTCTGATCCAGGAGCCTCGTGTGTCCTACCAGCCTCCATGAAACTATGGCAGACTTAACTATTAGCTAATAAGCAGGTAAAATCTCAGGTCCTTCAGTTCTTGACACATATGGATTGTCAATAAGCACGTGAAAAGATTTTCAACATTATCAGTAATTAAAGAAATGCAAATTAAAACCACAATAAAATACTGCCCACAGTCACTAGAATGGCTAATATTTAAAAGAATGGTGTTGCTGTTTTTGTGCAATACCATACTGTCTTGATGATTACAGCTTTGTAATACAGCTCGAAGTCTGGAACTGTGATACTTCCAGCTTTGGCTTTCTTTTACAACATTACTTTGGCTACTTGGGGTCTCTTTTGGTTCCATATAAGTTTTAGGATTGTTTCTTCTAGGTCTGCGATGAATGCTGGTGTTATTTTGATAGGAATTGCATTGAATATGTAGATTTCTTTGGGTAGTATTGACATTTTAACAATATTTGTTCTTCCAACACATGAGCATGGAATGTTTTTCAATTTCTTTGTGTCTTCCTCAATTTCTTTCATAAGCTTTCTATAGTTTTCAGCATACAGATATTTTACCTCTTTGGTTAGGTTTTTTTCTTAGGTATCTTATGGTTTTTGGTGCACTTGTAAATGGGATCAATTCCTTGATTTCTCTTTCTGCTTCTTCATGACTAGTGTATAGAAATGCAACTGATTTTATACATTTATTCTATATCCTGTGACTTTGCTGCATTCATATATCAGCTCTCATAGTTTTTTGGTGGAGTCTTTTGATTTTTCCAATAGAGTATCATGTCATCTGTGAAGAGTGAAAGTTTGACTTTTTCCCTGGCAATTTGGATGCTTTTTATTTCTTTTTGTTGTCTGATTTCTAAGGCTAGGACTCCCAGTACTGTGTTGAACAATAGAAGTGAGACTGGACATCTCTGTCATGTTCCTGATCTTAGGAAGAACGCTCTCAGTTTTTCCCCCATTGAGGATGAAATTAGCTATGGGCCTTACACATAGACCAATGGAATAGAATAGAGAGCCCAGAAATGGACCTACAGATGTATGACCAACTAATCTTGGACAAAGCAGGAAAGAGGATCTAATGGAAAAAAGTCACTTTAGAAAATGGTGCTGGGACAACTGTACAGCAACATGCAGAATGAAACTGAACCACTTTTGGGGCACCTGGGGGGCTCAGTTGGTTAAGCGTCTGACTTTGGCTCAGGTCATGATCTCGCTGTTTGTGGGTTCAAGCCCCACGTCGGGCTCTGTGCTGACAGCTAGCTCAGAGCCTGGAGCCTGTCTTTGAATTATGTGAGTGTCTCTTTCTCTGATCCTCCCCTGCTCATGCTGTCTCTCTCTCTCTCTCAGAAATAAATAAAAAACATTTAAAAAAGAAATTGGATCACTTTCTTACACTAAACACAAAAATATATTCAAAGTGGATGAAAGACCTAAATATGAGATAGGAAGCCATCAAAATCCTAGGGAGGAACACAAACAGCAACTTGTTACCTGACCTGTCCCTAGAAGTAAGGGAAACAAAAACAACAATGAACTATTGGGACTTCATTAATAAAAGTCTTCTGCACAGTGAAAGAAACAATCAGCAAAACTAAAAGACAGGCAATAGAATGGGAGAAGATATTTGCAAATGACATATCTGATAAAGGCTTAGATTCCAAAATCTATAAAGAACTTACCAAACTCAACACCCAAAAAACAAAGAATCCAGTTATGAAATGAGCAGAAGACATGAATAGACACTTTTGTGAAGAAGACATCCAGATGGCTAACCAACACATGAAAAGATGCTTGATATTACTCATCGTCAGGAAAATACGAATCCAAACCACAGTGAGATATCACCTCATTTCTGTCAGTGTGGGTAAAATTAACAACTTAGGAAACAACCGATGTTGGCAAGGACATGGTGAAAGAAGAACCCTTTTATACTGCTGGTGAGAGTGCAAACTGGTGCAGTCACTCTGGAAAACAGTATGGAGATTCCTCAAAAAATTAAAAATAGAACTACCCCTGCAACCCAGCAATGGCACTACCAGGAATTAAAAGATAGAAAACTGCTGATTCAAAGGGGCCATGTACCCCAATGTTTATAACAGTACTATCAACAATAGCTAAATTATGGAAAGAGCCCAAATGTCCATCAACTGATGAATGGATAGAGAAGATGTGGTATATATATATATATATATATATATAATGGAATATTACTCAGTGACCAAAAAGAATGAAATCTTGCCATTTGCAACAATGTGGGTGGAACTAGAGTGTATTATGCTAAGTGAAATAAGTCAGAGAAAAACATATAGCACATGATTTCACTCATATGTGGAATTTAAGAAACACAACAGATGAACATAGAAGAAGGGAAGGAAAAATAAGGTAAAAACAGAGAGGGAGACAAACCGTAAGAGACCCTTAATGCAGGGAACAAACTGAGGGTTGCTGGAGGAAAGCGGGTGGGGGACAGGCTAAATGGATTACGGGCATCAAGGGGGGCACTTTTTGGGACAAGCACTGGGTGTCATATGTAAGAGATGAATCACTGGATTCTACTCCTAAAGCGAAGCCTACACTGTATGTTAACTAACTTGAATTTAAATTTTGAATTTTGAATTTAAATTTTGAATTAAATTTGAAAAAATTTAAATAAATAAAAGACTGGGCATTACACTATCTAGATGAAGATGCAGAGCAATAAAACCCTCCAACATGGCTGTTGAGAATGTAAAATAGTACAGCCTCTATGAAAATTATTTGTCAGTTTCTTATACAGCTCGAAATACATTTTCTATATAACCCAGCAATTGCACTCCCTAAAAGAAAACAAAAATGCATATGCAAATTTATAACTGCTTTGTTCATAATAGCCCCAAACAGAAATAACTCAAATGCCAATTAACAAGTAAATAGATAAAAATGGATGATATATCCATAAAGTGAGATGCTCTTCAGCAATAAAAAGGAGTAGATCACTTATGTACACAACAATATGGGTGAATCTCAAAAACATTATATTAATCAACAGAAGCCATGCTGCATGATTCCATTTATGTCACATTCTAGAAAAGTCAAGTCTAATCTGTAGTGACCAAAAACAGTGAGAAGTTTCCTGAAACACTGGGTGGGGTCACAGGCTACAAATGGACATTAATGAATTCTGTGGAATAATGGGATGTTAGATTTTGATTGTGGCAATATTACACAACTACATACATTTGACAAAATTCATAGAGCTTTACCTTTAAAATGGGTGTATTTTAATAAACTATACCTCAGTGAAGTTGTATCAGAAGGAACATTCCAATAAGAAAAATCTACAGTAGACATTATATTTGGTAAAATATTAAAAGCTTCTCCCCAAATGCACATATATCTGCCTTCAGAGAATTTATTTCCATTATCTCAGGATGATTTCTTGAAAAGTCTACACATTTCCTAGCTTGGCACTTTTCTCAAAGATCATTTTATCATTTTATACGTGGTCAATTTCTGGGTTATAGTATATTCTGCTCCATTGGACTATACACCTATCTTTATGGCAATAACACATTGATTTGATTACTATAACTTTATGGTAGACCTTAAAATCAGATAGTAGACATCTTCCAGTATTGTTTTCTTTTTCACAAACATTTTGACTCTTGTAGAACTTTCCCTTTTCTGTAAGCACCTAGGAGTAAGATTTTTTATTTCTATAGCCTAATGGGATTTTGATTTTGAATATATTGTTGATCATATAAATCAATTTGGGAAGAATTAACATCTTAACAATATTGAGAAATTTAATCCATGAACATGGTATATCTCTCCATTTAATTTTAGGTCTTTGTTATTTCCTTTCAGAAATGTGGTGTACTATTTAGTCTCATCAATATTTTTCAGTCTTAAATACAAGGGCTAACAAAGTGTCAGGGTCTTCTGGCTTAACCATCGTTTGGGGACCCAAAGTCGTATGTAAATGTGTGGGCAAAATGGTCAGAGGGTGGAGAAAAAACATTTTTGGGACTCTGAGACATGGGAGCTTAATGCACTGTGGTTCCAGAACCTGTTGGTAAATAGCTGTGTCTCCCTTACATGAAATTATTATTGGCCTAGATATTCTGTCCAACTAGGGAACACTTACCCTACCTAGTTTGATAAAACAGAAGGCATAGAAATTCACCCTATAGTCAGTACTAATTAGACATACTACAAGGAAATCCTTAGAATTGTCTGAGCCCAAGCAGGTTACTAATTTGAAACAGTGGAGAATACCAGTCTGGCAAAAAGAGATTACCATATCCATTAACAACATGGTAGAAGCTGGAATTCTTGTAAATAAGTTCTCTGTGTAATAGTCTTGTGTGGCCCGTGAGAAAGACAGATGGTTTGTGGAGTCTAACAGCAGACCATCTCGGCTTGAACAGAGGAATAGCGCCAATATCACCAGCAGTTTCTACTGTGGTTTCAATCGTGTGGAAAATACTGCAAACTGAGAGAGAGAGATGTGTACTCTGGAATGTGTCTTACAAATGCTTTTTTCTCAATCTCAGTCTCAGAAAGGAGCCAGCTGTGGTCTACCTTCATGAGAAAGGATCCCAAATTAAGAACAACCATAGGTTTCTCTGAATTCACCAGCTTACTGTCATAATTTGGTTAAAAGGGATATCTACTTGGTGCAGGTCTGAATGTAATAAAACACTAAGTTGATGCATGATGATATCAGAAACTAAGGAGCCAGCTGGGGCTGCCTAAGTACAGTGCTGACACATGTGACTAACAGGCTGGTTGACGAATCCAGCACAGACCGCGGAGTCCACACAAATGGGGAGCTTCGTAGGGATAACTCAGTCAGAAGCCACCCCTGATGTCCCATGGCACTGCCTGCGGCCAATTGCCTGTCCCTGGAGCTAAGGGAGAAGCTCAGTGCATGATGAGCTGTTTGGATTTGGGGGGCTGGACCTCCCATATCTGGGAGTATTGCTAATTTCTATCCGTACCCGAAAGGAGGTCATATTTGAATGGGGGTCTGGACAAGAGCAGGCTGGATCTGAATTGCAAAAGTCAGTAGCTCAGTGGTTGCCCTGGGCCCCAGTGATTCACTCACACACAGTTCTGGAAGGATCTGCTGCTCACATTCTCTCAAAGGAGCTCACGGCTAAAGCCCATGAGTGCCGCCTGGCGGCAAACCCTGGAACTTGGGACCAGAAGGCTTCCAGACACGCGACATGGTGTATGCCATCTGAGGACAATTACTAGGTTGTCAGTGGCATTAATTGAGAGTGAAGACTGAGAACGTAAAGCAAACTCAAAGCCAGAAATACCCATAATGCCTTGGGTGTTGTCAGAGAAACACCGGTAAGGAGAGCAGTGCCCAGAAGAGTTCCATGATGGAATGGAAATGGTTGTTCAGGAGCCCGTTGTCCGGGGAGTGCAAGGAGGGACTCGCATGCAGGAACAGGGAGCCGGTTCCTCTGCGGCCGCTTCAGAGCCACCTGACGAGCTGCTGATCCTACTGCCACATGGTCAGTGTCCTGTGGGTGCCTCTTTATTGACTGGCCATAAGCCGATTAGGTTTAGGTCAAGGTGGGCAGACAGCATTCTGTTTCAAAGTTCAGCCACCCGCTGACCAATTGATGGAAAGGTCCTGATCGAGGAAGGTGAGAACCAATCTGCTCAGAAGGCTACACTGCACGCCGCTTTCTTTGCAGGGATGGGAGGATCAAACAATGGAGGCCCTGTGCTTGGGTGTTTACTCTCTCATGGGCTGTGTGGCCAGGAGACGGGTAACGGGGGCACCGGGCTAATAAAAGGTTGGCCGTGCAGGGCACAGTCCTACAGAAACCTCTATGGTGACCTGAGGGCCCGTGAAAGTAGGACACGCCCATGCCCGGCACAAGATTCCCTCCAGGGTTGGAGGGCGATGGATGCACCGAGTGGATATCCCGGTGTGTTCACTGGAGGGGCCGGTGGGGCCACGGAACGAGTGGACATGGGTCCGCAGCCGTGAGCAGTCTAGGTAGACCCTCACCCTCCTCTGCTGGGGAGTCACGGGGAGAGGGGTTGACGAAGATGCAGTGCTCAGCTTCCCCTTCCCCTGCCGGATGGTGGTCCTGGGGACAGGGCTGGGTGACTGGAGGCATGAGAAGCAAGGACAGGAACTGAGAGTTACTTCACGCTGTTATGCCAGAAATTCTAAGGGTTAATGGGATGGACTGGGCCTGAATCCTATCTGGAAAAATTGGAGCGGGCGGGGAAGGCAGCTGTGCTGACCCCTGGCTCTGCACCCGCGTGTCCCCACCCCACACGAGGGGAGGCACTTGCAAGACTCGTCTCGTACCAGCCATGTGGACTAGATCAGGGGCCGAACCGAATGTCCCTTCCCAAGGTGGGAAAGTTTATGCATCAGGGGGCCCAGCCAGCCTTCGAAACAAGACATGGCAGATGTCTCTATGGCTTCTGAGAAAGCAGACAGCTCTTAAAAAGGATGTTAAAAGTGCCGACCTAAAGGAACGAATGAATCAATGAGATTATTAAGGGAGAGTAAGGAATACAGTCTTCCTGTTAGACCAACTGAGGTCACACATCTACCAAAAACCGTGAATTTCCAAGTCAATACCAGGAGCTGGTTTTCTTAATTCTGGGTTCCTATGGATCTGTCAGGGCAAATGGATGTGACAACCACCCATGGCTTAGAGGCTTGGATTGGTTAATATTTCTTCCAGGAGGTAGGAATGGGTCACCTTGGTCTGAGTCCCACAGACCAGGTGGGGAAGGGATGGGTGCCAGACAAGTTGGGCCCGGTATGGGGTTCCTTCTGTGCATCACAAGAAATTAGTAAGAGGATAAAGAGACAAGACACAGACTGGGAGAATGTATTTGTAATACATATAAGTTCCAAAAATATATCTGAAGATAGGAATGAGGTAAAGAATTCCTACAGATTAATGAGAAAAATACAGTGAACCCAGTTAAAACACGTAAATGATTTGTATCCTCCTTACTTGTGAAGGAGTAATACGCGTATGAAGGAGGCCCAATTTTATCAGCAATTAGGGAAATGCACGTTGAAATTGTACGGCATGCAGATGGGCGGCAGGCACATGCAGAAGTGGGTTTCATCCACACCGTATCGCTGAGTAGGATTCCAGGGGACGGAGGCACCACCATTAGCTCATCCACGTACTCGCTGAAGGGCGTCTGGGTCATTGCCGGCTTCGGCGGTTGTGAACACAGCTGCTGTAAGCCATCGCATCCAGGTTGCTGTGTGAGCATTGAACTTGATAACATTGTAAGAGATCAAGCTGTCCTCGGGCCGCACAGGACCATCTCGCGCCCACGCCAACGGAGGGCGGGAGCCTGTTGGCTGCCCTGGGTGTGGCCCTGTTTTTATTTTAGCCGTTCTGACGGTGTGCACAGTGTGTCTGCGTGGTTTTGGTCTGTGTTTCCCTGATGCTAGTGGCACACATTTTTCAAGTCCTTGTTTGCCATCCTTTTATCTCTTTGGATGAAGTGTCTACTCATCTGCCCATTTTGTAACTGGGCCATCCCTTCCTCCTTCCTTCCTTCCTTCCTTCCTTCCTATGTTTATTTTTGAGAGAAAGAGAGAGAGTGCTGGGGAGGGGCAGAGAGAGAGGGAGAGGGAGAGGATCCCAAGCAGGCTCCACGCTGTCAGCACAGAGCCTAATGTGGGGCTCGAACACACAAACTTCAAGATCATGACCTGAGTCGGAGTCAGATGCTTAACCACTGAGCCACCCCAACCTTCGCTCTTTCTACCAGCTGCTCTCCTGAGAGGAGGAAAAATGTTGGTGAGCTGGAATATTTATTTATAAGAAGACAGGCGTCGCACCGCGTCCTCCCCTGTGCCCGAGCTCAGTGACTCTCCATGTACAGCCCCCAGGCCCCCTCAGCTGCCCCCGTGTCCTCCGCTGCCTTGGGAAATGTTTGCCAGATGGGCCTCTTTTGGCTTAGACTGATCAGTGCTGTTCGGGTTGATTATATTTGTGGGAAAAGTTCTTATCTTAGGCAGGAAACTCGAATTTCTGTGTCCCCTGGTGAATAAGGTGAATAACAAGGGTGCGGTGTAGCCCAGAGTCCCTCTCCCTGGACCAGGCCATGGCCACTGCATCCAGAAAAGTCCTCCGTCCCCAAGCAGGACCTGTACCCTCCCCAGCCCTGAAGGGAAGGGCGCCAGAGGTCCTGGTGGGGACAGTGTGGTGTGGCCAGAGGCTGAGTGGACAGGAGAGGATGTTTGGTCAAGAGGCCAGGACCCTGGAGAGCGCACGGGGGCCGTTCAGACGGGCTCTGCCCCTCAGCCAGATGCCATGGGGGGCGGGGGGCAGAGGGCGGACATGAGATGCTGTGCTAATTGGCAGTGTGGGGCAGTCACGTCTCCGTGGTGGGGTAATTGGACCCTGGGGTCCCCACATCTGTGCATCACGGGGAAGGGAGCCAACAGCCTCTTCTTCCGGCACCTCCTTTATTCCAGCGGTCACTCGGGAGCTGGCCGGGTGTCGCCTGGGGCTGCCCACTCGGGGTGCCAGCGAGTAGGGAGGCCAGCGACGCCTGCAGCTGCCCCATGTAGGTCCCCATGACACCTCTCCTCTCAGCGAGCTGGAGGTCTGGGCGGCCTCTGGGCCTGGCCCCTCAAGGGCAGCGGCTGGAGGGAGGCCCGGCCGAGTGGGAGGTGTGGGGACTTCCTCCCCCAAGCGCCCGTGTGCGCCCACACTTCCCGCCCGCGGTCACCTGCATCTCCAGTGTCCCCGTCTCCGTCTGAGCTCGGAAGTCCCTCGCCGAGGCCCACGTTCTGCCGTGTCCAAGGGCGGCCCCGCCCGCCCCTCCCGCGGAGGTGCCGCCTGCCTGCTCCAGGATCCGGAGACACCCCAGGTCGGCCCGGCCGCGCTCTCCGCCCCAGGTGGACGCGGCACACAGGTGACGCCAGCCCTCTGGCTCCCGCCCTCAGCCTGCCCCGCGTCCCCCTCTGTCCCCTGCGTCCTCGCAGGGAGCCCGTGGTCTGCCGAGAGGGGGCATGGAGGCGCGTTTCACAGGGGACACTATTCCTGTCGGGTGTCAACAACCCAGCCCCCAGCAAAGCCGGAGCAGGGGGGGCCTGGCCGGTGGGGGAGGCAGGGCGGCAGCTGGGCTCCTTCAGAGCACCACCTCACCTCTGCCTCGGCCCCAGTCGGGGGGCGATGCGCCCCAGCTGCAGGGGAGGACTGCCCTGCCCACCTGCGCTCAGCCGCTCGCCTCCCCGCTCACTCTCCCCTGCACCCCCCCCACGTCCACCTCTCACTCATCAGACCTCCGCTTTCCCCGTCTTTGACGAGGCCTGAAACGACCACGTATTCGCCTTAAAACTGGGAAGCTTGGGGGCTGCAAGAAGGGCAGAAGGGTTCAAGCAGACACGAGAGTTGCGCCCCTTAACCGCGCTGCCCGGCCAGGCGAGGGTCAGGGGAGGTGACGCGGGGTGACGCCCTAACCTGGGATGAAACCTGAACACCAGGACCAAGCTCCAGTCCCGGACAAAGCCCCTCTAAGCTAGCAGGCGGACAGAGCCCCCAGCTCCACTCACGGGGTCAGGGCAGGGCTGTGCGGGTCTGGGGCTCCCGCGGGGAGCGCGGAAAGGGACGCGGGCTCCCTCCCAGGCCCAAAGCCCCCGGACCTGTCTGCTCCCTCCGCCCCGCGGGCTCGCACCCTTGTTGCAAGGCTGGTGCACGTCCCATCCGCCCCCACGCGCTGCAGACACGCGCGCGGCGACCCCGCCGCAGCCACGCGGCTCACGCCCACCTCCTTCCAGACGCGCCTCCTCAGGGCCCTCGCTCGGGCGGCCGCGCCCTCCCCGCGCCCCTCCCGCCCGCCCGCGGCTGGGCGGCTGCCTCCTCCGGGGGGCCCCGGGCACGGCTGCGCGACCCCCTGCCTTCGCAAAGGCGGGCGCTTAGGCCGCGTCCTCGCCGCCTGCCCGAGCCCCCTGGACCGGTGACAGCCACACAGCAGGCGGTCAGGACGCGGGACGGTCACGCGCTGTGCCTCCCCGGGCTCGGGCGCCGCCGCCTCCGGGGAGGCCGCCCGGCCGGTCCACCAGCGCCTCGGATCCAGCGCAGCCGGAACCCCGCTCCGCATCTTCCTCCCCTTCCGCGAGAGCGCTCTTCCGTCTACACCCAGCCCCCAAGGAGGCGCGTGCCTGGGGGCGCCCGGGGATTCTTCTCTCCCGGGACCCAGGGGCCGTGCGGGGGCTGGAGGCCCCGCAGGAGGAGCCCGCGGGCGGGCCGGTGCTGCCCGGGAGGACGCAGGGCACCGGGTCCGCAGGCGGCCCGGGGGCGGCGCAGGCCCGGGGGTGAGGACGCGGGCCAGCGCCCTGCGTGCCGTTCCCTGCCCTGCGGCAGCCGGCCGGTCAGCGGGAAGGACTGGACCACGTTAGCGGCGGGGACCGTCGCTCGGGCCCGGGGGGCGGAGCTGGACGCTCGGGATGCGCAGCGGGCGGGACTCGCGGCTGCTTAGCCCCGGGGCGGGCCGGGGGGCGGGCCGGGGGCGGGGCCGGGCCGGGCGGCATCAGGTGGGGTGGGGGCGGGGCCGGGCCGGGGCGGGGCGGGGCGGGGCGGGGCCGGGCGGGGCGGGAGCGGGGTGGGGGCGGGGCGGGGCAGAAACTCGGGTTCGGGCCTGGACGCTGGGGTAGACGGTGGCGGGGGTTCCCGAGACGAAGAGCCTGAGGAGGGTGTGGCCAGCGCTGGTCGTCTGGATGGCTGGATGCCCGAGCGCAGTCTGCAGACCAGGGAGGAGGGGGGCGGGGGGGCGTCCGATGGACGTGACCCTTGCAGGCTGGGGTGGGTGTTTGCTGAGTGTGGACAGTGAGAGCACAGGGCTGGGGCCACACTGCCGAGTGCAGAGCATTCGGGGAGTGAAACACGGAAGCTAGCGACAGGTGGGTCCCCGGCGCTGCGTGGGGCCGGGGGATGGGGGGAGAGAGGCGGGAAGCCGACCGGGGCTGGGGGTGAGCATTTACGTAAAAGAGGAGACTTCCTTTTTTCCCCGTAAGACACAAAGTCCCAGCAGAGCCAAGGCCAAGGAGGGAAGGGGCCCAGGAGGAGGCGAGAGGGAGCACCCAGAGCGCCCGGAGCAGCGTTCAGCACCCTCACCGTCAAGGCCACACTCCTGCGTCAGTAGTGGGGTGCCAGCAGGTGCCGCCGTCCGAGGGGGCCAGGGCCTCCCGCACAGGCCAGAGGGTCCTTGTGAGCACGCAGCAGGGTGAGGCCGTATTGCCCCGGATCTTCCAGAATTCTGTGCTCCTACGTTCCCATTTTCCTACATGACGGGTACACTGAGAGTGGTCAAGAATTCCCCTAAAGGGAAGTGAAGGGTAAAGTGGGAACATGGTAACACAGGGGCGCCTGGGATGGGCCTCGGGGGTGTGCAGACTTTATCCAGACCCTCCTTGTCCCCCGCGAAAACCTCTGCCCCCTAGTTATCTTTAAAACACCGACAGTAATCTTTCCCTGACTTACTCTTGGGCCACCTGTGAGCGACACTGCCCGCGTTTGTGGCCCACGTGTCCACGGGCAGGGGGCCTGGGCGCCGAGGCCCCTGAGGCTGCGGCCACCAGACATTCAGTCTCCGATGTAACAGGGAGAAGATAGGAACCCACGGCGTGGCCACCCGCCTTACCTGGCTGAGTGCGTCCCTGATCCCGCAGTTGTGATTTCGCATTTCTGCGTTGTTTCCCTATGGTTCCCCCGGTTTAAGAGGCGGCAGTCATTGGTCTTAATATTCATTTTATGAAAGCAGCACCTTTACTTGTTACTGTGAAGCCACCATATCACATCCAAAAAGCAGGTTCTCTTCATTCATCTCCTTTCTTTTTTTCTGAATTTTCACGGCTTTTCCCATCTGTTCCCTACTTGCAGATGATTTTAAGGATTATTTTGTCCTGTTTTAAGAAAAATAAGATTTGGTGAGTGTTAGACCACCTTTTCCAAAGGAGAATCACCGAGGACAAAGCCCACAAACACAAAAGGAGTTGGTTATTCTGGTTTATTTTAGTCCGGCTGGACAGCCCCTCCCGAGCACCCAAAGAGTCCTCGGAAGAGCACGCCATCGAGCCATAGCTCAGGGTTTATATAGGGAGAGGGGCGAAGCTGGTATACAGAAACGAGAATTTTGCGGTTAGAGGTGGGGGGGTGGCTTAACAGTTGCTTGAAGAACATGTTTGACCTTTCTAATCACAATGTCAATTAAAGATTTACATCTCAGGGGCTTGCTGCAGCCAGGAGGAGCCAGGTTGCTCGACCCCCGACCTTTCACCCAAATAGAGTTTGAGATCAAACAATGGTTGGTATGTCCTCATTTGCAAGCCCCTCACCTTTTGGCTCAAGGGAGTTTTACAGTGAGATTTCAATGATCATTGACTGAAATCTTGAAATCCATTTGGAGATACGGATGTCCTTGCGCTGTTACGTTTTTCCATCGTGGGACATCCCTGTCGTAATTGCTCGTTTACAGGACAACTATGCTGTTAAGAGCCACTTTGAAATCCCATAATCAGTTGTAGTGATGTTCTGGGTTTTGTAGCCACGTCATGTGCAGCAATGACAGTTTGGTCTGTGTCTTTACCCGTTTGCCTAGTGGTGGCGGCAGGTTGTTAAACTGTGGCGGTTTTCATGAGAACCCGCCTCCCTCCCGGTCGATCCCTGTGGGAGGCGAGTGACTCGTACGTGGCTGCAGGGATGCTGTAGGTTGTCGGCTGAGACAGGGATTATTTATCACATTAAATCAAATCATTTCTCTGGGGTGATGCATATATTAAAAAAATGGAATAGGTTTCCATCAAAGCTTTTCAGCGCCGCCTGGGCTGTGGCTGTGATCATTTGCTACCCGTGAGCTCCCCTTGCAGCCAGGAAATAAATCACAACTGGGTGTGCCATGTGCCTTCTTACTATATTGCTGGGCTCCGTTCGTTGGCAGTGTATGGGAATTTTTTAACTCTAGTAAAACACAAAAAACAAGTTAGATCTTGGGCATGTAGCCTTCCTTTTCTGCAGCCCTTGCCGGGTGTTTGTAGTGTCGGGAAGCTTCTACTCCATAAGGTGAACTGGGGAGCAGTCCCCGGTCCTTTACTCATTTACAGAACATGGGGAAGCCCAGCCCCGACAGAACTGCCCCTTCCGGGCAGGGGAAGAGCATCTGGGCCTGGTGGTCTCCTTTGAAACGACTCCAGCGATTCCCAAATTTCTATTGTGATGATGTTGAGGTCTCTGTTTCAGTTCTCTCAGAAGGTCGTCTCTCTCTCCAGACTTGGACCTTTACTGTGACACAGCTGTTTACAGGAGCCGGGAAGCTGGTGGGTAACCCGACCTGCAGGGGCGACAGCACAGGTCACCCAGCAGGTGCCTCAGAGATGCTGCCGGCCACCCACCGGCAGCGAGGAACCTCTGTCTGTGGGGGGTCCTTTCTTTCGTCATTAACATGGTGCCTGTATTTCCTGTTTTTCTGTTTATTGGACCAGCCGAGGTTTGTCTCTGTCACTGTTTGCCACTCCAAGGCCACCTCCGAGCCAGTTCTTGCCTCTATTGATCAAGTCTATGCTTTTTCTTAATTAAAATAGTTTTTTTTTTTAATTTTTTTATGTCTTTATCTTATTTTGAGAGACAGAGACAGAGAGCGAGCAGAGGAGGGGCAGAGAGAGAGGGAGACACAGAATACGAAGCAGCTCCAGGCTCTGGGCTGTCAGCACAGAGCCCGACGCGGGGCTCGAACCCACGGACCGTGAGATCTTGACCTGAGCTAAAGTCGGACACTTAACCAACTGAGCCACCCAGGCGCCCCCCCTAATTAAAGTAGTTTCTTTTTTCCTTTTCTTTGTTCTGCATGTCCTCAAATTGGCTAATACATTTTCTGACTTTTTGAGTTGGATGCTATTTTTTATTTTATTTTATTTTATTTTATTTTATTTTATTTTATTTTATTTATTTTATTATTTTTTTTTTCCCCCTCTTCTTTCCAACTAAAAAGTAACAGCATTCAGAGGCACAAAATCGCCCAGGAGCAGGGCCTGGCCAGGTTGGACTCGGGCAGTGTTGTTAACATTATTTTCTGCGTGGTCTGTGACTGTGGCTCCAATCTCCTCGTGGACGTAGGGGTTCGTTAGTGAGCGCTCTCTTCTTTGCCACACAGTTAGGAGTCGCGTTTTGTGTGACGTTAACTCAATTTTTCGTTCCATTGCTTTTAAGAAACTGGGGCATCTATGATGTCTGCTTTGGAGATAGTGTGAATTTTTATTGAGATTACAGGTCACTTTTTTCCAAGTTCTCTGTAGGCACTTCCCTTTTTCCAAGGTGCGGAATTAATAGCCCTCCAATCAGCCTGTAGCTCAGGTTATTCTGATACTCACACCCTCACTCGCTCTGGCCGTGCAGGGTCTGACCAGGTGTGAGTGACGAGCGCTGAGACCCGCCGCCTCACTGCTGACTCTGTTGCGGTCATACTCTGCGCCAGAAGGGCCATAAATAAGACTGACTACCTGAAGTCTCGAATGTTACGTGATCAGGTATTAATTCTGAAATCATGCCTTCTCCTTGTGTGTTTGACATACCTGAGCTACGCCTGTAACTTCAACCTGCCTGGGTGTTTCACTCCGCAGAGTGCACACACCGATTCCTTCCTCATACGCTGAGAGCCCTCTCCTTTTGCCAAATTTTATTCTGTTTATGTTTATTGTCACGATTGATACATTTTTTTCCTGTCACTGTCACACTTTATTTATGCGCTTTCTTGGTGTTTCCTTTACTTCTAATTATAAATTCCAAGAATGAGATGTGCCCATTTGGTGTGCTCCTCTGAGACGTGAGGCAAATAACACAGTTTTTCCTCATTATAATCACTGCCACTCTCGGATTTTCCCTGATGTGTGTAAACTCAGTTTCTGTCTCTCTTTTCCATGGAACCATGGTTATTATTTTGCATTATATGTCTTCTCGATCCACAAGGGCTGATATTCGCATCTGGTTCTGTAACAGCTGACTGTGGCCGGCCGCTGGGGGAAGTGCTGTGCTGGGTGTGTGGGCCCTCCTTCCCCGTCCGTCTCTGTGTGCGGGTGGCTGAGGCAGCGATCGCCACGTCTAGGGGACAGCGTGACGTCTGGGTTTAATTTGCAGGAAGGGCTGGCCAGCCCCACGTTCAGAAGTGGTTTGTGCGGAGGACGTCCCGTGCGGTGGTCTGGACGCAGCATTCTCACCCGCGCCCTCCATCCCTCGGCCGGTCGACCAGCTGTCCCGGGCGTGAGTACTCGTTTCTCCCTTGTGTTCTGGGCTCCAATGACCTGGGGAAAAGCAAAGCTAATCCGCTGATCTTCCATCTTATAAAATCTATTTTATTCTGTCTGGATGCTTTTAGGATTCTTTTCCCTTGAATTCCCAAAACTGGCCTCCCCCGCATGCTGGGGTTGCTGACACCCCACCCTGCGCCAGCCTCCTGCGCCCCAGCCAGCACCACAGCCCTCTGAGTCCTGTGTGTTCGCAGGGACAAAGAGCCCTCCGGGAGCCATGCTGCCCCCTGCCCGGCCCTCCTAGTCAGAGCACTGGGGTCACGTCCCCGCCGTTGCCTCCGCTGGGCTGTCGCTCTGCGGGTAAGTCGACTTCATCAGCGCTTTCTTCTCTTCCACGCGCAGGAGCCTGGTGACAGCCTCCAGACGCCAGGCTTGTGGCCCAATGTCCTCCCCAGCTTCCTACATCATCAGGGCTTCTCTATTTCTGCATTTCCTAAGAGATGTCTCTGGGATCTGAGGACCCGAGGAGAGGGGCAGGGAACAATCTCCTCTTCGGCATCCCTGGCTGAGCCGCACTGTCGGCTGCCCCTCTTCTCTGTCTCGGGCCTCCGTCTCCGCCCCCTCCCTGATCAGGGGCGCCCCCTTCAGCTTCCGCGATCCTGCCTGTGGCTGGGCCACCGGTGAGTGAGGGGGCAGCTCCTGCCTCGGGAAGTGCAGTCGGCAGAGACCAGGATCGCAGCGGATGCCAACAGAGGGGGCAGGCCCGCCCCGGGGGTGGGTGTGGGGTGACGGCCCGCAGCAGGGCCCGTCCAGCGGGGTGGCCTGGGGCACCCCAGGCATCATGAGCGTGTGTGCGAGGCTGGGGGCAGTTCTGTCCTGCACTCCGTTATGGTTTATATTTGCGTTTAATCAGTATATGGACGGGAAAGCTAATTTATTATATTTCATTAACTCAACTCCTGTGCACGTTACTACCACCAATTATGAAGTGCTCGCTGCAAGCCAGGCGCCGACCTGGTATTTATTACGCATTTTTCTCTAAAGATCTGTTACATTTATATTAGTTGTTTAGGTTCCTAATAATTTACCTGCTTATCTGTGCCCTGATAGATGCCATTGGTGTGCAGCTGAACTTTGAACAACATGAGTTTGAACAGCATGAGTCCACTTATATGTGAATTGTTTTTCCATAAATACAGTATAATTCCGTAAATGTATTTTCTCTTCCTAACGATTTTCTTAATAACATCTTTTCTCCAGCTGACTTTATCATAAGGATACCGTATATGATACATACAACATACAAAATGTGTGTTCATTAACTGTTCATGTTATTGGTAAGGCTCCCAGTCACCAGTGGTCTATCAGCAGTGAGGTTTTGGGGGAGTCAGAAGTCATAATGTGGATTTTCTACTGCTCAGGCGTCAGCACCCCCTCATCCCACGCTGTTCAAGGGTCAGCCGTATGTCCATTGCATCTCCAGGTCTTCTTTTCTGTGTTTCAATTAGTCTATTATTTTGGGAGGACGGGTGCTTTTGTTGTGATTCTGTGGTTTTTCACTCAACCCCCTTCTTTTCATCATGTGGCCAAGCAATGCCGCATTCGAGAGTTTTGCCCTGTTACAGGCACGTGACGCCTTGTTTGGGATGTTTCTCCCCAGCGACCTGTTCAGTCTGTGGGTTTTCTACACGGAAGTAGAAATGTGGCATAAGGAATTGTCTACTTGCCGAATGTTTAATCCCGCCTGTAACATTTTCTTTTTAAAGGAGAACTGGAGATGGGGCGCCTGGGTGGCTTAGTTGGTTAAGCGTCCGACTTTCGCTTGGGTCATGATCTCGCGGTTCATGGGTTCGAGCCCCGCGTCGGGCTCTGTGCTGACAGCTCAGAGCCTGGAGCCTGTTTCAGAGTCTGTGACTCCCTCTCTCTCTGACCCTCCCCTGCTCACGCTGTCTCTCTCTCTCTCCTAGAAATAAATAAAACATTAAAAAAAAAATAAAGGAGAATTGGAGAATTTAAAAATAAGCAATGGATCAGTATTTTGAATAAATAATCCATTTACATGAAACAAAATGGAAAAGGTAGCAAGCATCTAGACTGTGTCCCTCCACCACTGTGACCCGGCCACCTGCTTCTCCCCTCCTGGGGCAGTGGGCACACCCAGTCCCCCGTATGACCATCACCCATACTCTGCCCACATATACACCCTTACTCAGACCAGTGGAGCGCGCTGTACATCCTGCTAAGAATGTGTAGACCATGAAACTGTGTACCTCGGAGTCACTCCATACCTATAGAGAGACGTGTCCCCTCTTGTCAATGACCACACAGTGCTCCAAGCACAGATGTCACAAAGCTTATGTAATCAGCATTTCTTCCTTAAAGGGCATTGTCTGCCACTTCCTTCTGAAAAAATACTTTTTATTCTGTGATCTCTGTTCGTATAAAGTATTAGGGTCACGTCAGAAGGCAGCTCCGTCTTCGTTCCTGACCCACAACCAGATGGCCTTGCTGTCTATCTTGCTGCTGTCTGGGGGGAGGGGCTGCCGCCACGGAGGCCTCTGTCCTGGTTCTGCCTCGGGGGTGGATAAGCCCGTGAGCATTTTGCTTTGGGTCTGACTTCATCTGAGCATGCAGATGTCTGCCTTGTTTTCCCAGGGCCTTGGTGACGACAGTGGGATGTGTCCCATGTTGAAACACTTGGCCCCTGACGAGGGTGATGAGGGTGATGAGGGTGCTATGAAGGCCGGCTCTGGGGACCCACATGTAGGATGGGGAAAGCCATGTAAGGGCAGCCAGTAGACTGTTCTGGAAGCAGACCGCACTTAGGAGCCCTGTTTTCGCCGCCTCTACCTCCTCCCATCACACCTGTCAGGTGCTGGGAAGATACAGGCCCTTGAGAACATTCTAGATTCCTACGCTCTTGCTGCTCCAGCTACTTTCTGCCATCCGTGTGTGTTTTTCCTTCCAGAAGTGGGTGGAAATCTTTCCCTTGCTGATATTCCCTTCCTGGTCTCTTCTGATATTTTGATGTTATGGATTTTTATCTTTTTACTCCTTTGACATACTTTTAGGGGTCTTGAGATGGCACAAAGATAGACATGTGACTGCTTCCCTCTCGGCCTGGGAGATTCCGGCTGCTCCCAAAGACCCGCAGCCCTGTGGGTGTGCCTGGCTCCGGGGTCTGGCTAACCTGGGACACAGTATCCCACCATCCCATGAGCCCGCTGGGGTCCCTTCCTCTTACAAAATCAACTCTGCAACAGGTTGAAGTTTCAATATCTACCAAGTTAGAAAGAGAGCGCGAGACGCCAGACAGCAGACCAGGCGACCCTGGCGCGACCCTGGCTGCAAAGAGCTGTGGATTTCCATACTGTGATTCGAGTCTTTAGAGAACTCCAGGCTGTAGGGAAATGACACCCCTGTGGGATATTGGGGAGAACGTGGGCGCACATTCCAGAGCCCCGTTCTTAGCGTGAGCGGCCCCAAGGACGCCAGGAACCTCCTGACGGGAGGGGCTTCACTTGGAGACAGTTTCTGCTCCCCCAGCTGCTCGTGGGGCCGGGCGTCCGCTCTCGGGGCGGAACGTCTCCTGCAGGGAGGCTCTGCCCTCTCCCCCACGGCCCTCAGCCCCGGACGGACGGTGGTGTTTTGCAGGCCCGGCCCCCAGCGCACGGGGATGAGGGGACAGAACGTGACCACGGTCGGCGCCCTCGTGCTGGCCGGCTTCCCCGCGGCCGCTCGGCTGCGGCCCGTGCTCTTCCTCCTCTTCCTGCTGGCCTACCTGCTCGTCCTGGCGGAGAACCTGGCCATCCTGCTCACCGTCCGGCGCAGCGCGGCCCTGCACAGGCCCATGTGCTACTTCCTGGGCGCCCTGTCGTCCCTGGAGATCTGTTATGTGTCCGACACCCTCCCCAAGATGCTGGACAGGCTCCTCCTGCAGCGCAGGCGCATCTCCTTCGCCGGCTGCATGACCCAGCTCTACTTCTTCAGCTCGCTGGTGTGCGCCAAGTGCGTGCTGCTGGCCTCCATGGCCTACGACCGCCATGTGGCCATCTGCCACCCGCTGCGCTACCACGTCATTATGACCACGGGGCGCTGCGTCCGGCTGGTGGCCTCCTTCGCGTGCAGCTTCTCCATCTCCATGGTCAAGGTGTACTTCATCTCCAGCGCCACGTCCTGTGGCTCCAATGTCCTCAACCGCATCTTCTGTGACATCTCCCCCATCCTCAAACTGGCCTGCACGGACTTCTCGACTGCAGAGCTGGTGGACTTCGTCCTGGCCTTCATCATTCTGGTGCTGCTGCTCGTGGCCACGGTGCCATTGTAAGGACACATCACCCTGGCGGTCCTGCGCACCCCCTCGGCCACGGGCCGCTGGAGGGCCTTCTCCACCTGCGCCTCCCACCTCACCGTGGTCACCATCTTCTACATGGCCATGATCTTCATGTACGTCCGGCCCCAGGCCATTGATTCCCGGAGCTCCAACAAGCTCATCTCTGCTGTTTACACCGTCCTCACCCCGATAATCAACCCCTTGATCTACTGCCTGAGGAACAAAGAATTTAAGGCTGCCTTGAAAAAGGTCTTGGGCTCGATCGATCTTCACGGTAGGACAATCAAATGTCCTAAAGTCTAATGTGTAGTGATAATAAAATGCTCTGCTATATTGCACTTTATGCTTTTTAGAGTAAATTTGCCAATGAAATTTAGCAAACTGCAGAACCGTGCACAAATAAGAAGGCTTCGTCTGCTTTCATTTTCATAAAAGGACAGCAGTCGGTTTGGTACTTTTGAGCTTTTTATGAATGCAGTCTTGAAGATGCTGGCATGTTTCTTTCATTCGATATGGTGCTTGAGTGAATGCTTGATGTTTTTGCATGTAGCAATGACTCGTGCAGATCACGTACAGTACTGCATTGTAGAAACGTATCACAATACACTTGGGCACTGACTGTGAGGGCGGCGTTGTAGATACCGTCTATTATGGACGGTGCCCCCGTCAACATTCTGGCTCATTTCTTCCCATTGCTGTGCATTCAGTTTCGCGAGCTGTGTGCCTAGGCTGGGCTGAGGTACACGGACGTGCCACCCATAATTGCTGTGACACGAGGAACGTGCTTGGGCAGGGTTGGTGGAAACTGCCAAACTGTCTTCGGTAGTGGGGGCACCGATCCTCGCTCTCATGAGCAGTGTCTGAGGGTCCCAGCGGCTCCGAGCCCCCTCCACACTCGGTGCTTTGAGTGTTTCTTGAACAGCCATTCTCCCGGCACCATAACGGGATCTCATTGTACTTCAGCCTGCAGTCACCCCGTGACACATGCAGAGTGTCCCCGTGAGGTTAGTGGCTGACTGGCCCGGAGGGGCGCCTGCCCAGGTGCCCGTTACCACGTCCTGCTCTAGTTTTGTATCTACTCACTGCTTCTTCTCGATGTGTGGGCATTCTTCCATGTTCTGGGGATGGGCTTCTGCCGATTCATTGGTTGTAAAAATGTCCCAGTGTGTGTGGGTTTGCCTTTTCATTCTTTTACCGGCGTCTCTCACTAAGGAGCATGGCTTTACTTCCACGTCCAGTTCATCCATTTTCTCCTTTTACCGCTGCCTTCCACTTGAGAAATGCTTGCCTGTTCCAAGCCATAAAGATATTCTCCTGTTTACCTCTAGGAGCTTTATGGTTTAAGTTTTCATGTTTAGATTTACAACCCATCTGAAATTGATTTTAATTTATGGTATGTGATACCAGCTTAAGTTCACTCTTTTCTATCTGGATATCAGATTGATTTAGCACCTACCATTTATTAAGAAGAACATGTCTTCCCCTCTGCACCGTCACCCTTTCCATAAATCAAATTATCTATCTATCCATCTACCTATCATCTATCATCTATCTGTCTATCTATCTATCTATCTATCTATCATCTATCATCTATCTATCATCTATCCATCCATCCATCCATCTCCCTATCCGTCCACCCTCCTCTCTGTTTAAACTCCTTATTTTGTTCTGTTTATCTTCGTGTCTATCCCTGTACGAATGCCATGCGGTTGTAGTTACTATGGCTTTTTTGTATCTTGATGTCTGGTAGTAAATCCAACATCTTTGTTCTTGTTTTTCAAGATTGCCATAGTTATTTTTAGCCCTTCCCATTGGTGGCAGGGGATATATATTTAGAATCAGCTTGTCAATTTCAACAAAAGAAAACTTTGTTGGATTTATTGGGATTGTAATGAATCTATAGACCAATCTGGAGAGAACTGCCATCTTTACAATTTTGAGACCCCTAATCCAAGAGCAAGGCACACTCCCTTCCTTTACAGCTTCTCAACACTGCTTGTCACTTTCAGCAAATTGACCTTTCACATCTTTCTGGGCATGTTTGAGTTTGAAGGTTTTTTTAAACTAACAAATGGTAACTTTAAAAATTTTTAGTTTTCATTAAAAAAAATTTAATCTCTATTCCTTTGTTGCTGGCACATAGAACACAATTTTTAGATCTTCCTTAAATTTTTTTAAAACATTTATTCATTTTTGAGAGACAAGAAAGACAGAGCATGAGCGGAGGGGGGGGCAGAGACAGAGGGAGACACAGAAGCCGAAGCAGCTCCAGGCTCTGAGCTGTCAGCCCGGTGTGAGGCTCGAACTCACAAACCATAAGATCATGACCTGAGCCAAGGTCTGATGCTTAACCTACTGAGCCATGCAGTCACGTCTAGAACATTCTTTCTGAAATAATTATAGATTTACAGGAGGTTGCAGGGGAATATTGAGGGAGGCGCTCTGTATCCTTCGCCCAGGCTTCCCCGATGACACCATCTTGTGTGACGAGTTCAGCATCCATAGCAGGACATTGACTTAACGCAACACACAAAACGTATTCGGATTCCTTCAGTTACACATGCACTCGTCTGTGTGTGTGTGTGTGTGTGCGTGCGCTTGCGCTCACACACGAGTAGCCCTGTGGTTTTAGCTTCGGGGACTACCACCTTCCCAGGATGTGAAATGTTTCTGTTACCACAAGTCACACACTCCACGTCCTAACCTCTGGCACCCACTAACCTGTTCCATGTCTATAACCGTGTTGCTTCGAGGATGTTATATAAACGGAGTCATACTGTATGTAATCTTTGGAGATTGGCTTTTCCCGTTCGATGTCATTCTTTTGCGGTCCATCCAGGCTGTTAAGCGTGTCCCACAGTCTGTTTTTATTGGCGACCAGTGCTCTAGAGCGATGAAGGACGAGCAAGGGGCTCCCAGCCGCTAGCTCCGAGGCATGAGAGTGTGACAGCCATTGAAGCGCGTCTCTCTGTGAACCCAAGGTTTCATTTCTCTGGGCAAAGCCCAGTAGACCAAGTGCTGGGTTGTGTCACATCTCATTTTTAGTGAGAAAGGCGCCTCCGAACCCTTAAGCAGAGCGGCTGTGCCGCTTTCCCCTCCCGCCGGCGGTGACCGAGTGAGCAGGTTCTGCCTCCTCCCCACCGCGGGGTCGTCGCCGTGTCTTACTCAGCCTCTCGTGGTGGCAACTGCATGGTGGCACCTCCCTGGGGGGTAGTTTACCTTTCTCTAACGGCGAACGGTACAGAACATCTTCTCATGGGCTTGTTGGCCATGTGTGTATCCTTGTCCGTGAACCGTCTGTTCACACCTCTTCCCCATTTTCTAACTGTATTGTTTCTGAATGTTCAGTTTTGAGCGTTTTTTACACATTCTGAATGCAAGGCTTTTGTCAGATTGCACACATTTTCTCTCCTTCTGCCGTTTGCCCTGCCGTCCGTGTCGGGTCCCTGATGGAACAAACCTTTTTAATGTTGCTGAGTTCCAGTGTACCACGTTTTCCTTCTGTGCATCATGCTCTTGATGTCAAGTTCGAGAATTCTTTCCCTTGCCCTCGGTCTGGAAGGTTTTATTCTATGACTCTTATCCAAAAGCTTTATAGTTTTACATTTAGGTCCACGGTCATTTAGAGTTCATTTCCTTCCTTCCTTCCTTCCTTCCTTCCTTCCTTCCTTCCTTCCTTCCTTCCTTCCTTTCTTAATTTCTGAGAGAGAGAGAGAGAGAGAGAGAGAGCATGAGCAGGGGAGGGTCAGAGAGGGAGACACAGAATCCGAAACAGGCTCCAGGCTCTGAGTTAGCTGTCAGCACAGAGCCCGATGTGGGGCTCAAACCCACGAACTGTGAGATCATGACCTGAACTGAAATCAGACGCTCAACTGACTGAGGCCCCAGGCGCCCCTAGAGTTCATTTTCACGTGCAGCGTGAGGGTCTTACCGACGTTCATTCTTTTGTGCCCATGATGTCCAACTTCTGCAACATGATTGTGTGAGAAACCACCCTTCCTTTATTGAACTGCATTTGTACCTGTGTAACATGTCGGTTGAGAATATTTGTGTCGGTTTATTTATGATCCTCCATTTCCTGATGTTGACCGATGTGTCTGTCCTTCTACCAATACTACATGGTCTTGAGAAATGTAGCTATTTGGTAAATCCTTAACATTGTGAGAATGATTGGCTCCTCCCACTTTATTCTTCTTTGTCAAAACACTGAAGGGCCTGTATGTCTCCTCATAAATTTTATGATAGGCTTGTTTGTATGTACAAAAAATCTTGATGGGATTTTTCTGGGAATCGCATTGAACTTACAGATCATTTTGAGGAGAACCGACATTATTGACTGCTGAGTCTTCCAGCCCAGAAACCACAGCAAGTCTCTCCGACTGATGTTTGCTCTGACTTCTTTCTCTGGTGGTTTGTGGTTTCCAGCGTTCAGGTCCCGGACATGCTCTGCTGGGGGACACCCAAGTGTCACACTTTTCCTGGGGAAATTATATATGCCATTGCCTTGTTACATTTCAGCGTCCATGTATTTGCTGTTAGCATATAGGAATACGCAGTTTCTGTGTCGACCTTGTAATCTGCAGCCTTGCAGACCTCATTTATTACTTCTGGGGACATCGTTGGCAGATTGCTCTGGATTTTCTGCGTAGCCAATCACGTCGTCTATGAATAAAGGCAGTCTAATGTCTTCCTTTCCAGTTGTACGCCTTTCATATCCTTTTTATTCCTTCCTTATCAGACTGTTTAGGAGTTCCAGGGCTCTGCTGAAGGAATGGGGAAAGCAGGCATCTTTGCTGGTTCCTCTCTTAAAAGGAGTAGAACAGGGGCGCCTGGGGGGCTCAGTCGGTTAAGCTTTCGACTTTGGTTCAGGTCATGATCTCACAGTGTGAGTTTGAGCCCTGCGTCAGGCTCTGTGCTGACAGCTTGGAGCCTGGAGCCTACTTTGGATTCTGTGTCTCATTCTCTCTGCCCTCCCCTGCTTGTGCTCTGTTTCTCAAAACTAAATAAATGTAAAACAAATTTTTTTAAAGGATTAAAAGTAAGGCATCAACCCTTCATATGAAGTGTGTTGTCAATTGTAAGGTTTGAGGGTAGATGTTCTGTACCAAAGTGAGCCAGCTTCCTTGGTGCTAGCAGGCCGTGTGTGTGTGTGTGTGTGTGTGTGTGTGTGTGTGTGTTTGAAAACATGAATCCGTGTTGCATTTTTTCAAATGCTTCTTCTACCTCAGGTGTTTAAATTTTTTTTAGTGTTTATTTATTTTTGAGACAGAGAAGCAGACTGCAGGGGAGGGGCGGGGAGAGAGGGAGACACAGAATCTGAAGCAGCTCCAGCCTCGAGCTGTCAGCACAGAGCCCGACGCGGGGCTTCAACCCACGAGTATGAGGTCATGACCTGAGCCTGAGGAGTCGGATGCTTAACCAACCGAGCCCCCCAGGCACCCCTGCCGCAGGCGTTTTGATGGCTGGTTTTTCTCACCTGTTAAGGCGGCTCGCAGTGCTAGGTGACTGAATACCAAGTCAGCCTCGCAGCCTTTGAACAGACCCCGTGTGGGTGGTGTGGTCCCTGCTGTACACGTTGCTGGATTCAATTTGCTAACATTTTGCTGAGGATTTTTGTGTCTCAGCTCAGGAGAGATATTGGTCTAAATGGTTTTTTGCTTTTGTTTTTTGTGTATGTGCTTTGTCTGTCTGATACCATGAAATGGGCTGGGGAATGTTCCCTCGTCCTCTGTTTTCTGGAGGAGACTATATAAAGTTAAATCTTTAAATGTTTGGCAGAATTTTCCAGTGAAATCACCTGGGCCTGGGAATTTCTCTTTTTTGGGAGGTAGGGGAAATTTTAAAATTACAAATTCAATTTGGATAACTTAGGTTATCAGATTGTTATTAGGGCTTATGTCTGATTTTTTTCTTCTTGCCTTCCTTCCTCCTTCCTCTCTTCCTTCCTCCCTCCTTCCTCTCTGCCTCCCTTCCTTTCTTCCTCCCTCCCTTCCTTCCATCCTTCCTTCCGTCCTTCCTCCCTCCCTCCCTCCCTGTCTCTCTCTCTCCTTCCTCTTCTCCTTTTTCCTTACCTCCTGGTTGGGAGGTTTTACATTCTTTAGAGACGCATCTTGATTAGCGATAATGCAGTAACAATAACTTGGCTTACCCCGAGCTCACCCTTGGGCGGCAGGATTCTGTATCGCGTGGTGTCCTTAGCGGTTGCCCTAGATGTCACAGCATGTGCTTGTGACTTATCACAACCTATCTATCACTGCGTCACCAATTCCTGTAGGAGAGCGAAAGGCGACTTTCACTGACGTCCTTGCACCCTCTCCACTTCCTAAAGATGCTTGTTTTGAGTGCCTCGTCCACATACTTTAAACACCACGTTTGCCTCAACCATCCAATGTGATCCGAGAAACTCACGAGGTGAAGGACGGTCTATTATACTTACCCCCGTTTCACCCAGGCCAGGGTCCTCCCTTCCTTCCCAAGTCCCCGACCTCCTCTTGTTACCATTTTCTCTCTGCTTGGAGAGCTCCTTTAGCCAGACTTTAGGGGTAGGGTCCTGCTGGCGTCTCTCAGTTTTTCTTCACCCCAGAACATCTCTTTCCCTTTGCACATCTGAAGGGCAGCTTTGCTGGGTGTAGGAGTCTGGGCCCAGGGGCTCATTCTTCCTCTGCATTGTTGGGCAGCCTCTCTGATACCTCCAGCAGAGGCCAGCATCGCTGGCAAAGGGGGCCGCCAGGAGCCCACCAACAGGAAGTGATCGGGGAAAGCAACCGAGGAACACTTCCCAGATGGTTTTATGAATCCAGTCTTATCCTGATCCCATAACCTTGAGAAGATGGTCCCAACTGGAAACTACAGACCATCTCTCTCATGAATATACATGAAAAACATTCCTTAAAAATATTTGCAAATAGGATTCAGCAATCTATAAAAAGCGTGACACAACGTGACCTGGGATTTAGCCTGGGGATACAAAGCTGGTTCAATATGCAAAAGTCAATGGCTGAGACCCATCATATTAACAGGCGGGAGCAGAGGTCATGCTGTTACCAAAAGATGCAGGAAAATTGCTTGACAAAATGTAGCATCTGTTCATGGGAGCAAGTCCCAGGAAACAAGAACCTGGTGAGCTGCTCCAGCTGCATGAAGAGAAGTGACAAGTCTCCTGGAGTTTGTGTTACACTTAACCAGAAACTGCATGTTTTCCCCTGGGAATTCGAGGAGGCAGGCTCTCCCGCTCCTGTCCATCACAGAGCCCTGAAGTGTCAGCTGGTGAGGTCAGGACATCAGAACCTGAAAAGAGGCAAACGGCACTCAGGCTGGAAAGAATGAAATAAAGCTGTTCCTATTTACGGACATAACTGCTGACGTAGGAAGTCCCAAGGCACCTACACATCTTCCAGAACGAACGGTGTATTCAGCAAGGCCACCGGATACAGACTAAGTGTACAAAAACCAGTTGTGTTTTTATGCACTAGCAGTGAACACAAGGGAACTAAAATTTAAAATACCACTTAAAAGTGCTGGGGCGCCCGGGTGGCTTAGTTGGTTAAGCGTCCGACTTTCGCTCGGGTCATGATCTCGCGGTTCGTGGGTTCGAGCCCCGCGTCGGGCTGTATGCTGACGGCCAGCTCAGAGCCTGGAGCCTGTTTCAGTCTGTGACTCCCTCTCTTTCTGACCCTCCCCTGCTCACGCTCTCTCTCTCTCTCCTAGAAATAAATAAAACATTAAAAAAAATAAAAAAATAAAAGTGCTTAATATTGTTTAAGTACTTGGGTATACATCTAACAAAACTGCAGAACTGACGTGTGTGGGAGCGTCTGCTGGGCAGGGCTAGGAGGACTCAGCAAAGAGGCGAATTCTCCCCAGACTGCTCTGCAGGTTTAACACAATTACTAATAGAATTGCAGCAAGGGTTTCTGCACATACAGAGAAGATTGCCCTTAAACGTTCCTGAAAAGGTCAAAGAAGTGGAACAGCTAAACCAATTTGAAAGGAGAATGGAGGTGGAGGAGTTAAGCCCACCGACTCTGAGAGTTAGTCTGGAGCTACAGCAATCAACACTGCGTGGTGCTGGGGTGCCTGGGGCTCAGCCGCTTAAGCTTCTGATTAATGATTTCAGCTCAGGTCATCTCATGGTTCATGAGATCAGGCCCCTTGTTGGACTCTGTGCTGACAGCACAGAGCCTTCTTGGGAGTCTCTCTTCCCCCCATCTCTGCCCCTCTCCCACTCACGTGAGCACACACACTCTCTCTCTCAAAATAAATTAAAAAAAAAGACTGTGTGGTATTGTTGGGAGAGGTGCACAAAGGTTGATGGAACGGAAAAGAAAGGCCCCATATAAATACTATCCACTTTAAAATTTTATTGAGGTAATTGTAGATTCATATGTGCTAGGGTGGCTCAGTCAGTTAAGCATCCGACTTCAGCTCAGGTCATGATCTCACGGTTCATGGGTTGGAGCCTCGTGTCGGGCTCTGTGCTGAGCCTGGAGCCTGCTTCGAATTCTGCGTCTCCCTCTCTCTGCCCCTCCCCTGCTCACACGGTCTCTCTCTCTCTCTCCCTCAAAAATAAATAAATATTAAAAAAATATAGAAACAGAAATCCTTTGTAAGCTTTGCCCAATTTCTCCCAATGAGAGCATTTGCGTGACTACAGTACAAGACCACAACCAGAATGTTGATACTGAGTCAATCCACCCACCTCATTCTCTTCCTGTGCTACCTGTACTTTGTGTCTACGTCTGAGTATTTGGTTGTATAAAACGTGATCATCGGTTAGGTTTTGGGCCCAGCACCGCCATCGAGACGCTGAACCGCCCCAGCGTCAGGCGGATTCCTTGCGTTGGTCTTTTATGACCACATCACCTCTCCCCCACTGCCTCCTGCCTCCCCCCGTCGCTAACCCTTGTGGCTACTGATGTGACCTGGGTCTCTAAAATGCTGTCATTTCAAAACGTTGTATAGAGTCACACATTCTCAGAAGTTATTTTCCACGTAGTGTGATTCCTTGTTTGTTCTGTTGTGTCCACGCTGACGGCGTGCTGTGGGGCGCTCGGGTCGTGGTCTGTTTAACTCTTCACCTCTGAAGGACATCCAGCCTGACTCCAGCGTCCGGCTATTACGATAAAGCTACAACCAACATCCACGTATGGGTTTTCATGGGGACACAAGTTTCCAGGAAAGCAGAAGTCAGAAGTGAACAAGCATAGTGACCAAGGTCTAGGTCAAGCTACACCTGCAGCCAGGTACATGCTCTAAACGTCTCTGTTACTGTGCGATTCCGTCACTTGATTTATGTTGCTGCTTAGTACTGATACTCGGGTATTAAACAGTAACTCAAACGGAGACTCGAGAGATTTTCTAAGCGTACATTACACAGATGTGAATTTTACCAGTAGAGCCTCACAAGTTACGTGACCTCAGGATAGTACAAGATCTCCTACCGATCCAGAAACACCACCTTTTTCTTATGAACCAATATTGACTCTTCTCTTGTTTGGTTTCACTGCTGTAGTGATCATACAATCCCTCAAACTGGAGCTGGGCATAACTATAACTTGCAGGATATTTACAAATGGAGCTCACTTGGAAGTGAATTTCCTGAGTGCACGGTTTCCTCTGCCAGTGCTTCTGGACAGGGAGGGTCAGTACTGATTGCAGCTGACTATCAAGGTCCCATAACAGGGTGTTTATGAATGGTCTCACCACTGGGGACACTCCAAACATAGTATCTATGTGCCAAGAGCTTCGCTTACTCTAGTTGCAAAATTATCTGTTTAAATAAATTTTGGTTTTTAAAAAAAGCAGTTATATGTATCATCCCTTACTTCAGTATTCCTCGTAAACCTTAGTGTTCAGAGCTGTGTCCAGTAGACGGTCTCTTGTCCTTCCTTCTCCGGATTGAGCCCTGGGGGAGGTGCCAGGGAGGAGGCCAGGTCTGGGAAGCGCCTGGACAGGGAGGCAGTTCCCGGAACAGAGCGATGGCCGCGTCCTGAGAGGCGGGATCATGGTTCACCCGCAGGGGTGTCTGAGGAACTTCGGGGCAGCGGTGTCTGGTATTTAACTTAATCTGACTTTGTTTCCGACTGGGGCCTCTCCCTCTTCCTCACGCTGTGGTCAGTACCCGGTGTCCACACGAGAACTCTGTCTTGGGAAATAACATAAAGGATGTGTCTTCACTTGGGGTCAGGCTGGGAAAGCCGCGCGCGGGACAATGACCATGACAAAAGCTGGCCCCCTCACCGCCCAGGATTCTGACACCCGGGAAAGGGCTGTGCGCTCCCCAGGGCCGTGGGACGCCTTGGTGGCTCCAAGGGGCTGGAGGACTTAGGACTCCCTGGTCGCACCTGCTTATTGGAGGTGCGTGTGCAATGTGTCAGGAGCTCTGCCTGGGGCCGGGGTGGCCGTGGAGGGAGGAGGTGAACGTGCCTGCGCTCAGGAAACACAGGGTTCAGAACAGTACTTGTCCCAGTGCGCGCCGCTGCCTTCGGAATCGGCTTGTGAGGCAGGTGGCGGGCCCACCCCCGACCTCCCGAGGCCGACCGACCCCCTGGCTCTGCGGACGAGGGCTCTGCCCCGTGCACACGCAGGGATTCTCGCCGTAGAGAAACATCCGTTGGAAGACCATCGTGTTTAGAACGGCACTCGCACGAGGCACGCAATTCCACGAACATTCCGAAAAGCCGGAAGCCGAAAGGAGGTCACACGACAGGAAACCTGGGGTGCTGAGAGCAGGCCGAGGGGCGGGAGGCTCGGACAGCTTTCCGAACGGCGGGCGGGAGACATCCCCCGTGGAGGCGAGGGCCCAGCCCCTCACGAGGGCCGCGCTGACGCCGCACCCACAGCGGTGCGTGCTCCAGTGCCGTCCGACGTGCTGCACGGCCTGCGAGACCCGGGACGGAGAGGTCAGCCCGCGGCCCCTCTCCCTGCCCCGCCCCAGTCCCGGGCCACCTTCCCGGCCTCGGACGGGCTCCCGGCTCCCGGGGGAGACCCAGGTGGGTGGCAGCTCCGCCCCGGCCGGCCTCGCGCCCCCGGGCGGGCGGGGGGCGTCAGGCGCGCCGCACCTGCCAGCCCCGGGGCGGCCTCGGCTCTGCGCCCCGCGCGACCTCAGGACCCCCGCGGACGCTCTCCAGCGCTCCTGTCGCTGCCCCAGGCCCAGATCCGGCGGCCGGACCCCAGAAAGGCCGGGCGAGGCGCAGGCGCAGGGGGAGCCTGCCCCGCGCCGCCGTCGCCGAGGGCCCGCAGCCCGATGCCCTGCGCCTGCGCCTCGCGCCCGGAAGCTCCTGACAGGCGCCGCGCGGGCACCCAGACCGTGACGTCACGGCGGCGCGCCGGCCGCGAAAGAGGACCCCGCCGCGACCGCGTCCCCTCGGGTCCTTGAGCCGGTGCGAGCCGCGGAGCCATGGCCGTGAGGCTGCTGAGAAGAGTGGTCCCCGCGTCGTCGGCGGCGCGAGGCCTGGCGGCGGTCCCCCAGCGCGTGGTGAGCGGCACGCGGGCGCGCGTGGGGAGGTGCTGGCCTGTCCTCCCGGCGCCGACTCCTCCTCACTCCCCGGGCCTCTGGGCCGCGGCTCCCAGGGTCACTCCGGGGGGACACCCGCGGCCCCCGGACTATTTGGTCCTGAGTCGCGGGCAGATTTGCTAGCGGCCGGGAGCTTCTCCAGGCCGTGTCATTTGAGCTCCAGGCACAAGGCGCGGAGGGGAGCGGAGGGAGTCGGCCTCCGGCTGCCGGGGTGTGGGAGGCCCGCTTGCAGGTACCCGGGTGCAGTGGGGCGACCGGCGCACGAGCGGGTGTGGATGAGCTGGGGAGAGCCTGGGCCACGCGCTCCTTCATCCGCTTATTAAAGTAGCTGCTCTGTCAAGCCCGCTTAGGGCCCAGCGCCTGCTAGGCGCCGCGGGAATGTGACTGGAGCAGAAACCAAAGAGAAGGCGTTTCCGTTAGACCTGAAGGCATTAGGAGAACTTCCTCCGGCAGAGGGCCGTGGGGGGACATCGACGCAGAGGGAACCAAAGAAGCAAAAGAATCGAGGCTGGAAGCCCTAGGGAACTTTTTTTTTATAAGTGGTTGTAGAATCGCATCTTTGCTTGCTGAGGGCAGGAACGAAACTGGTGTCAGATTGTAAAGGGACTTGCTTGACCTCTGTGCTAAACATTGTGATGAGAGCGTTTTAAATAGAACAGTGCAACAGTCTTATCAAAGTCATATACATGTTTTTAGGAGATAACTCAGGCCACCAAAGAGAAGAAACAGAAAAGTAGTTATCTTTTTAATATCTGGTGTCCTGGGAATTGTGTTAGTGGAAGTGAGGGACTCAGAATAAAGGAGGTGGTATTTTGCTCCAATACATGCACTAGACAGACCCCCCCCCCCTTGTGTACCTTCTACCGGGGATATAGATGAACTTCAGTTAAGTCGGAGAAAAACAAGTAAGATGAAAAGCGTACACACCTTGTTACTTGAATAATTAAAGAAATGGGAAATGTATTGTGAAAGAGCAGTTATTCCGTATGATTCTAAGGAGCAGTAAACGGGCTGAGGATGGAGAATTCTAGAGAGTACTACTCTAATTCTATAATAAAGCACTTTCTGAAGATTTTGAAGTTGGGACCTGGCCAACTGCTTGACCAGACGTTACTGCACACTTGCTTTGTGTGAACATCTGTGTGTTCTCAAGTTGTGGACACAAATGGAAACAGCTTGCACATGGCTTATAGGCAGCCTGGAGGAGAGGGTGTTTAATTTCTAGGGCTCAAGGTACAACATGATTAACGTCTCCTTATTATCTCATCTGCTTTTCCCTAGTCCACGTGGCATAGGCCACACCGGCCTTGCCGACTTTGCAGCACTCCCGCCTCTGGATGTTTCTGCTTTCTGTTTCCTCCACCTGAAAGACCCTCTTCCAAATCCACTTGGCCGGTGTCCTCAGCAACTCCCGGGCTTTGCCCAAATGTTACTCTTTCTTGAGAGGCTCCGTAGTAGCCACCTTGTAACACAGAGCCCAGCCCGTGTGCCGTGCTGCCCTGCCCTCCACAGCACGCACTTACTATGCTGCTGACCGTCGTGTCCTGAGCAGCAGGTTTGAACTGCAGGGGCCACTTATTTGCGAATTTTTTCTTATAAGTACAGTATTGTAAACGTATTTTCTCTTCCGTACGATTTTCTTAGTAATTTCTTTTCTCTAACTTACTTTATTACAGTGTAAAATACTTGTACAAATATGTGTTCATCAACTTTTTACCTTATCGGTAAGGCTTCTGTCAACAGTAGGCGATTAGTAGTGACGTTTGTAGGGAGTCAAAAGTTGTACGTGGATTTTCTACTGCACGGGGGTTCAACTGCAGATTTTCAAACTGCTGCACCACTCAGGGGCCTGCTGTAACGACTTCTCTGTTTTGTTGTCCTGTGGAATCCTTTCGCGCATATTCACGTCCCCAATTGTCTAGCAAAAGTGCAGTGCATCGTGTGGGCTTCTGATGAATATTTACTGAATGAAGAAATAAGCGAATGAACATTTTTTCGTATGGTTTTTGGTATTTTTAATTCTTTAAAAATAAGCTACGAGTCCTATTCTTCCTTGTTCTATCACTATTCCTTCTGGATCTGTACAGCTTTTACACACGCTAAAGATTTTCTTAGTTGCTTGCCTTTTGATTGTGTTGCTTGCTTTGTGTGTGTGTGTGTTGTGGAGGGTAGATCATGTGGCTTTTGAGCAGAGAATGTGTGTTGGAGACAGGCGATGAAGCACTGTGCTATAGATGAGGGATGTGAAGATGTTTGCAGAATCATCGCAGGAGGGATGGGGAAGGCACATTTTGCTCCCAAAAGGCTTAAGAGTTAAGGTCGGTAGGACTCTGTGAGTGTCTGCAGGGTAGGGAGGAGGAGGAGGATATCCAAGGCGATTCCCGATTCCCGTGTTTGCTGGTTTTGCTTGGTGGATAGCGGGTAGGGAGCTTGGGAAGGAAAGCAGATTTGGGGGTTAGAGTATGGATGTTAACTTTCAGTTTTAAGCCTGTTAGCTTTCAGGTATTTTCGGGACTTTTGGATGGAGCTTTTTAAAGGCAGGTAACCAGGTGCAGAGCTCAGGACAAGAATCTGGACTAGAAAAATGCTCTGTTGGGGCGCCTGGGTGGCTCAGTTGGTTAAGTGTCTGACTTTGGCTCAGGACGTGATCTCACGGTTCGTGGGTTCGAGTCCTGCATTGGACTCTGTGCTGTCAGCCAGCAGATTCTGTATCTCCCTCTCTGAGCCTCCCCTGCTCACGCTGTCTCTCTCTCTCTCTCTCTCAGAAATAAATTAAAACATTAAATTTTTTTTTAAATGCTCTGTTCCCTTACTCCTATCTTCCCTTTTCCTCCTTCTCCATGCCTTTCTTCCATCCATCTATCCATCCATCCAACTTATATTGCACATGGTAAGTGTGTTCTGTTCCAGGCCCTGAAGATTTAGCAGTGAACAAAACCAACAGTCCCCTATAGTTATGAACTTACACTGGGAGTGGGGCAGAGAAACCAATAATTAAATAACTAGGTAATAAAAATGTAGATGTTGGCTTTTTTTTTTTTTTTTAAGTTTATTTATTTTGAGAGAGTGTGCATGAATGGAGGAGGGCAGAGAGAGGAGGAGAGAGAATCCCAAGCAGGCTCTGCACTGTCAGTCCAGAGTTTTGAAACAGTTCCATCCCACAAGCTGTGAGATCATGATCTGAGTCAAAACCAAGAGCTGAATGCTTAACTTACTGAGCTACCCAGGCACCCCGAGATGTTGGCTTTTTTTTTTTTAATGTTTATTTTTGAGAGGGAGAGAGAGGGAGACACAGAATCTGAAGCAGGCTCCTGGCTCCAGACTGTCAGCACAGAGCCCCTTGTGGGGCTGGGACTTAACGAACCATGAGATCACGACCTGAGCCAAAGTCGGTAGATGTTGGCATTTTTACCTAATGGGTGCTGGTGCCTGTGGGAACTGGAATGCTCACGCCCTGCTGCTGTGTTTTCCAGGAAGGAATTCATACAGGCGTCCGGTGCACGCTGCGCTACGGCCCTTTGGCATACATACTTGGCGAAAGGACAACCAAGAAATTCACAGAACGCAGCAAAGTGATAACCGTAGACGGCAATATATGTTCTGGAAAAGGCAAGCTTGCGAAAGAAATAGCAGAGAAATTAGGTACGGATATATGTCACATGGGGTTCCTTTCTCTCCAGTGCATAGCTGCTTGTCTGAGTTTGATGTTACCTTCATATAGACTGGGTGGAACTGGGCCTGAGGTAGATGTTTTACATTTTTAAAATCCATTGAAAACTATTTTTAATCTCAGAGATCTGGGAAGTTGTTACAGTCCACACTGGTTGTCAGTTTGAATTGGAACTTTTCCTTAATAATGTCAGCAGAGCACGTTCATGTGAGCAGTGTTGGCCGGGCTCTGTGACAGTTGTCTGGGGCCAGGTCCTTGCTGTCGCTTACGGATGGGGAGTTCGGCAGGAGGCTGCCGTCACACGGGTCAGCGTGGAGCTGGGACTTGAGCCGTGTCCCCTGACACCTGGGGAAGATGCCGAAGGACTTCCTGTAGTAGTTGATGGGCTGATGCCCAGTCGTACATGGGGGGCTCCCCGTGGGTCTGGCCGCTCTCCTTTGTGGGAGGACCTCCCGCGAGGGTACCAGACACACTGCAGCCCAGGCCTTTCGCTGACATGCTTCTCTTACACACGTGCTCCACACACGTTGTCTTCAGTGTTCTGGGTAAACACGGGCGTGAGGGTGACTAGCCCCGGGTCTTAACCGAAGCCTCTGCCCTGAATTCAAGTGGGGCTCTGTTTCCGTGGGTCCGCGCTGCCCGCGCTGGCCTGTGAGGCATTCCCATCATGTTTCTTCTTCTCAGGCTTAAAGCACTTCCCTGAAGCCGGGATCCACTACGCGGACAGCACCACAGGAGATGGGAGGCCCCTGGACGAAGAGCTCAGTGGCAGCTGCAGCATGGAGAAGTTTTACGATGACCCGAGAAGTAATGACGGCAACAGCTACCGCCTGCAGTCCTGGCTGTACGCCAGCCGCCTCCTGCAGTACTCGGACGCCCTGGAGCACCTGCTGAGCACAGGTACGCGGTCCGCAGGCGTGGGGTCTACATGTACAGGGTCCATAGGTCTGGGGTCCTCAGGTCCGGGGTCCGCAGGGACGGGGTCCGCAGGCACAGGGTCCTCAGGTCCGGGGTCTGGGCCGGGTGGCTGGCAGGCGTGGTCTGCACCTGAACCCTTTCTGGAATTCGGCCACGAAGCAGAGCTTTTCTTTAAGAGTATTTTGTGAGGCAGGTTCTGTGTTTTTAAGATAATAAATTCCTTGAGACCCACATTACTGTTGCTTTGGAATAAAATTCACTGAACAATATTTCACTTCGTGTGCTGGAGCCAGGTGGATGGGTTGTGTGGAATTTCCCCATCAGAGGTGTGGAGGCAGATGTGCAGGGCCACGAAGGCCCAGATGGTGCAAGGGGGGTGTGTTTCTGGAAGTCACTGGAAGCCAGCAAGAAATGGACGAGGACTGTACGCTGGGGCAGGCCTTGTTTGGAGTCTGGGAGACAGGCAGCAGGGCTTAGGACCTGAGTCAGCGCAGAGCAGGGTGCAGCCTGGGAGGGACTGCATCATCCTGGCTGCCAGCATTGTGGGTTACACTCGGCCCCTCCCCAGAGTGCCCTCAGAACCGCTAACAGACGCTGGGGTGCTCGGCCACACCTCCCAAACCTTGATCTGCGGGCGGAAACGGCGTGCGTGCGCCCGTGAGAGGAGGGGGTGCGGATCGTATGGGCCTTGTGTCCCCCCCTTACGGCAGTGACGGCCATGCCCGGTCGGCCGTCAGTTACCTGGTGAGCTGATTTGCAGAGCGATCCGCTGCCGCCCAGGGGGTTCTGCCTCTTGGGGCGTGAGGACGAGAGCATACGGCGCGGTGGGCAGGGACCGGGCAACGGCCGGAACCAGTGCGCAGAGCGGCATGCGGGAAGCCGCGGCAGCAGGGTTCCACGTGTCCAGCGTGGATTCACCCTTCCCGAAACGGTGACAGAGGAGTCTGACTGTCGTCTTGGGTCCAGAACGTCCTGAGTGATGCTTTTCCTTCTGTGAACGGAAGCCCTGACTTTGGTTGGTGCTGCTTCTAGAACCAGTGCGGTCACCCCGCGCTGTTCTGTCCAGGACCTGGCCCTGAGGAACGGCTACTGGCTTGGAGTCAGTACCCGTACTTGGCTCGTTCCGAGTTGTGCTGAAGCAGACCGCAGCTCGCAGCACTCTCCGTTGCTTAAAGTTCAGAAGGCTCGCTTTAGAGAAAACTTAACCCAATTCTCTTTGTGTTGTGCTGATCGGTAAGTGTTTTGTGAGCTCCTGTCGTGTGCGGGGCGCGTTCTGGGAGCTCGGGTCTGGAAAGGGAAGCCTGCCCTCCTGGAGCTAACGGTTACTGGGGAGATGAAGGGTAAGTGTGGGGGAGTTCATTGCCACGCCAGGTGGTGAGAGGCTGAGGCCCGGTTTGCAGTGGGGCCGGGGCCCTGCCTGCGGGTGGGAACGCTGGGGGAGGGCTCTATCCTGGCACAGCAGGGCCAAGCCCATGGGGACCCGTGCTCGGAGTGGCTGTGGTCCCAGGAGGGCCCTGCAGCCGAGTGCAGTGAGGGAGGCCTGGAGTGGCGGCACGGGCTCAGAGGGGCTCCATTAGGAGAGTTGAGCAGAGGAGGAACCCAGTCCAGCTCGAGTTTTGAAAATGCCCCTCCGTTGCCATGAGAGCCGCCCGGGGGCAAGCACGGAGGCAGGGCTGCCTGTGGCCGGGGCGGGAGCCTTGGCAGCGGAGAGGCCCGGCCGCGGGGAGGCGGCTGCGGTGGCTCTGCGGGGTCGGGTTCTGGACGCGCTTGGCAGACAGCCGGCCTGGCGCTTTGCTGATGAGCTGGGCACAGCGGGAGTCTTGGGTGCCGCTGGGTCAGCTGCGCGGTCGGGGCAGGGCGGCACAGGGTCGCGGTGGGCAGGCGGGGCGGGAAAGCTCTGGTTTCAAACAGAACCACCTCGTCTTAACCGGGCGTTTCTGCTGCAGCCGGCAGAATGAGACAAACGTTACGTTGCCCAAACCAGAGATGTTCTAGTTCTTGAAAAACAGTTTCTCACTTATGAGAACACGTATGGACATTTGAATGGTACGATAAAGAACTCATTTTTTTGTAAAGTGAAATTACTCGTTTCCAGTGTCTTGATTTTTATCTGATTTTTGAGTTTTGCTTCCCTGTTTTTAAACAGGACAAGGTGTCGTACTGGAGCGTTCCATCTTCAGCGACTTTGTTTTCCTGAACGCGATGTATAACCAGGGATTCATCCGGAAGCAGTGTGAGTTGGTGTGGCAGCCGGGCCTTCCTCCATGCGCTGCGCAGCCCGGACTCGTTCTGTGCATGTGTGTGAAATAGAGGAGCAGAGGCTGTGCTTGTTACGTTTCCACAGGAACAGAGAGGGTTCCTTTCACCCTCTTCCTCCCTAAGCCACGTCTCCCAGTGGAAGCAGGGGGCCGTTCAGGACCCTCGCACAGCTCGACTCCCGGGCTCCACTCAACCTTCCCAACCTGTCCGGCCCTCTTCCATCTGTAGAGTGCCTAAGCCACTTTCTCTGACCTGTAGTAACGTCTCTGAGCTAATTTTTAGCGTATTACTTTGTGCGTAACCAGGATGTCTTCTTGTTCTTGCGGCCGCACCTGCACGCCCGCCGTCATCGTCCTGTCCTGCTCTGCCGTCTGGCGCGGTGCTGGTTTGCCGCGTCCAGGGACGGTAGCACCGTGTGGGGAGCTGTGGACGGTCGGACGGGTGGCGGATACACAGGAGTGAAGGCCTCTGGTTAAAGGTGGCCTGACCGAGCGGTTATGGGAGCACGCTGGGGGAGGAGGCCAGGACGGCTAAGCAGGGCTGCTCTGGAGCGGGGCCGTGGGAGCCTGTGCTCAGTGTGCCTGTGGCCGTGTGCACGCGAGCGCTTGGCTGGTCGGACCCCGTGGTGGCCCAGGCCCGGAGGGCAGAGCGTTGGCCACTGGTTAGTGACTGCGAGCGCGAAGCAGCCAGGAAGCGGCCTGGGACTGAGGCGCCCGGCCCTTGGTCTGCCTGCGCGTCCTGCGGTCGGGGTGGCCCGCCTGCACAGGCTCCCTCAGCGGCAGCTGCGGTCAGGGAGCCAGTGTTTCCGAGGCGCTGGCTGTGAGCCGGGCTTCATCCCGGGTGCCGGGGACGTGGGGGCAGAGGGCGGGGAGGCTCCAGCGGTCCTGGCCGCGGCAGGACGGGCAGTGAGGCGGCATGGACGCCGTTGCTCCGAGCGTCGTGGACGTGCCCAGAACTCTGGCTGGGACGCCGGGTGTGTCCGCCACGGCGTCCCTGGGGAGCCTGGAGCGGGCCGGCAGCAGGGCAGCGGGTGAGCACGGGGCGGAGTGGCTGGGGGCCCGCAGGGGTGGCAGGCGGCCGGTGTAGACCACAGGCAGGGCCAGCGCGGGCAGAGGACGGCCCGGGAGAGGCAGAGAGGGCTGGGGGGGTGCCTGCGCCCTGGCTAGGGTGCTTGGCTCTTACCTGAAAGTCCTGAGGAGCCACTGAAGGTGTTGGGGGGAAGGATGCGATTGCATCTTAGGGATGTGTTTAGTGAGGGGGCATCAAGGAAAGGAGGCCTGAGGTGTGGCTGTCAGAGCAGGATGGTGCACCCTAGGCCACAGCGGGCAGGGCGGGGCAGGTCAGGGCGGCAGGATGGGGCGGCGGGGCGGGGCGGGGGCAGGATGGGGCGGGGCGGGGGCAGGGCGGGGGCAGGATGGGGCAGGGCGGGGCGGGGGCAGGGCGGGGGCAGGATGGGGCAGGCGGCGGGGCAGGATGGGGCAGGGCGGGGGGGCAGGATGGGGCAGGGCGGGGCGGGGGCAGGGCGGGGGGCAGGATGGGGCAGGGCGGGGCGGGGGCAGGGCGGGGCGGGGGCAGGGCGGGGGGGCAGGATGGGGCAGGGCGGGGCGGGCAGGCGGGGGGCAGGATGGGGCAGGGCGGCGGGGCAGGGCGGGGGGCAGATGGGGCAGGGCGGGGCGGGGCAGGGCGGCAGGGTAGGGTGGGGCAGGATGGGGCAGGGCGGGCGTGGTGGGTGGGGCGGGGTCAGGGCGGGGCAGGATGTGGTGGGGCGGGCTGGGTCAGGGCGGGGGCAGGGCGGGGCAGGGTAGGGTGGGGGCAGGATGGGGCGGGGTAGGGCGGGCGGGTCAGGGCGGGGGCAGGGCGGGCAGGATGGGGCAGGGTAGGGTGGGGGCAGGATGGGGCGGGGTAGGGCGGGGCAGGGTAGGGCGGGGCAGGGCGGGGCGGCAGGGTAGGGCGGGGGCAGGATGGGGCGGGGGCAGGGCGGGGGCAGGATGGGGCGGGGTAGGGCGGGGCAGGGCGGGGTGGGGTGGGGCGGGGTGTGGGGTGGGGGCGGCAGGGCGGGGCAGGATGGGGCGGGTCAGGGCGGGGGCAGGATGGGGCAGGGCAGGGCGGGGTAGGGCGGGGCAGGGCGGGGCGGGTCGGGGGGCAGGATGGGGCGGGGCAGGGCAGGGCGGGGGCAGGGCGGGGCGGGGTCGGGGCGGGGCAGGGCAGACCTGGCTGTCAACTCTGTGCTGGGGAAGGTGGGGGAGGAAGGGTGGGCTCAGCAGGCTTCTTGCCCGTGAAGAGGCCGGGGGAGGGGGAGGGCAGCGGGCCGGGGAGGCGTGTCCTGCATGGGCCTGTGAGCTTGGGACCCCGCGAGGTGGCCAGGTGGCCGTGTGTCACGGACGCCGTCTGGGGGATTGGCAGAGACAGGGTGCGCCTGTGCCAGGGGAGCCCGGAGAGGGCGTGAGGACTGAGGCGGGGCCCCGGGGCTGGCGGCCGCCTGGGGAGGGCGCTTGCTGCAGCATCGCGCCCGCTCGCGGTCAGTGAGGGCGGCAGGGGCACGGCCGTCACGAAGGGTGCGGGACCTCGTGGGACGGGGGCAGGGCCGTCAGCGAGAAGCCGTCCCGTGTCGGGGTGCAGGGCAGGCAGCCAGGTCCAGGGTCGCCTCAGCCGCGGGGGCTCTGATCGTGGCCGAGGACGGGCACTTGGCGGACGCGGGAGGGCGGGACCAGGCGTGAGGCCGAGTGTTCGCCCCCCGGGGAGGCGAGGCTTCGTCCTGCCCTCCAGCCCAGACCCTTGCCGCCCTTGGGTCAGAAGTCCCCCTGGACCACGTCCAAAGCAGATGTCACTAGCGGTGGTCACTGGAACTTTCCTCTAGAGCAAAGTAGTTGTCTGTCTGTGGGTCTTAGTGTGATCACTGGAGTTTATCACCTCCGGAAGCTTCTGCCACGTGGAAGTCTGCAGACGGTGGTTTCGTGACACGGCCCCTGTGGGAGGTGAGGGCGCTGGTTTCGTCCCAGTGGCCCAGTGTGTGCTCTGCTGCCGTCCTAGTGACGGGGGTGCCGGCGTGTGCCAGAGCACGCCCACAGCGGGCCGTTGTGCACGTGGTCAGGCACCACCAGCTGAGCACGGCTGTTGTCCGTACGGGCTGGTCGCTACGGTGACAGCCTGAGCGGGAGCGCCCCCAGCCTCCTGCTTCCCCTCGCTTGCCCACCACCCCATCTGTGTCGCTGGGTCGGGCTGCGGAGCCCATTAAGTTTACTGAGGTACCTTGAACCCGGGTAAACATAGTGGGTATTTTCAGTTGAGTTTTTTTGGAAAATAAAGTGTCTTTACTCCCTCGAGGAGGTCAGACCCTTGTCTGTGACTGCATGCACAGCAGGCATGTGGCGCATCCCAGTCCGCGGCCCCCAGGCGGATGCTTGCAGGGCCCCCCGCCCTGCCCCAGAGGTAGAGGTGGAGCCCTCCCTGTGGCCAAGCCACACTTAAAATTCAGGCTGTAGTGTGTCCCTGAGACCAGCGTCTCGTCCCCCTGGTCCACTCTGGATGTGACACACGGTCTCTGGGAGTTGAGTGTACCATTGCCCTTTCACGGGAGAGGGCGTGTGCTCCGGACACCGTGGATGACAGACTGCCCCTCTCCTGTGTGGCAGGTGTGGAGCACTACAACGAGGTGAAGAAGGTCACCCTCCCTGAGTACCTGCCTCCCCACGTGGTCATCTACATCGACGTGCCCGTTCCAGAGATCCAGAGTCGCATTCAGAAGAAAGGAAACGTAATTCAGCTTTAATTCTTTTTTAATGTTTATTTTTGAGAGTCCGAGAGAAACAGCTGGAGCAGAGGAGGGGCACAGAGAGAGGGAGACCCAGAATCTGAAGCAGTCTCCAGGCTCTGAGCTGTCAGCACAGAGCCTGATACAGGGCTCGAACCCATGAACCGTGAGTTCATGACCTGAGCCGAAGTCGGACGCTTAACCGACTGAGCCACCCAGGCGCCCCCGTAATTCAGCTTTTAAATTGAAGACCTGCCCTTTCTGTGTGTCCCCCTTGCCTTGGCCTAGCCGGGCACTTGGTGAGCCCCTCATGCACTTTGCTGAGTCGTTGCCGGCCTTCCTGGAGCCGGGTGGCACCCACAGTGAGGACCCCCAGAGGGCAGGGCCTCATGCGGGGGATCGAAGGGGGTCCCTGACCAGTCACCGCTCTCCCCTAGTGCCCTATGGGCCCCGGCGCCATCCCTCCGTCCTCCCCTGTCCCCTGAAGCACGCTGTGGGGCCGGGTCTGTGTCCTGACAGCACTTCCCTCTGCCCTGCACCAGTGGGGTTCTCCGCGCCCCAGTGTCTGTGGGAGACTGAGTGCCATTTCCAGCCCTCTTGGGGCTTCACCCCTGTCTAAGTCAGCTGAGCCCCCACCCCCTGCCCCCATGTCAGCCCTGAGCAGCCAGGCGGTGAGCCCCACGCACGTGGTGCTGGGCAAGACTCCTGGCGTGGGCACAGAGGCCCTGGAGACCGCCGCGGCCCTTAGGGGCGGCTCTCGCGGGGAAGCGCCACTCCCGTGCGGAGCAGTTGTTCCTCTCCTGCTGACGCTGTGGGGAAAGCGTGGACTTGCGAGGGGGGCACGTAGGCAGTGTATCGGGCAGGGGTCAATGCCGGGAGGGAGGGAGGGAAGATGCTGTGACTTGACTGCAGCATGGCTCGACGGGAAGAGGTCTGAAATACTGGAACTTGCCGCTTGTAAGTGGGGTTTTGTTTCTGAATTTGGCTTAGCACACGTGAGGCACTACAGGGGTGAGAGGCGGAGAAGTGGGAGGGGGGCTGGGGTGTGTAAGGGGTGGAGGAGGGAGAAGGAGGGAGGGGGTTGGTGGTAGAGAGGGGGCTGAAGGGGCAGGGGAGGGGTGGGCCGGGCCTTTTCTGTCATCTGTTGCTGCTGCGCTCGGGCGCGCAGCAGAGCAGCAGAGCCAGGCCCTGTGGGTGTGCGCTGTGGGTGTGCACGTGCCCTGTACCGTGTGCTCCGTGCTGTACGTGTGAGTGCCAGAAAGGGGATCTCTCTGGGCCTGTTCTAAGCACACGTCCGAAAGCCTGGGAAAGGTCAGGAAAGAAAGAGACGTGTGAAGGTCTCACGCTTGCCTCCCTCCTCCGCCCCTCCCCGCCGTGTGCAGCCGCATGAGATGAAGGTCACGGCAGCCTACCTGCAAGACATCGAGAACGCCTACAAGAAGAGCTTCCTGCCTGAGATGAGGTGAGCCAGGCGCACGGCGCACGTCATGTGAGTGTGACCGGGCGCTCCGCACACACACGCAGGTCCCTGTGCGCCGCGGCCCTGGGACTTGCCCCTTGCTCAGCGGGTGTCGTGCGGGCGTTTGGCTCCGAGGCTCATGCGGCAGGATGGCGGCACGCGCCCTGCTTCGTCTGGTGCTTCTGTGCTCTGTTGGCTTGCTCACTTGTCCAGACTTTGTTGTTTTACTTCTAAAGTCACGGGAGCCGGAGGCACACCCCCGCTCTGGTCCCGACAGGACGTTAGTGTCAGAGACCCTCTCTGACACCCCAGGCGGCGGCTGAACGTTCGTGTGTGTCTGGAGGGACCGCTCCAGTGCTCCCGGATGACACAGAAGGTTCAGGAAGGATAAACATTGCCTACAGGTCCTTTTAAAAGTTGTTCTTAAGGTTGTTTGTATGAAATGAAACCCCCTCCAAGCCCTCCCGTTCTCTCTCCCGCTCCCGTCCGTTACTGAAAGTGCATCGCGCATATGTTTCCAGCCCCTCCCTCTGGCCCAGTGTCCTGTGGAAGGGGGTCGCCGGCCTCCCTCGAGTCCCACTGGGATTAGGTCGTTTGAGGCTTTCACTGACGGTTCCCAGCAATAGTTCTTAAACTTTCTTAACCCTCTTGATTCCTAAAAATCTCATGCCTTTAAGATTTTGAAGTCTGTATGAAATTGATTAAAAACTGTAGTAACTTTGGGAGAAAAATTTGATTTTTATGTTGAAAATGAATTGTTTTAAGCATAAGCGTTGGCACTTACCGCCACTGCCGTGCTGTGATGCGGTCCTTTTTAGCGGCGCAGGAGGGTGAGCTGCGGGCCCCCTCCTCCTGCCCGGCTGCTCCACTTGCAAGACCAGAGGTGCAGAGAAAACTCGGTTTTGGAAACCGGCACCGGGGGGAGCGTGTGGAGGTACGTGAAGGGGCGGGAAGATTGTGGACTCCAGTGTGTCGGCTCCTAAAGGTCCTCCGCAACGGCTCTGGCCACAGAAGCAACTGAGAACACGCTTCCTGGCAAATTCTCCAGCAGAACCTTCCAGCTGGTAAAGCCCGAGCCCGCCTGCGGGGAGTTGGGCTCTTTCACTCGGTGGCTATTTTGAAGAACTTCACCGAGGGCCTCCTGGTCACAGGACGTTGGGCCACCACTGCTAAGTGTCTACTGCATGGCCTGGCTGCTCGTACTTGGTCTGTCCCGGGATTGGCTCCTGGCGCCTGCTGTGCCGTGTTCCATGGTCACGGGCCCCTCTCCCGGTCCTGGGAACTGCCGCTTTCCCCAGTGCCGGGTGCGCTGCTCTCGGTGACACCCAAGCCTGGTGCGCAGGTCCTCACGGGCCAGGGCAGGCGGTGCTGCGTCCGGCCGCGGGTTCCGCGTGGTCCAGGGTGGTGACTAACGTGACGGTCCCAGGGTAGGTTTTTACCGATCTTGGCCAGGGGCCTGGGGCTGCGGGATGCTGCCAAGGCGCACGGGCCCCGCATCACCCCTGTGCCGAGCTGGCTCAGTTCCCACACAGTGTCACAGATGCCGTCCTGGGCCTGCCGACGACCACTCCTTCTCCCCAGCGCCCATGCCCGCGGCCCACTTTCTGATACATGGGGCAGGGGTGCTTCCCGCCTCGCCAGAGGCCCCAGCGTGGCGTTCAGGATCCTCGTCATCTGGCGGCGCCGAGAAGGTGGGGCGCTCTGGCATGCAGGGCTGTGTCCTGCTGACTTAACGTGGGGCCTCGTGGCCTTTGCCAACTGCGGGTCAGACAGTGCCACCCCCAACGAGAAGCAGAGAGCTGCGCTCTGGGGGAAGGAGCCCCCCTTTCTTCCCGGGTGGTTGGGTGTTTCTCAGGTCCCAGGGGTTCACCTCCGTGGCTCAGAGGGTTCTGCCCTGAGCAAGCGGACCTCTGTGTGGCAGTGTAAGCCTGGCCAGTTTTCTCCGTTTCCCTCCTCCCTCCTGCCTTCCCTCTCTCCCTTCTTCTCTTCCTCCTTTCCTTCCTCCCTCCCTCCCTTCCTTCCTTGGTCACCAGCTTCCACCACTTGAGAGGGAAAAGCATGCATGTGAGCCGACTGTCTGGTCGCTGAGTGTGGGGCTGGCACGGACCGCGGTGCACACGGCGCTGTGTCGTGGTTGTGGTCCCTCGGCTCTGGCTCCGTCCCTGCGCGCCCCAGAGCCGTGTGTTTACCCGGAGTCCTGGCCCCTGGTGCTTCGGCAGACCGAGAGGGAACAGAAAAGAGGGCTTTGGGGTAGGTGTTTGCTCTTCATGAACGGAGGCACCTGTTCACGGTGACGCTGGCAGCCCAGACTGTACTGTGCACCCCTGAAGAACACCACAGGTGACACGGTGGCTGTGCTTCCACCTGCTGTCAGGACGTCTGTGGGGCCCTGCCTGCGGTAGTGTGAACCGTGAGAGCAGGAGACGGACGCGTGGGGGGGGATTTCATTGGATTTTTTCAAATGAACATCATAATATGGATTTTTAAAAAGCGTAGCTCACGCCCTCTCCTACCACATAAGCTCCTTAAGCTACGTGCATTTGCTTCTACCTCTGCGTCCAGCTGTGATATCCACCCTGTCTTCTGAACAGATAGGGCCTGTGCGCTGTCCTGGCTCAAGCCGTGTGGCTCTGTGGGAGCCACTTAAGTTGGAGGCCATTTGTCGAAGTTCAGCGAACACACATGTGAGGTTTTCTGTGTCGTCTGACCTACTTTTAGTGCTCACAGGCCCAGGTCCTAGTGCAGCTTGGTGACATACGTCCCTCTCCAGCTGTTCTCTCGGACATTCGCTATGGGATTTGACTAGAGCCACAAATTGTACATAAAACTTGAAGAAACCTATGACAGGTAGGTTACCTAAAGTATCCAAGTCTTCGTGTTTTAGAATTTGTCATAGACTTTGACTCTGGAGCTCTCTCGTGTCGAGCAAGAGAGCGGATGCAGAATTGAATACGACAGAAGCTGATGACCGTAGGAGATAAGGGCCCCGAGTAAGGGTCTTCGCTTTGTATTTATTAGGATCAGAAGGCTTGCAAATGTGATGGATGTGCAGAAAGTGACCATGAAACAGCAGTCATTAACTTGCGTGTGAGAAAAAGCGGGTTTCAAAGATACACGGTTTTAGGGGGTTTGAGTCAGTACAAAATCACAGCTCCCCGAGCAAAGTTGTCTAGGGCAGGACAGACAGAGCATGCTAACTCAGGGTCTACAAGCGCCCTCCCCCTTTATTTTTTTTCCAATTAATCCCAGGCCATTTCATCCTGCCGCTGGGGTCTGTAGCCCTGCTCAGCTGTTCACCTACTGTGGACCTTCCGTCCTGTGAGGCAGCTTTCTGCTTTTGTCCTGTGCTGGGGGCGCTTTGCCCTCTTACCTAATCTTGATGCTTCAGTCCTAAACTTTGCTACCGCAGTGGTGCAAGCTCAGGGAATTCCTAAACTTGTTCCCCACAATAATTCAGGAGATCCTTCCCCACAGGAACAATTTTAGGTTTCCTGGGTGTGTTTATTTAAAGTCATTTAGTTCAATACTATATATTTACAGTGGCTCACATCAGAAGAGAATGTTGTTAGAGTATCAGTAATTAAGCAATAAACTCAAGATTGCATGAGAGAAATGGTTTGTAGCTCAAACGTCCATAATTTTTTTTAACGTTTTATTTATTTTTGAGAGAGAGAGAGACAGAGACAGAGACAGCGTGAGCCGGGGAGGGGCAGAGAGAGAGGCAGACACAGAATCCGAGGCAGCTCCAGGCTCCGAGCTGTCAGCACAGAGCCCGACGCGGGGCTCGAACTCAGGAACCGTGAGATCGTGACCTGAGCTGAAGTCGGACACCCAACCGACTGAGCCCCGCGGGCGCCTCTCAGACGTCCATATTTGAAGCAGAGCGATTTTCCTGACGAGGGGTGGCTGCCGTCCGGGCTGCTTGTCCCGTCGGCTCTCCTCCCCATGTGGGACACGCGACGCCTCGCTGTTTTCCTACGCGTTGACCGTGAACACGTGGAGAGTGTCAGAACCGTGCTGTGAGACGGCAGGAGGCACCGTGGGCCCAGGAATAGGCGTTCCCTCGCTTTGTGCACGTTTCTGCGTGCGTCGTCGGAGGGCGTGTGTTTCCGTCCTCCTTACCCTGATTATGCGTGTGTGTCAGGAGTGATTTGTGCCGTGGCTTGGCCTCACACTCTCATGAGGAGACCTTTGCTCTGCTTCGTTTGTGAATGTTGCCCTGGGGGCCGGTGCCACAGGACACACGGCGGGCCCCAGGATGGGTGGGCCTCAGGGGTCTGCCGGATGTGAGTTCACTCCGTAGGCCTTGAAGGTATCTCCGAATCTCTGAGACCCTGGGCCACCCTCTTTGGTGCAGCCTCCCTTCTCGGGCCGTGGGAGCAGGGGCGGGCACGGCCCGTGGCAGGGTCCTCTGCCACCTGGCGCTTTGTTACTGCAGCACTTGGCACGGGACGCTGCTCGTTCTAGGCACGCGGGGAATAGACACCGGGTGCCTGGAGTCACACGGAAGATAGAGATGTTAGGCGATGACTTTGGCTTTGTGAGCTGTTTGTGGTTGACGGTCTGCAGTCTCTAGTTCTGCGAGGGCAGGGCCCTGTCTGTCACCGCGTACGCCCCACACAGTGCCTGCCACCGGTGGGGGCTTAAGAGGTGGGCTCAGTTATGCGTGTCGAAGGTACCTGTCACCGTGTTCCTGATCTCCTGCGCACATTCGTGACAGCTACGCTGTTTCCATGCCAGCCGCCCTCCCTCCAGACGCTCCGCGGTTGTATGTGTAGCCCTGTGGGGCCACCATCAATCCGCTTATGGTCTCTGACCGTTGCACTCCTCTTTGGGTGTTCAGGGAATGCAGCGACCTCACTGCAGCGAGATCCAGTTGTCTGGGGCGGGGGCTTCCTTTGGGCGTCTCACACGGGCTTGCCCGCACCCACAGCGCGTGGGGGGTTCTTGCGCAGGAACGAATCTGAGTCCATGGTGGCGGTACGATCACAGACGCTCTCCCTGCCCTGACTGCTCGTTACACCGGTGGCCTGTGGAGGTGGCCAGAAGTGGGTGACGTTCGATGCCTTTGTGGAGGGTCAGGGGTGGATTTCTGTTTGAGCGTCGCTTGTACGTTCTTGGGGTCTGTCGGCAGGAGGGTGCTGTGGTGTAGACGCCCGAAGGAGAGAAGGCCTTGTGTGCACCATGCAGATGATCCATGGGAAGTAGTAGTCTGTCCTTGACACCTGCTGGGAGCGGGTCAGACATTCTGCGGGGACGGGCTGTCCAGGGAACCTCTGGTCTGGGCGGCCTTGCTGGCCTCTCTGGCCGGGGTTGGGGCCGCAGGTCTCCCACCAGCAGGCGTGGAGGTGGTGGGGAGGCAGGCTTCCCCTCAGTTGGGGTCCAGCCGGCTGCTGGCTGGGCAGCCGGCTGTCTCGGTGGCAGTCAGCGTGGCGGGGGGCGGGCAGAGGTGCTGGAAACGGCACTGTCCCCGTCCGGGATCCGGTGTCGGGAGGGGGCTGCTCTGCCCTGCGGCGGGCTTGGCTGACAAGGTTGTCTGAGGGCTGGCGTGTCCCCTAGATTCTAGCAGCTCAGGTAGCGTGTCCTTCCTTCTCCAGCGCAGGGCTGCTGTCTGCGCCCCCATCTCGGTGAGGCCCAGGGTGTCTCCGACCTGTCCTGCAGTGAAACTGCGGCGGAGGTGACCCACGGACCCTGTCCCCCTTCGCCACTGGTCTCCGGGGTGGGGGCAGGATGGTCAGAAGTGAAGTCAGGAGACACACCTGCTGTCGTCCCCGTCCAGCCGAGAGCATGCGTCTCTGCTGGCGGGTCCTCCTTAGCCTCAGACCACGTGAGCCAGCCCATGTCCCGCACGTCACCCTGTTCAAAGAACAGGCAGTTTCACTGTTCACGGTGGTGGCTTTAATGTTACATATTCGTTTGTGTGTTAACGCAAGCTTGGAAAACTTACATTGAATTCCATATTTTGTTTTCTTACAGTGAGAAATGTGAGGTTTTACAGTACAGTGCAAGGGAAGCTCAAGATGCGGAAAAGGTGAGAAATTGGCCAAAAGTTTATAATTATTTTTAAATTTGATCCATATACGAGGGTCTCATGAGTCAGGTAGTCAGCTCAGCTCCCACCGGTCTTAGAAATGTCTCTATGTCATAAGCTTTTTAAAGGGGGTACCGAGCCAGCCAATCCCACTCCCCTGGTCATGAGATTTTGATTTTTATTTAAATAATTTAGTTTTTAGGATCTTAAGATTGTAGAAGATACGTTAGTAAGTACATTTTGTAAAATTCAAGTCAATCTCAGTGCAGTGAGAACTTAATGAGAAATAGCCAAAATAATTGGGAAAAACTAACGCAGGAACATTGCCTTCCCAAATATGAAAAACCTATTACAAAATTATGGAACTGAACAAGCCACGTGGCATTTTTTTTTTTAATTTTTAATGTTTTTTATTTATTTCTAGGAGAGAGAGAGACAGCGTGAACAGGGGAGGGTCAGAGAGAGAGGGAGTCACAGACTGAAACAGGCTCCAGGCTCTGAGCTGGCAGTCAGCACAGAACCCAACGCGGGGCTCGAACCCACGAACCGCGAGATCATGACCTAAGCGAAAGTCGGACGCTTAACCGACTAAGCCACCCAGGCGCCCCGACCACGTGGCATTAATGGTAGAGTTAATAAATGGCTTGAGGGAGCAGAGAGTAGAGAAGGTGTGTGTGTGCACGTGTGTGTGTGCACGTGTGTGTGTCTTTGGTAAAGGCAGTGCTTTAAAGGAAGACAAAACATGAAGTAGAAGAAAATTATGATTTTCTTAAATGGTGTTGAAATGATCATCCAGTAGGCAAAAAGAAGATCCCATATTTTAGATGTTAATCATAAATTACTAAAAAACAAAACAAAAGACATAAAAATCCTGGAGGGAGTACAGGTTTTATGGTCTGGGGCGGAGGTGCCGGCGGTGACGCCCAGCAGCACCGCGGGGCTGACCGGCTCCCGGCACGGGAGGAGGAGCGGGTTGCGGAGCGGGGTCCTGTCCCTGGAAGGAGGGCGCCCCCCCGGCGCCCGAGGCCGCGTCAGGCTGCGGCCCCAGGACTGCGCGCGGCCCGCGGCGCCTGGGCTGCTGCGTTCTGCTTGCTCCTGTCCCTGGGGCACGGCGGGGTTGCCGCGCGGGCTTTTGCAGCCGGACAGACCCTCCAGGTGCCGGGCGTCCGCGCAGAAGCCCGCGTTTGCCCCTGCGCCCGTGTCATGTTTTCAGTTTATGACAGGCCGCGCTCAGATCCTTGAAGCTTAAGAGAGGGCCCCGCGTTTGCCTTGTTTTGGGAAGAAGTGCATCTGAAAGGCTGCCCCTCTGGGAGGTCAGACTACAGACTGAGGGCTTGGGGGCTGGAGACGTAGGCTGTTGGGTCTCTCCAGGAAGTGGATTTGTTTTCTTGTTTTTTATTGCTTTGAGTGGCCAGGGCTTGCCTTTTAGGATGAAGTCCCGGGGTGGGGGGTCCGTCATTATCACTGCCTCCCCCACCCCCCCCACCCCCTGGCTTGATTCTTTGTTTTCCCCCACGCCTCTTCTCCTAGCCTGACGTGTCACTTCTGTACCACCCATGTGTCAGTGGGCTGGACGTGCACCCTGAGGGTCACGCCACCCCCGGCCCCGGTGTCTCCTGGGCCGGGCGTGCACCCTGAGGGTCAGGGCTCAGCCCCATTTCTTCACTGAAGGCGTCTGTCCAGCTTCCTTTCTTTTCACTGTTGGGGGACTCTTGCTGCTGGGTAATCGTGGCTTAGACTGTCCTGCTTACTTTCCAGGACGGGACTCCGCACTAAAATTGGAGGTCTCTCTGTCCTAGGTGGTGGAGGACATCGAGTACCTCAAGTACAACAAGGGGCCGTGGCTCGAGCAGGACGACCGGACCCTTCACCACCTGCGGATGCTGTGAGTTCCACGCTATTGGGAACCGCCCTGCCGGGGCGGGGGCTGGCTCTTCGAGAATAGTCCGCGGCCTGCTGTAGAAACGTACAGAACGTGAAGGAATTCTGTTTCAAGTTAGATGTTACGGTGGCACCAGGAAGGAGCTCTGTTTCCTTTTCCCGTCAGACCGGCTCTTGCATCCCCTGGCCTGACAGTTAATTGATTGCTGATATTAATTCAGCAGAAACTTTGCTTCCTGCGCGTGCCGAGCACTGGTCCAGGTTTAGAGGGTTTAGAATCAGATGACACTCCTGCTTTCTCTCCCCTGGCACCTTGTCCTCCAGCCCCGGGCGCAGGGTGGTGGGGACACGGCTCCGCGGCCCGCTGCCCCTCAGCTCGTCGGGCAGCATCGACCCTTGCAGGCACGTAGCCCCGCACCGTCTCCTGCTGCTGCCCTGACGCCCTCAAGGGGCCTTCACTTGATGTCAGGCCAGCTGGGCCAAGACCGCGAACGGCACATGCGTGCAGCCGTTGTCGCGTTTCTGTGCCACGGAACGAGTTCCTCTGTCAGCCACATGGTGCGATGGCTGCATGTGTGCCCTGGGGCTCCCATCATAGACCCCCACCCCCACCCCCGGGGCGCCTCAAGCCGCAGAGTTAGTCTCCCCGTTCTGGAGTCCAGGATCCAGGGCGCTGCTAGGGCCCTGCACTCCTTTCTGCCCTTCCGGCTCCTGGTGGCCGCTGCCGTCGGGCATTCCAGGGCAGGTGTCCGTGTCACTCCCGCTCTGCCTCTGTCTTCACGTGGCCTTCTTCCCTGTGCGTCTGTGTCTTGTCTACATTTCCCTCTTGCTGTCAGTGCCCTAATCGTGGGAGCCATGCTAGTCCCCAGGGATCACATTTTCACATAATCCCTGCAGAGGCTCTGTTTCCAAATAAGATCACATTCAAGGATCCAAGTGGATGTGAATTTTGGGGGGACGCTGTTCAACCCAGATCACCATGTGTTTTAAGGGTCCCTAAGTCCGACTGTACACTGGGGAACTCACTGGAAAGACTCAGGAGTCTCCTCATGGAGTGGTGCTCAGGGCCAGGGTCACGGGGGTGAGCGGGTGTGCGGCTGGGCAGGGAGGGGTCCCCATGTGGAGTGGTGCTCAGGGCCAGGGTCACGGGGGTGAGCAGGTGTGCGGCTGGTCAGGGAGGGGTCCCCATGTGGAGTGGTGCTCAGGGCCAGGGTCACGGGGGTGAGCAGGTGTGCGGCTGGGCAGGGAGGAAGAAGACACGGCATAGCTGGAGGAGTCCACACTCGGGCTTTCGACGCTCCCCCATCCCCTGAGGCCGGTACCCGAGGAGCTCCTCTGCTCAGCAGGAAAGGCCGGGAGCGCGTGGGCGCGGGCAGGATCTCTCCCCACGCGGCCCAGTAGACATCAGTGTGCACTTTCTGTTGGGTGGGGTTATGTTGGCACTTTTGCTTTCGCATCCCCTCAAGGCCTGACCCCAGGATAAAGGCCCATGGTCCCCGTAAGCCACATCGTACCTTGGCGCGGGGTTCAGTGCCCTGGCCTTGGGGCACTGTTTGGAAACGGGGCTCTCGGGCCTGCACTGTTCATGACAGTGGAAGACGCTCCACGTGCACGTGACCTGGCTTCTCTCAGAAACGTCTCGGGCAGGAAGGCAAATCTGACCCTAGCAGGTGGAAGTGTCCCGTGAGGGTCAGCGGCTGCCCTCCATAACGGGGCAGGGAGCGCATGTTACTGACTTCCCCGTTTAGTCCCCAGGGCGAGCTGTGCTGGGGCTCAACCCTGGCCTGGCTGTGGCCCACTGGGCACACACAGCGGCAGGGCCACACCCCTTCTGGGGAGTGCCGGTCGCAGTGTTGAGCCCAGGCACAACCTCGGTCCTGCCCCGGTGCCCAGTCTGCCCACTGCTCTTGCCGTCGCAGAGCTGGGCCAGAGCACCAGACCTCCCCGTGCACGCTGGGTCGTTGGCTGGGCCACGGTTTCCCCAGCGTCAGCACGCGTGGAGAGTTGCCATCATCCTGCGCTTGAGACGGCACAGTGTCTCGTTCTGAAGCTACTTAGTTATTACAAGTTAAGACCTGAAGTTTTCCTCATTTTTAATGGTTTTGGAGAATTTTTTGTTTTGTGCTTCAGTGGAAAAAATAGTTCACGGGAAAGATCCCATGGTCGTGGAGGTGGGGCTGACACGGACATGGAAGGAGGCTCCCGGGGGGGGTGGGGAGGGCTGGGGGCTGGTAGTGGCCGCAGAAGGTGAGGCCCGTGCTCCTCGTGGGGCGCAGGGGCACAGGGTGAGTGGGGATCCCTGGGCACGTGGAGGTTCTCTGACGGTCGCCCCGGCTTCATAGTGAAGTTGGAAGTGGGCCAGCAGCCCTGAGTGCCGGGAGGGGGGCACATTGGAGGTTTGAGGAGGGAGGAGATGGTGTCTGGGCCTCGGTGTGGGGGGCATGGCTGGGAGGACCTGGGGGAAGCGTGCTGGGTGCGGCTGGCGGGCAGGGGGCCTGAAGGCGAGCGGAGAGAGGCCCTTCCCAGCTGCTGCGGCCGCCCCTGGGCTCCAGGACCCTGATTCTGACAGGCTCGGGGTTTGGGGTGAGTGGGAGAGAGGGCAGGAGAGCCAAGAACGTACAGAAGTGCCTGAGGGTCGTGGTGGGAACTTAGACCTGGGTGAGGCGGGTGGAGAACACGGAAATGACCATCGGCCCCAGTTGGTTGGGGGTGGGAGCCACACTGCTCACCACAGAGAGGAAGGAAGCCCAAGTCCAGGATCACCTGTGATTTCTGACCGTGGACCGCGGGCTGTAAGCATGTAACCCTGACCTCGGCCGGCCGGCTGTGTGTGGTCCTGACCGTGGACAGGAGGGTGTAAGCGTGTGACCCTGACCAAGGACAGGAGGCTGTAAGCATGTGACCCTGACCTCGGACGGCGGGCTGTAAGCGTGTGACCCTGACCTTGGACAGCGGGATGTAAGCATGTGGTCCTGACTGTGGATGGGAGGCTGTAAGTGTGTGACCCTGATCTCGGACAGTGGGCTGTAAGTGTGTGGTCCTGACCTCGGACGGACGGCTGTGTGGTCCTGACCGTGGACAGGAGGGTGTAAGTGTGTGACCCTGACCAAGGACAGGAGGCTGTAAGCATGTGACCTTGACCTCGGACGGCTGGCTGTGTGTGGTCCTGACCATGGACAGGAGGCTGTAAGCATGTGACCCTGACCTCGGACGGCAGGCTGTAAGCGTGTGACCCTGACCTCGGACGGCTGGGTGTGTGTGGTCCTGACCGTGGACAGGAGGCTGTAAGCGTGTGACCCTGACTAAGGACAGGAGGCTGTAAGCATGTGACCCTGTCCTCGGACGGCAGGCTGTAAGCGTGTGACCCTGACCTCGGACGGCTGGGTGTGTGTGGTCCTGACCGTGGACAGGAGGCTGTAAGCGTGTGACCCTGACTAAGGACAGGAGGCTGTAAGCATGTGACCCTGTCCTCGGACGGCAGGCTGTAAGCGTGTGACCCTGACCTCGGACGGCTGGGTGTGTGTGGTCCTGACCGAGGACAGGAGGCTGTAAGCGTGTGACCCTGACTAAGGACAGGAGGCTGTAAGCATGTGACCCTGTCCTCGGACGGCAGGCTGTAAGCGTGTGACCCTGACCTTGGACAGCGGAATGTAAGCATGTGGTGCTGACTGTGGATGGGAGGCTGTGTGTGACCCTGATCTCGGACAGCGGGCTGTAAGTGTGTGGTCCTGACTGTGGATGGGAGGCTGTAAGCATGTGAGCTCGTGTATTTCTAAATAGAAGTTACTTTGTATGTATTTTTGTATTCTAGATTTTAACATCATAAGCATGTCCCTATCTTTTTTTTTTTTTTTTTTTTAATTTATGTTTTATTTATTTCTAGGAGAGAGAGACAGCGTGAGCAGGGGAGGGTCAGACAGAGAGGGAGACAGAGACTCTGAAACAGGCTCCAGGCTCTGAGCTGGCAGTCAGCACAGAGCCCGACGCGGGGCTCGAACCCACGAACCGCGAGATCATGACCTGAGCGAAAGTCAGACGCTTAACCGACTAAGCCACCCAGGCGCCCCAGCATGTCCCTATCTTAATAAAAACTTCAAAGTTTGATTTCTTAATGGCTGCTCAAGGATGCTGTTTGAACCCATTGATGGAGATTCAAATCCGCAGTTGGCAAACTCTGGCCTGTGGGCCAAATCCAGCCCTCAGCTGCTAAGAATCATTCTTAAATTTTCAAAGGATCATGAGAAAAGACTGGTTTATGGGATAGAAACTCTTTGAAGCTGTCAGAGTCTGAAATACTTACTGTCTGGCCTTTACAAGAAAAATTGGTCAGTTCCTGAGATGCTGCCGTAATCCACTCGTTTAATTTTGATCTTTCGGGTTATCTTGATCCCGTTTGTTTAATTTTGATCTTTTGGGTTATCTTGATCCCATCCTGTTCATAATCAGAGAGCACACTGCACGTGTGTTTGTTCCACATGAGGTGTAAAGGCAGAAAAACTGGGTGAGGTCCTGTGAACATAGCTTATGACTTAAAAACACAAGCCATGGGGCGCCTGGGGGGCTCAGTTGGTTAAGTGCCTGACTTTGGCTCATGTCATGATCTCACAGTTCGTGGGTTTGAGCCCCGCATCGGGCTCTGTGCTGACAGCTCAGAGCCTGGAGCCTGTTTCAGATTCTGTGTCTCCCTCTCTCTCTGACCATCCCCCATTCGTGCTGTCTCTCTCTCAGAAATTAAAAAAAAAAAATTTAAAATTAATGCAAAATAAACACACAAGCCAGGCTGCACGCTTGACCATCTCCCCAGAGTCCTGGACAGACCTTGTGGCTTGATGTTACAGACAGCAAACACTTGTGATCTTAATACCAAAAAAAAAAAGTGTTTGCTTTATTTTGCAATTTATGAACGCTAAATTTCAAACAGTTTATATTTTTATTGCATGTTTATTTGTCGTTTGTGAATCTTCTCTTCATATTTATTGATCTTTTTAAAGAACCAGCCCTTTGTCTTCTTGAATTTCTTTGTTGTCTGTTTTTAGTCTGATTTCTGTTCTAGTTTTTATGGTTCTCTTTAAATCTGCTTCCTTAAAGGCTTCAGTCGTCTTTTCCTTGGTCTCCTGGGGCAGAGGGCTGGGCGCTCGACCTCAGATCTTACGCATGCTCTGTGCTGGCAGCCTGCCTCTGCTTTACCTGTACCTGTGCGTCCAGAACACACACGGCTTCTGCTCTTCACATCGGTGAAGGCCTTTCATATGCTCAGCAGTGTTTTCTGTGTGGATTCATGCTCCGGTCGTGCGTGAGCAGGATGTGACCGGAATGTTCTGGAGACCTCAGACCAGGCAGTCCGTCCCCGTCCCCGTGGCTTCTCTGCCTGTGGCTCTGCCGGCTGCCAAGGGGTGGCAGTGTGCAGGCACGGGGGCGCGTGGGTGGTGCAGGGAGCCCAGCGGGGCGCCCGCCTCTGCCCCCCACTGTCCGGGCGCTGCTTGCCCCTCCCCCACTGGGCACTGTTAGTCTTCTTCCCGGACAGGTGGTTGATTTTCAGGGGAATTTGTTACACGGATGAGAGTGGTGACTTTCAAGCTCTTTACTTGTTGGGGCTAAAAAACTGGAAGTCCCTGTGTTCGAAAACTCTGGTTAATTTTTTTTGTCGAGGTGCTTCTATATGTAGGTGTTTTTGCAAAGCTACGTACATGAGGTTGCATTCGGGGCCTTGCTGAAAACACAGTGTCCTTTCGGCTGCACCGTAGCGTCTCCCTGTGGGTCTGAGGCCTCGAGGGTGAGCCTGAGTCGCAGTGGGTGTGAGCAGTGCGCCCAGGAGGTGTCCAGAAACATTTCCCGATTCCACGGCCCTCCTGCCTCGCACCCCCTCATTTCACAGGAGCGCTGACCCGCCACCGGTGCTGACAGTGGCGTGGACGGGCCGATGTGAGCCTGCCGCCCTCCCTCCTCTCCACGGGGCAGGCCCGGATCCTGCGGGGCCTCACCTCTGCAGCTGGCTTCTGTTGGGCCCTCCTTTCCTGGCCGGCCCCCTCACGCCACCCCCACCCTCAGTGACACGTCATGGTCCACGTGTTGGTCTCCAGTGGTTTCTCTCCCTGCCCTTTTCTTCCATGACTTCTGCCACTTTGTGGTTCGATCGCTCATTCTTGATCCTCCTGCTGTGGTTAGTTGTTTCTCACCACTGCTTGCCCTGCATGCACACGCCTGCGGGTGAATTTCATGCAGATGTCACCACGACCTTGCTTTCCCGGCACTCAGAATCCTTCAGTGGCTTATCTTTGTCTGGTCAGGAATCCACATTCCATTTCTGAGAATCCATTCAGAGTCCTAATGAGTTCTGCGTCTTACTGAGTCTGTCCGCCCCACCAGCCCCGTAATTATCTAAAGGTCCTAGCTCTCTTCTAAGCCTGGCTGTGGTCACCTTTTCCCCCTGAATACTTTCTCTTAACTTTAAACTTTAACAGGTAAGTTGTTAGTTTACAAATTTCCATGTGATTCTAGTCAGCTTTAGCTGCTGTGGGACACAGACGTAGAAACCACGTGAGTCCCAGCGCCCTCCCGCCCACCGAGGCGGTGATATGCTAGGGCCTTTTGACTTGTTCCACTGATAACAGTGTCATTTTCTTTCTGACGCCATTTTCTTATTTTGAGGCAGCATGAGCAGAGGAGAGACAGAAAGAATCCAAAGCAGGCTCCACGCTGTCAGCACAGAGCCCCATGCGGGGATCGGTCCCCTGAATCGTGAGACTGTGACCTGAGCCGAAATCAAGAGTCAGATGCTTAACTGACTGAGCCCCCCAGGCGCCCCCACAGTGTCACTTCCTAAACAGTATCTGGAACGTGTGTTAATTTGATCTAGACTGTGTCTAAAATTGATGTGTTCAGATCATAGTTTTAGTGGCTACTTAGTTATGTTGTGATTGGAGCAGAGAAGGGTTCGGTAATTCCCTTCACGGTTACAGACTACAGCACTCAGTTGCCTGTTTCAGATTATTTTATTCTAAACAGCCTGTCTCCTCCCAGTTTATCACCCACTGCCACCCAGATAGCTCATCACAGGGTACGTGCTGTTTTCACTGGAGTATCATTTCTTACTCTAGGGGACTCCAGTGAGAATTATGACCAATTTTCTAAGATAAATACCATAAACATGCCACTTACCAGTCATACCCACTTCGTCTGGAACCTGACCAGATTGTTGGTTTAGATCGTTTTTGTTCCACGCCAGCTACGGAGGCCTGTGTTCAGTTAGGACTGCGTGTGCCTGTGCTGAGAGGCCGCCGCTCTACTTTTCACCTTGGCCGTCCTCTGTGTTCTGTGCATAATCCGTAACTCCCAGCTCCCGCCTGGGCTGCTCTCATCCCCGTGCCCGAGACCCTGGCCACCAGGCCTCGCTCCCTGTGCGTGGGGCTCTGCTCCCCCGGAGCCCGGGCCTTCCCGCCCCCCCCAGTTTGCTTCCTCATGGAGACTTCTGTTTCCTGGGACTCCTGAGAAGGTCCTCTTAGGGACTTTCAGCTAAGAGTCTGTGGGGTACGGCTTTGGTGTCAGAAGGAAGTGTTGGGACAGAGCTCTGCAGATCGGGGCGAGCTAGCCGGCACGCTTTGGGCATGTTTTAGGAGCAAGGGTAGACATTCTGTTGATCAGGAACCAGGTTGAGTCATAAGACACCATCTGCTGTTCGTTCCTTGTTTCCTTCCTCACCCTGTGGAACGTGTGGTGTAGCCCCTCGTGCTGTGAGTAAACCAGGCTCGGGCACTCCGGCTCCTGACGCGAGAGGACACATTAGCCAATGTTTGAATTCTCCTCAGTTACAGTAAGTGCTCTGTGAACAGAATGTTTTCGGTCTCCGCTCTTTGCTCCCTGGGTCATAAGAGGCTTCCCGTCCCTCACTTCTCTTCCATCTCCAGTAAGTTTGTAGTTGATTGCAGGTTACGACTCCTGGCGTTTGGTGGAGATGTGACACTGTAGGCCTTCATGACAGGCTCTGTTTAGTCTCATGATGACAAACGGACAGCAGTTGAGTCACGTCTCAATAACAGCAGTGGCAGCGGACATTTTTTTTAATGATCAGAACCAGTTGGCAGCATGTTTGTTTAAGGAGACACCATTCTGGGGGGTTCTGTGTGAGCTGTCATCCAGCGCCGTGGAGCCTAGATGGCGCCCTCGCTCTAGGCGCTGCGGGCCAGCTCCCGGGCCGATACCATCTTTCCAGTTTTTCCAAATGTTGTAGGTTTTTGAAACTCCTGAGAAAACCAAATCAAACTCCACCTTGATATCTGTTAGCATAAAAGTACTAATTTCATTTTTAGTGTGGATTGTTTATTGTGAGATCGCTCTAAAAAGTTATCCTCATAAAATAATAAGTAACTCCACGTGTGTGGAAAGGAAGGTGCTGTGGACTTGGGCATCATCTGCACAGGTTGGACGCACTGTGAGCAGCTCCTGGGACAGGGAAGGCAGCTCTCCTGCGAGTGGCCTCGTGGCCACTTGCACAGTCAGTGGACGTTGCATAAATACACTTAGGAATATGTCACCCTGGTGGCGTTGCCTTGGGTTTTGTTTGTTACTGGATCATTATTAGTCCGTGTCTGAGTGACACAGTTGGTAGTGGTGACATCGAGGAGCTGCCTTTTCCCACCGTCCGCGTCCAGCCTGCCGCACGTTCTCGGGGCGTGTGGCCCTCGGTGCCGAGTGCCACGGGGCCGCTGGGCTCGGAGCTGGGGTTCGGATCAGGTGGTTCTGACGGAGGTGGTGTGTCCCGGCCACCAGGGGCCCAGGCCTGGAGTTTACACGGGTTTGGACTCTTGATCACAAAGTAGTGGGAAGACAGATGCATTTAGAGAACTTCCATGTGGGCCGTTAGAGACAGAAACGATTTCTGCCATTATAACTCGACGGGAAAGTGGTCACTCAGGATAATTATTTCCTTGATTTGAGCCCTTCAGAAAGGAGACTTTATTTAGTGTTTCTTTGTAAAAACCCCCAAATGCTTTTCACCTTCAAGCATAGTGATCAGATGCAGATGAAATTTAATTTGAGATAAGCAGTTATAACACAGTGTAAACATTTTCACAAAATAAACTAGTGAAACAGGGAGCGTTAGACCTTTAACAGGTGAGTGTGCACCTGGCCGTCCTGCGTGCAGCTCCTGCCACGTGCTCCGGACTTGCCCGTGGCCTTGCTGCGCTGGCACCCTGGAGGCGGAGTGGCAGGCCGCCTCGTGGCAAATTTAGAGGGACGGGACTCGCATGCCGCCTGTCCCTCAGGGTTCGTTAGCTGCTCACACTTGCGCGCGGCACTGGTATAGGTGGCGTTGGGTTTGGTTTTCTCTTCGGGCAGTCCCTGTGTGTAAAGCACTCTGTGGCTCCTGTGTTACGTCCCCCACACCTCAGCCTTTTCCGAAAGGCCTCCTCCATGGCCGCTGCGGCTTTTGGAAGACTCTTGCTTGGCTTCTTGAGGCCATTTCAGAAGAGCAGCCGCACACAGACCACCTGCTCTTTGAGGTGCACGTGCGCCCAGAGGACTGCCCGGGGTGCACGGCCTCTGTGTGCAGTATGACTATTTTAATACAGGTGTTTTAAAACGCCTTGTGGCTTGTTTCGTTGTTGTATGGTTTAGCGTGATCTCTGTCTTGTTTTGTAGGGTTCAGAATAAGCTGGAGGTGCTGAATTACACAACCATTCCCATCTATCTCCCAGAAGTCACCATCGGAGCTCACCAGAGTGACCGCACCTTCCAGAAATTCACAGAGGTGAGATTTCGAAGCCCGGGGAGCTGGCTGTGGGCCCCCACGACCGTACCAAGATCACTTCTCCAAAAAGTGGCTGTTGTTTTTTGAGTGTTGGTTTTAGTGAAAGAGCTTCCTTTCCCCTGAAGTGATTCTCCCCACCACCCCACCCCGTCCACAGCCAGTGAGGCTCCTGGGACAGCCTGGCCGTGGGCGGAGAGCCTTCCGGGTCAGCAAGCTCTCCTGATGCGGGGACGTCTTCTGCGCTGTAGCCTATGTCTGCGCTCTCACGGGATGCACCATGGAGGGAGGCGTGTCTGCAGGAGCCCCGCGGGGCGGGCTTGAGGCCGAGCTCGGGGCTCCACCAGGGTCATCGATCTTACCTGATTTCCTCCTTTCTTAGTGAGTCACTTGTTTTTGGGACGGTTTGGAGAGTCGTTTCAGACAAAATCCCACGAGCCTAGAGGACACTTACAAGTTGTGTCCTAGACGCCAGAGGGTGAGGGGGCCTCCTCTGGGGGTCCGGACGTCAGAACAAGAGGAAGAGCAGGGTCTTGTCTACATCCACTGTCGCTGGGTTTGTTACTGGCACGTGTGTGAAATGATTGTATTTAAATTTGGTCACAAAGCTGACCAGCCTGCACTTACATCAGTTGAAATCTTAAATATTTTGCATCACAATTCCTGCACGTTGCTTGGAGTGCCAATCGGGTGTCCGAGTATATCCCGTTGCTCACTGTCTTCCTTGGGCTACTTGGCGTTTTCTCTTAAGTTCCTCTGGTTCTTTTGAAAGTGAGTTTATTCAATGTGGAAAATTAGGGAAGTACATGAAACCACGCGGCTGTCAGCCTGCAGTGCCCACACTTAGTATGTTTGCACATCTCTTCTGAGCGTTGGGGCACCCAAGTACATGTGGCTCTGGGGCCCTGGGGACTGGGGGCTGGGCTGGCCCCTCCCTGCCGCCTCTGTCGTGGCTCTCACCCAGGTGGAGGGCCTGCATCTGCTGGTGGCTCCTGCGAGCCCGGTGCAGGCGCCGCCCCATTTTGTCCTGTGTCCTCAGGACTCCCACCTTCCAGGCAGCCACCACGATACTCAGATTGGTGCTGTGGCTTCCTCTCTGTCCCCCTGGGTCCTCTCCCGTGATGCCAGGCCTGCATGTGTGCATGCAAAACATGGCCCCACCCCTCGGCCCCGCCGCTGGCTCCCCCTGCCCGGGACCCTTGCAGACCCTGGGACACGCGCCCTCTGGCTTCCGAGGAGCCTCGTCCCCCACCGGAGCCCCGAGGGTGCCCACCGTCTCCCTGGTGTCGTGTGCTGGTCCTTGCCCCTGGCTGCAGGCTGGAACGCGGTGCGGGTGTGGCCCAGGACATTTAAAAACAGATCTTATATTATCCAGCGAGAGATTTTTGCCTTTTAAATTAAAAAAAAAAATCATCTGATTATATGAGCGTGTTGATTTACTGATAATATGCCTGTAATGTTTGTTACTTCTGATGATCTGACTTTTTAAATTAAAAAAAAAATTTTTTTAATGTTTATCATTGAGAGACAGAGCATGAGCAGGGGAGGGGCAGAGAGAGAGGGAGACACAGAATATGAAGCAGGTTTCAGGCTCTGAGCTGTCACCACGGAGCCCGACTCGAACTCAAACCCAAACTGCGAGATCTTGATTGAGCAGAGTCACTCCCACTTTCGTGTGTATGACCCTCTTCTGGAGCTGAACCTAACTCACATAATGTAGGACTTTTGTCCCCGTGTTCCTGAGAGGTTGTAGCTTTCTCCTGATGACCGTCTCACGTGGGGCATGTTGTCGGCGTCCGGCGGACAGAGTTGAGGCAGGACCTTCAGGTTTTATTCCCTGCAAGCTTCAGAAGATGCACCTCACGGCCTCCTTCAGCATGTGGGTGGTTGACTGGCAGTGCTCTGTCGGAAAATTCTCAATTTTGGCTTTTGTTTCTTTGATAGATACGGAATATTTAGTATCTTCTCCCTTCTTGGGTTCAATATTTTTATAACCTTTTTTAAAAATGTTTTATTTATTTCTGAGAGAGAGAGTGTAAGCATGGGAGGGCCAGAGAGAGAGGGAGACACAGAATCTGAAACAGGCTCCAGGCTCCGAGCTGTCAGCACAGAGTCCGACGCGGGGCTCGAACCCTTGAACTGTGAGATCATGACCTTAGCCGAAGTCGGACGCTTAACCGACTGAGCCACCCAGGTGCCCCTTGGGTTCGATTTTGAAAGTTGTATTTATCACAGAATTCCCCCCTTTCATTTAAATTTTCTAATTCCTTGCCATGAAGTTTTTTAAAATGTTCTCTTTTATGCGTCAAACTCTGGTGGGCTGGAGGGTGGCCGCCTCCCCGCCCTCAGCCCTGTGGCTAGTCTGTGTCTCCCTCTTCCTTTGCTCTTGGAAGGAGTGTGGCATCCAAGGAACGGTTTGTTTGGTATCATCTGTTACACAGTCTGATTCACTGGTTTTTTCTCTTTCGTTTGCTATTTTTCAAACTTCTTACAGTGAGTAGATGGATCGCTGATTTTTCAGCCTGTCTTGCTCTTGAACAGATATGTGGAAACCAGGACACAGTGCCCTCCGCAGCTGCCCTAACTTGATCCTTTAAGTCTCGATGTTGGGTTTTCCTTGTCATCCAACTCAGAATGTTTTCTCATTTTAATCTGACTTCTGTGTAGACCAATAACTCATTTGAGTTACACTGGATCATTTAAAAGCAGTTGGGATCTTTCTCTTTCTGTTCCTGATTTTTGGCTTAATTCCACTGTAATCTAAAATGTACTTTCTACCATCCCAATCCTTGGATGTCACTGAGCCTTACTCTTTGGCTCGGCATTTGGTCAGTCGGGTGACGTTTGGTCCAGGGGGAGAGTGTTCCCTCCCACGCCCTGTGTGGCGTCCTGCTGGTGTCCCGAGGTGACGCGTGTCACGGCAGCTTGCGTCGCTGTCCTCCGTGCTGGTGTGCCGCCGTGGGCGTGTCGTCCCGTCTGCGAGGCCTGGGGTCCGTGTCTCGGGTGTGAGGGGCTGCCCGCCGCCGGCGCTGGCGCCTCCCCTCTGGTCGTGGTCTGTGCACACCCACAGCTTCGCCTCGTGCTGGTGTCTCCGGTGGGCGCCGTGCACCCTGGAAACGTGTGCTTCACGCTCGTGTGGTCCCCGCGCGGGACTATTCACCTGCTTACATTCCGTGCCGCTGCCGGGCGCTCGTGACCAGGGAGCGCCTCTTACTTTGGCTTTTGTGTGTTTCTTACCTGTTCTCGCTGTTTTTTCCTTTCTTGCTGCCTTTCGGATTAAGGGTTTGTTTTGTTCGCATTCCATTTCCTCCCTGTTTGCTTCCCGGCTCTCACTCTCTTCGTTGTTAGTAGCCAGCCTGGTAATTAAATGTTTGTCCCTGACTGACTGAACGCCACGATGAACTACACGTCTGGTTCCGGAACGGGGGTCTCATGGCTTTTCCTCCATTTGCCCGACTCTTGGCTTTCGTGTTGCTTTCGACCCCGTGTCCCTGCTCACTCGCCCGTGTGCTGTCAGCCCCGGCGACCCTGCGGTCACTGGTCTGTGGCCGGGGCCCTGCTCTCCGTGCTCTCGCTCCACGCCCCGGTCCTGCCTGAAGAGTCGTGGCCGACAGACAGTCCTCTCGCTAAGTTTAAAACCACCTTTATGATCTTCATTTTATCTCCTCTTTGATTTTGGAATATGTCGAACTTACAGAAAAACAGGAGTAGAAGGTACCTTGCACTGAACCAGCGTTTCAGTTTCCACCCGGCGCCGCCTGAGCTGCGGACGCTTCGCGCGGAGGCTCTCGGTGTGGTCCCCGCCCCAGCGTCCCCGGCACCGCAGGTTCCCGGGCCCCACGCCCGGCCTACGGGACGGGGCTTCTGCAACGGGGCGCAGGAACCCACCGAAGGAGAGAACCGTGGCTTTAACGTGTAATTCTTGCAAACGAGGACGCCCTCCTTCACAGGCGCCGTGCAGCCGTCCACACCCGCAAGCGGCGCTCCCGCCTTGACCCAGACCCCCCTCGAGGTGACCCGTCGTCCCAGTGGTGCTCTCCTGAGCAGAAGGACCGGCGCGGGGTAGCGGCCTGCATGCGACTCGTGCGGGAACCTGGCCGTGCCTCCGGCTTCCCCGGGCCCGCGGAAGGTCACAGGAGGCGTTTTTGGCCTGCCCTCCGTCTGGTTCTGTTTGCTGTGTCCCCAGGACGGGCTTCGGTGGTGCGTCTTCTTGCAGGGGCGTCACAGAACTCGTCCCGTCTTCTCAGACGGCACAGGGTCCCCGTGGGTCTCCTCGCCGCCTGTGTCGAGTTTGCTCACTTGGCAGAGATGGAGGGCTCCTCACTGTCAGTCTCTTAGTCCTTGTGACTTATGTTTTCAGGGAAAGGACTTTGAAACTTTGTAAACGTCCATTTCCTAATCAGACTTTCACCCGTGGCTCTAGCATCCACTGATTTTAGTGGCTTGGTCTTTAGCAGGACGGTTACCAGATTGTCACTTTCTTAATTCTGTCATCTTCCTCCCGTGCTGGTTAGTGCCGCACTGTGAGCGAGTGCTTCCTCCTGTCCTTTGCACTCACTTCCCTGGCACGAGGGCGGGGGGTTCCCGGGGTGTGGGGGGCTCCCAGGACCCCCGGGCACGCCCACGTGCCTGTGCTTACCTCTCCTCCCGGGTGCGCACAGCAGCCCCGCGGCCTCCGTCCTCCTCACCTCACCTCGTGGGTTCTCACAGAGCAAAGCTGGGCTCCCACGGCCGCGGTCCCTGTGCCTCCTGGGCCGACCGGCATGTGAGCGGCGTCCTGCCGTCCCCAGCACGCACGTCTCCACTGTGGTCTGTGCTTTGCTCGGGGCCCCTCACGTTCTCTGGAAAGACTTGTGAGTACATCTTCCGTGTGGCCTCTGCTCACTCCCTGAGCCTCTCGTCCGCCTGCCAAGTTACTCATCTTTTCAAGTTACTCATCTAATCCGCCTCTAAACCTCCGTTTCCTGTTTGTGTTCTTAATTTTAATCACGGTCCTTCTTGACTCTAGAATTTCCATTTTTTATAATTTCAAGTTACTTGCTGAAATCACTTTGTTATCTGATCTCTTGAACACATTAATCACAAAGTTATCGGATAGCTATACTACCTGGACCTGTTCTAGATCCATCTACACTGCCTGGTTCTTCCTGCTCTTTCGTTTGTGGCCATTTAGCCTTGTTTTTTGGTGTGCCTTGTTTTTTCTTTACATTCCCGTCATTAAAGATACTCAAGGCTCTGGTGGTGTTACCTGACCCTCGAGAGGACACAGGCGCCGCATCCTGAAATTACGACCAAGCCCCCGAGCCCACCCAGACACCTCAGTTGACACTGCAGTTAGATGTGTGTGGTCTGGTGTGTTTTCCTTTTGCCCGTACTGTTGAGAGCACGTTCCGTCCGTGGGGCCCTGGCTCTGTGGTGGGTCCCGACCCACGATTCTGTGTCCACTGTCCCCTCCCCTGGTCCCCTCAGGTCCCCAGCAGCTGCCTGTGAGAGTGGGCGCGCCCTGGGAGAGGCGTGTGGACCAGGCAGCTCGCCTTCTCTGCTGTCCTCCTGGTACCTGGAGCCTCCCCGCCCTGGCGCCTCCGCACCCTGGGGCCTCCGCACCCTGGGGCCTCTGCACCGGTGTTTTCCCCACGTCATCCGTCTCCCCGGTGGCTCAGGAGGGCGTGTCGTCCTTGCAGGTCCACCAGAGCTGGACGCGTTCGCCGTTGTAACCAAAGATGTGGTCGAGGTATCTGGCAGTTTTTCATCATCACTGTGTTTTGTGTGTTATGTAATTTGTGAACATTAATAGAATCTATTATATTGGACTTGCGGTTGTAATGTTTTTTTTTAACAGTTACTTTCGAGAGCAAGAGAAAGAGACAGTGCAAGCAGGGGAGGGGCAGAGAGAGGGAGACACAGGATCTGAAGCAGCTGCAGGCTCCAGGCTGTCAGCACAGAGCCCAACAAAGGACTTGAACTCGTGAACCTCGAGATCATGACCTGAGCTGAAGTCGGCTGTTCAACTGATTGAGCCCCCAGTCGCCCCGGACTTACAATTGTAATTGAATGTTTAGAAATGTTGAAAGTTTTAGTTAATTTAAAAAATTTTTAAGCATTTTAAAAAGTAACTACATTTTTTAGCACAGTTTTAGGTTTACAGAAGCGTCGTGAAGACGCGGGGGTTCTCACGCACCCATCCCGCTTCCCGTGCTGTCGGCTGCGCTCACACGCCCCGGGACCGCAGTCCGTTCCTTCCTTAGTTTCCCCAGCTTTCCCGAGTGCCGTGCCCCTGGCCCGGGATCCCGTCCAGGATACCACGTGACAGTAAGTCGCCGTGTCTCCCAAAAATCCATTTGGCCGTGACTGTATGTCAGATTTCCGTCAGGCCCTGTGACGGTTCACGGAGGCCTGGCCGGGTGTCGTGGAGGACGCCCCTCAGTTGGACTTTTGTCTCCTGTTTTTCTCAGGATTAGCCTGTGTTTGTGTTTTGGGGGGAGAGCCTACAGGGGTGAAGCGCCAGTTCCATCACATCACGGACCGTAAAGCGGCCTCATCCCTGCTGGTGTCGGCCTGGACTCTGGCTGAGGCCACGCAGGTGCGCACCCCCCTTCCGGAGAGTCACCACACACACCGTACACTCATGTCCGGCCACTGAGTAGGAATCGTGGGATGTTTAGAGGGACGCTGATGGTTACAAAGGAATTTCAGTTGCCTGACATTAAAGCACTGGTAGGTTTGGATGCCCGGGGGCTCTGCCAGTTAAGAGTCTGACTCCCGATTCCTGCTCAGGTCTTGGTCTCAGGGTCATGAGTTCAAGGCCATGCTGGGCTCCGCACTGGGTGTACAAACAGCAGTGACAGATTAAACGCAGGTGGAATGTAAATAGTGGTGAGCATTTGTCTTCACCAGCAGTGTTGCTGTGGACACTGAGGGTGTGGTCAGGGGAGGGCCGGGCCGCGGGGTGGGCACCTTGGCAGAGGCAGACATGGTGTTTGTCTCACTGCGCTTCTCCTGGGCGTGACGTGGGTGTGGCGCTGGGTGCAGGTAGCGACGACACTGGGACTTCAGAGTCCTGCTCTGAAGCGGATCGGCCGTGACTGCAGCTGGGCCGGGGTCACGGGCGTCTGGGACACGCAGCTGCTGGTTTGGGCAGCAGGTTTCCGGGCAGGGCCTCGGGCACACCTGTTTGTGGATCGTGTGTTAACTGAGTTCACTGATTAGCTGAACGAAACCAGAAAGGGTGTCTCGCCAGACAACTTTCCAGGGCCAGTGGGACGCCGAGGACACCCGTCCCTCTCTCTGCACGCTGGGACGGCGCTCTCGTGTAACTGCCTGTCCGTCAGGCTGCCCTTAGCAGTGGCCCGTGGGAGCGAGGCCGCCCCTGGGGACGCAGGCTCGCCCCAGCCTCGCTCCTGCACCTGCCCCCACGCTGCGGCTCAGCAGCTCAGCCAAAGCGTTTTCACCCGGTTCTCCTCCTCAGGCTCAGACTCACCCGTTTTCATACCGTTTGATTAAAGCCTGCGGTTGCCGCGACAGGTACCATCGGCATAGCTGACCACTGACCTGTTCCCTGGGGGGGGGGGGTCGTGGAAATACCGTGGCCCCCGGAGGAGCTGCCCCTTCCCTGCAACGTGTGGGCCTGCGGCCTGGGGCCGGCAGGAGCTGCCGCAGGAGGAGGAGGGGTGCAGGAGCCCCCGGCCCGGCCCCGGAGGCCGAGAGCACGGCGCCTGTGTCCTGTGTCGGCGCCGCCGGAAGGTTGGGGGCGTGCGGGCCGCTGGACCTCGACTGAGAGTTTGGGCAGAGTGGTATTTGCCGGCTCATTTTGCCTAGAAAGGCTGAGACCTCAGTCTGTGCAGCAGACGGGCAAGAGCCAGTAGGAAGTGAGGGAGAAGGTGCGGGAGGGCGGGCGCGGCGCGTGGCGGGGCTGCGGGGGCAGAAGGGGCCCCGGGCCCACCGGGCAGGTGGAGAGACGGGCAGGCCCCAGCCCCTGCAGGAGCAGCGCCCTGCGGGGGAGCCTCCGGCACCACTTCTAAGACCCCGCGGTCAGCCACTTGCCCAGGAGAGACCTGCCAGGGGGGAGGCGCGGAGCCGCGGGGAAAGGGAGAAGAGGCAGAAAGGACTTGTGTCTGTGCTGAGCTGTGGGCCGTGGTCTGTGAGCAACCCTGAGGTGACAGAGATTGGGAATTAGATTCAGAGATGGGGAAAGGCGGGGCTCGGAGATCGGCTCAGGCAGCCCCCTCCTAAGGAGAGGCGTCCAGGACGGGTGATGGTTCCGAAGCCGCCGTCCTGGCCGGCGAGTGCCTTCTGTTGGTGGACAGCGGGTACGCGGCAGGGGCCGGATTCCCGGAGGCCTGTGGCACCCTCCTGGTGGTCAGCAGTGAGGAGGAGAGGGGCCCTGAGGGGTGGCTGGGGTGGAGGCTCAGGGTCCTGGGGCAGGGAGTCCCGGACAGGGGACAGAGCCGGGAGGCAGGGCTGCCGGCCGGGAGCTGTGGGCAGGCCCGTGCTGCCGCCACAGGAAGGGCCGTTCTTACCCCCACTGGCAAGTGCATGCCCGGCACAGAGGTCTCCGCGACTGGGGCGCAGGTTTCCCTGAGGACGCGCCGGGCTGTGTCCCGCCTCAGCCAGCCCCGCAGGCACAGCGACCCCCGGGGGCCGCCGGGGTGGGTGCCGGAGGTGCGTGCGCAAGCATTTCCTGCTTCACTGAGTCAGTGACCTTGAGTGCAGACTAACGAAGACAGACCTGAGATTTCACACGAATGGGCGTTTCTATTTTCGGTTTGGTTTTGTTGACCCCGTGACCTTGGGGATTGCTCAGCTCTGTCGCTGGTCTGGCTGGAGTCTGGTCCTTTCAGGCCCCCGTCATCCCCCAGGTGCCTGCCTGGGGAGCTTTCGCTTTCTCCCGAACTGATGTTGGCAGAGGGGCACGCGTGCCTGGAATCCAAGGATATTCCTCCAAGTTTTCCGTTCACCCAGCCCCCCCCGTACTCGGAACAGCCCAGGCGTGCTCGCGGGGGGATGGGGCGCTGAGGGTGCCGATGCGTGCGTAGCAGCCTGCTCACCTTTGAAAGTCATTTTTCAGACACAGTATTGGGTCACTTTATTTCCATGCAGCCCTTCCTTTGGGCAGACAAGCTGTGAATTGGTTTCCACTTTACCGATTCAGTGTCTTTTCAATTTAGGGAGGCCAGATGCTATTAAGATATGGCACTCCCTCCACGGATCCGCTGTGTCCAAGGCAGTTACTAGGACAACAGTCTTCTTCCTCCTGCTATTTTTATTTCTCTGCTGTCTCGAGTTGTCTTCATTTCAGTACCAAGTTACCAGTTTGTAGAGCAGAGATGGTTAATAACTCGGGTATGCTAACGCCATGGGCCCTTGCTCCTGAGAGATTCTCTCTGATGAAGACAGACGTGCAGTGGACAGAAGCCTTGTTCTCCACTCACGTGCACGTGCTCAGGGAGAGAGGTGCGGGCGCATAGTAGTTGCGCGTCTCCTCTTGGCGCGTAAGCCTCGGGTAGAACTTAATCTGGTACAAATGCAGAGTCTCCATTAGACGTTTGTTTGGTTGAGCGCGAGAGCAATCTTCAGTCTGCCCTTCGCTCGTCGGGGTGGAAGACACGCGGAGACATGCACTGCGTGTGCACCAGCAGGCACGCTCCCTGGACAGCGCGTCCCTGAGAGTCATGGCCGTGTGCCCTGCTGCTTAGATCACGTGTGGAGGGCAGCATGTGGCCCCGGGGAAGAGTGTCAGCGTGAGGCGGGCTTTTCACCAGGTGCTTCGAGCGAAGCTTCAGGTCGTCACGTGGCACGGGGCTCTGCGCGTGGGTGGGTCACCGGGAGATGCCTCAGCACGCAGCCTGATGAACCACGGGTGCCCAGACTTGGCCGTGGGCCCGATCGATGCTGTTGTAGTAGAGTTTCTAGAAAGAATACTGTTTCTGGGTATTTAAGCTAGTGCTCGAGTTCGGGGCTTTCCCATCCACTGCTCACCTGAGTCGTTTAAAGTCTGTGATTCTGTGATGCCCGGCGGCAGGTTCGGCAGCTGAGTGTGGAAGCATTCGTGACCGGCTGCAGTGTTTGAGCTCAAGATAGAGGGCAGTTGTTCGCAAAGGGCAGCTTCTGAAAACTGGCTTTGATAAGACTTGGGGTGGGGGGGTTGATTTCAGAGTTTTTATGTGTGATTTACGCCTAGCAGTAATGGAAAATCAGGGAAATTACATTTCAAAGAAGTGACCTTACTAAATTTCTGCAGTGCTTCCCTTTAGAATTAATGAAAAATCCTTAGAGTCCGTTAGCGTTTCTGCGTAATAATGGGTTCCAGAAGTTGATGTGGGGATCCCTGGGTCACTCTGGACTTACCGAGCCGCGAGGGCATCTGGGCAGAGCAGAGCCCATCATCACCGACAACAGCCACGTCCTGCGGCCCGAGGGGCGAAGCAGGTCCGATATGGGCAGGGCGTCATTTGATCCTCTTTAAAAAGCTCACTCCTGACGCTGACACAACAAAGGCTCAGAGGCGGAGCCCTCCCCGTGTCTAGTTCTCCCGGAGAACTCTGCCGAGACCCTGAGGGCCGGGGCCGCCGCCCAGGCTGCTGGACACAGGGGAGGAGGCGGGAGAGGCCGCGTGGACCAGGGACTGTGCCCTGACAGCGCCCAGGCGCCTAGAAGCTTGAGTGACACAGTGTGACACGCACGGACTGGCATAGAAACAGAATCGGAGGGAATGAATGGAATTTGGTAAAACCAGCAAAGGTGGCATGTGGTCGAGAGAGACCGCACTGTTACATCACTTTGCAGAGTCGGCCGCGGGCGGGACTTGCTGTGGAACTCGGCTAACGCCCCATGTGGTGCTTCCTGCCTGCTGTTTGCCGCCCGGTCCTCTGGCAGGTCATTTAACGTCTTCTCGAGTCGGGACGGTGCCCACCTGCCCCTTACGGCATCGGGGGCATGGGAGGCGGTGCCGGTGGTGGGACTTGGTGCCCCTCCGCTGGCATCGATAAGTAGGCAGAGACTGCCCTGGGCGTCACTTTGAGATGAGTACCAGGAGAGGCCGTGGGGGGGGAGGGGCGGGGAGGAAGAGTGGCTGGGGGTCAGGGGGCGTCCTGAAGAGCAAGGAGGGGAGATGAGGCCCAGGCCTGGCCGACCAGTCGTCAGCTGCGCCCTCAGAGAAGTGCCTGTGCGGGAGGCTGGGTGGCTCTGCACCCCGAGGACCAACGTTCCTGTCTTCTTGCAGAGCAGGGCCGCTGCTCCTCCTTCCCGGGGCTGGTGACCCAGCAGCGCTGGGCGGGTAGTGAGCGGGGCTGCAGGAGCCGGAGCCGGAGCCGGAGCCTGACCCGGAGAGGGCCGTGCAGGGAAGCTGTGGAGAGGGAAGGTCCCTTCGTGCTGTGGACGCGTCAACCCTGTTTCAAGTGACAGTCACATCCTTCTCTCTTCCCGCTGCTTTTGGCTTGGTTGATAACTATCTGTGCTTCTGTTCTATTTCCGCTGGGGACTCGTCGGCTACACCTCTGTCTCACCGTTAACAACAGCTCTGGGCCTCCCCGGCAGGCGCCTGTCCCTCGCCGCTGTCTGCCCGCGAGCGGCCCGGCCCGGCCCTCCAGCCCCCGCGGACACAGGCGCCTCCCGGGAGCGACCGCCGCCCCGCTCCTCCGGCCTCTGCCGGCCCCTCTCCCGCCTCTCGCTTCACCCGCGCTCTCAGCCTCGTGACCTGTTGGTGTCTTAGCTGCTGACGCTCCGCTCTCTTTGGAAGAAGTTAGAGTTTCTTTGTGACCTGCCGCGCCCCCCCTTCCCCCCCTCCCCCCTGTGGCTCCAGCCTCCGGGGCGCTGCCGCCTGGCGGCCTGAGTCGCCTCCGTCGCTAGCCCTTCCGGGTCCTGTGAGCTCTTGCTCGAGAAAAACGATATGCCTGCCTCAGTTTCACTTTCACCGGTGTGGGCGCTCGGTGTAGAGCTCTGGGCTGGCGCTCTTCCCCGACACGATGACATCCCGTGGATCCCGGCCACATGGCTTCCGTGGACAGGTGTGAAGTCGTGCCTGCCTGTGGCCCTGTGCCCTCTAGCTCTCTGCCTTTATCACCACTTCCCAACGCCTTCGTCCCGAGGGCCCTCGGTGCTGGTCTGCTTGTCCCGCCCGGGCTCCCTGGTGTCCTGGGCGTGAGCGTGTGGAGCGTCTGTAGCATTCGTGGGCGCGCTTAGGCATTATTGCCCCAGGTGTACCGGGGACTCAGTACACAGACGTCGTCTGACTTGACGGTGACCCCGACGTCGCTGAGATTCTGTTTTTCGTCTTTTCCTCTCTGTGCTGTACTTTCAGTTCACTGATTCCCCGCTCGCTGACGGTCTCTCGTGGGTGACGTGCTAGCGGTCCCATCTTGTTAGTTTGGGTCCTCAAGGGACAGAAGCCAGCATGGGATTACGCGTTGTCCAGCCGTCTGGGGAGATTCCCCTGAAGGTGAAGGGGAGAGATGTGAGGTGCAGGGAGCCTTGAGCCCTCCGTGCCGCGTGCTGTCCGTGACGGGAGGCGGGGGGGAGCGAGGTGTGCCAGCGGTGCAGGACGGGCCTGGCCAGGGGCCCGAGCGAGAGCCCCGCGCCCCCCACCAGCAGGCCGGCCCGGACCAGCCCCGGTGTGGACAGGGACATGGCCTCAGGGGCCGTGGGGACATCTGAGCCGCGCGCTCTTGCGACCACCACACTGTCGGGTGGGATTTCATTTCAGAAATCCTCCTTTTTTTTTTTTTAACCCAGAAGTTTCATTTGTTTCTTATGTTTCCTAATTTTCTGATTATCTTCATTTTTCATGTAATTCTTTGAGCGTATTGACTTTTTATAATAGCTATTTTAATAGTCATATTTCCTAATCCATCATCTTCTTTGTCTCTGAATTAGCCTGATGTGTTTTCCCCCTAATTTATTTTCCCCTTGTTACTGAGTAACGTTTCATTTTCTTTTCTTCCTTTTTTTTTTTTTTGAGTTTATTATCTTTGAGAGAGAAAGAGCGCGTGTACAAGTGGCAGAGGGTCAGAGAGAGGGGGAGAGAGAATTCCAAGCAGACTCTGCCCTGTCAGCGTGGAGCCTGATGCGGGGCTTGAACTCACGAACCAGGAGATCACAACCTGAGCCGCAACCAAGATTCAGATAGTCAACTGACTGAGCCGCCAGGCGCCCCAGGTTACACTCTCCTCTTCACACATGTGGACACTTTTCAGGGGTTTCTGTATATGTGAGTTCTACGTTTTTGAGTCCTAGATTCTGTTTTATTCCTCTGAAGAGTGTTAGAGTGCTTACTCTGCCAGCCAGAGGCCACTGCAGATCAGTGGAACAGCTTTTGGGGTTTGATGCCTTAGCTTTTTGGTGAGTCTCAAATAGCCTGACTTCTAGGGAGGGCTCAGCCTGTACCTGGGTGTGCGGCGAGCCCTGACTGTGGGGAGTCACTCACAACCCGAGGGGAGCACCTTGGCCCCCAGAAATGCTTTTCCCTCAGGTGGCCCTCTGCCCGCCTCTGGGAGCGTCCCTTCAGATGCACATGGACGTGCCTAGCCACAGACCCAGTGCGTCAGTTCCGTGAGGCTCTTTCCCTGCCCGGGGCCCTCCCCTCTATCTCTGTGCCCACAGACGCTGCCACCCTGACCTGTCTGGTTTCTAAATGCGCGTGGCCATAGGGTGAGTCCACCCTGGGGCAGCTGCAGGCCCTCGCCTGGTGTGGATTGGTCTGGTGGCTCTCGCGTACAGCCCCTCACCCGGCCCCTGTGATGGGCACGTACAACCCCTCACCCCGCCTCTCTCCTGGGCAGAGAGCCACCACAGCCAGTGTGCAGACAGGCAGCGTGACCGACTTCCAGCCAGGCCTTGTTTTCCCAGAAAAGAGTCATCAGGCTGCGTGAGGTGTGCAGGCCCCGGCGGTAGGCCGTCCCCGGCACGAGGCCGACAGCCTGTGTAAGCTCACAAGGACACGAGGAAGCCCAGAATCGCCCCCGCGGGGTAAGCAGCAGCGTCACAATCTGGGCCAGCGTCTTCTGCGCTTTCTGACTGCTGTGTCAGCATCTGTCTGCTCACCGTTCATTTCCCCTAAAGTGAGCAGCCCCTCCTACGAGCAGACTGAAGCTCAGAAGCCCAGGGGGGCTCGCTGAAGGTTCTTTCTCTTCAGCAAAGCCTCACAGAGCAGGCGTGGCCGCACTGGTGGTGACCCGGCCGTGGGCTGTGCACACGAGGCAGTTGTGGCTGGTGGCCTAGTGGGTGGGAGCAGAGTCCAAGCCAGAACACGTGAGTTCGGACTCTAGTTCCGTGGACGTTCTAGCTGTTTATCCCTGGGCTGGTTACTCAGCCTTTCTTTTAGAGAGAAGAAAGGACTGTGTGTGCTGGAAGATTCGGAAGGTGTGAGGAGTGTGTGGTTCGCATCGGCTCTCCTTCCTCGGCCCCCGGCTCCTAAGAGGCAGCCTCGCAAGAAGTTTCTTTTGTATGTACCTTCCAGAGGTGGTGTGCACTTCGTGTGTGAGTGTGCGGGTGTGCGTGTGTGTACACGTGTGGGTGGGGGCGGGGGGTGTCCGGTAAGCTGTCATGTGCTATTTGCCAGGAGGCTCAGGGATACCACAGTTTGCACTGTTATAAGTGACCCTCTGACATGCAGATTTTGCACGGTTACATAATCTGGGGAAATTGGGAATGAACTTGCACACACGAACGTCGGTGTCTTTCCCCGTCCCTCCCGTGCTGCTCAGGGTGGTGCCCGTGGGAGCAGGACGGGGGCCTGAGGAGGAAAGGACCCCCTTGTCCTGGGTCTCAGGGCTGCGAGGCTGCGCGCCTCCTCGACACCCCGAGGGGGTTTCGCAGGGGGAGCGCGGGTGGAAGGCCACCCTCACGCCTCCTCCTGGAGGTCAGTGCCCTCTCCGTGTGGCTCAGCTGAGCCTTCCCAGCGGCCAGCCCCCACTGCCCGGTTTACAGGGGCGCCGGGCAGCTCGGCCGCTTCTCCGAAAGAGGGCTGTGTCTGTGCTTGTGGTTTGCTGGGGTGTTTTTTTAAGGAAATTCACTTTTTGATTTTTCTAAATGTTTATTCTGAAAGAGAGAGCACGTGCGCCCATGAGCAGAAGAGGGGCAGGGACAGAATTCCAAGCAGGATCCGCGCGCTCGGCACAGGGCCTGACGTGGGGCTTGATCTCATGAACCTTGAGATCATGGCCTGAGCCGAGATCAAGTCAGACGCTCAACCAGCTGAGCCCCCTCCGCCCCGGGTGCCCCTGAGCTTTTTGATTTTTCATAGTAAATGGAGAAGGAGGGGAAACAGCCTCCCGAAAGTGTTACTCCGGCACGGCTGTGAGCTCAGAGGAGCGGTGCGTGCAGCATTATCCTCCGCTCGTACGTTCCACGCGGAGGGAGCTCCGAAGCCCGATTTCCTTGGTCGTCTTCCTCCCTCCCCCGCCCCGCGCACATGCGGGGGTCCTGGGGCCCTGTCAGCAGGCCACCCCCCTTCACACATAACACTTCATGGGCTATTTTCGCAGAGTGAAGACTACCTTCCAGTAGTCAGGATTTCTTCTAAAATAATTTCCTGTGCACCAGGGAAAGCTCCAGGGCAAGGGAAGCAGAGAACAGAAACCAGAGCATCAGCGGCTCGAGCAGGATAGGCGGTCGTTGGTCCTGCGCAGGCTGGAGGCTCACAGCCGCGAGGCGCCGGGCAGCTCCGCGCCACAGCGTAGTCCCGCTCGCGGCCCGGTCACCGCAGGGTGGCCCTCGTCCCGGGACGCGCTGAGGGGTGGCCGGGCCCGGGCACGTGTGTCTCTGGTGCCGGTTCCTGAGCGGGGCTGCTACACGGGGGGGTTTCCTCACGTGACGAGCGTGAACGGGGTCTCGTTTGCAGGCTTATGTAAACGAGCAGACGCAGAAACGAGGTGACGCGTAAGCAGCTTGTCAGCCTCCCCGCAGTGTGCAGCGTTCTGAGCGGAAAGCCTCCCTGGGGTCTCTGCCGGCGTACATGTGCCCGAAAGGGACCCTGAGGGTCTGGGCCCGAGGCCGGCGGGCGCCAGGGGGCGGGCGCCGGGAGGCCGGACGCCCGGGGGGCAGGGAGCCGGGGGCAGAGGGGCCGAGGGCAGAGGGCCGAGGGCAGGGGCCGGGGGCAGGAGGGGCCGGGCGCGGGGGCCGGACGCCAGGGGGCAGGGCGGGGGCAGAGGGCCGGGGGCAGAGGGCCGGGGGGGCAGAGGGAGCCGGACGGCGGGGGCCGGACGCCGGGGGCCGGGCGGCGGGGGCGGCGGCGGGGGCAGGCGGGGCGGCGGACGCTGGGGGCGGCGGACGCCGGGGCGACGGACGCCGAGCAGCCGGACGGGGGCGACGGACGCGGGGGGGCGGCAGGCCGCCGGGGGCAGCTGGCAGCTCCCGGCCCACTCGGCAGGTTGGACGTGCTTCTCCTTATTTGCTCTGCGGTTGAAAATTCGGTTTGCGAAGAGGAAAACAGCCGCCTGTCACGTGCCCGGCCCACCCTCAGCAGGTGCTGCCACGGCTGCCTGAGTGGCGGCCGCCAGCATGAAGGGACACCTTGACCTTGAAGCCCCGGGGCTCTGAGGGCGCGCGCCATGCCCCGGCTGCGCAGGGTGGGCGCCCCGAGAGACGCCGTCATCTGGCGGGCATGCTGTCCTCTCCTGCCGTGGCCGTGGTGCCCGGGCGGCAGTCTGCGGGTGTTTCCGGGTGGCGCCCCGGCCTGGCGCCTCTCTTTGTTCCTGCTCCCAGTGGGTCGCCTGCTGGGCGCTGGTGGCCCACCCGGGCATCTCCCGCACGGCCCCGCCCCTGAAGCCCACGCCCCAGCCTTGGGGCGCCCTGCGCTGTCTCCGCGAGGTGCCCCGGGCCGTTCCCGGTGTGTCTGCAGCCAGGCCGGGCGCCGCCTTCCCCGGGGACGCGGCCCGCCCCCCCCCTACTCCCCCGCTGTTTACCCAGGGCTCGCTGAGCCCTGCAGGCCCGCGGAGGCCGGTCCCTGTGGCCGTCGCCCGGGGCACTGCCTGCCTTACACCCACGTCCTTGTCGGAATCAGGGAGTATGAGAGCCCACGCCTCCCTGCCGCTCCCAGCTCACCCCTCCCACCCGCGCCCCGACGCCAGACCCCGGTGCAGGCTGCAGACCCGCCCCGCAAACCTGGGGCTCCGGCAGCTGGGGGAGAGGCCGCGTCAGGGCTCTGGCTGGCCTGGGAGTGGCGTCCAGGGCCTCCCCGGCCGCCCACGTGCCCCCCAGTGGTTCCTCCTGCTGGGGCTGCCGGCCAATGCCTTATGCTGATCGGGGTGAAGGAAAGACTGATGTATTTTTACGTTTTTTTTTTAAGTTCTCTATTTTGGGAGTGAGAGTGAACAGAGGAGGGGCGGAGAGAGTCCCAGGCAGGCCCCTGCGGGCAGCGCGTCAGGCTCCAGCTCCCCAGCGTGACGACCTGACCTGAGCCGAAACCAAGAGTCAGACACTTAACCTACTGAGCCCCCCAGGCGCCCCTGATCTGTTGTGTTATAATACTTGAGTACTTTTTATTGTATTATACTTTAGTACTTACGTGCAGAATTTGGAAGTTTTGTGCGTCGTGTGTACAAATCTATTCACGTTGATGTGAAAATATGAAAAAGAAAATTCAATGTTTTGTTCCCACTTAATGTAATTTGGAAAACATGCAGTGTCTGAGCGTCTCCCTGCCTGCGCAGTGTGTCCCTCGGGTCCGGGTGAGCCACGTGGTGCGTCCCCCAGGTCCGGGTGAGCCACGCCGCATGTTCCTCGGGTGTGGGTAAGCCACGCGCAGCTCAATCGCAAGGCCACCCTGCGGCTGGTGCTGCCTTCTGTGGCCGCTCAGGGCCGGCGGCCCCGGTCCTGCCTGCGACTGCGTGGCCCGGTCTCTCTGCCCTGCGGGTCCCCTGTCTGTGCCCCGACTCCCCTTGGGTACACAGCGGAGAGACCGCGTCCTCCCAGCCCCACTGCTGCCCCGACAGACAACCCTCCTGGGTCCTGCCCCCCCCCTTCTCCCGGAGGCCCCCCACGAGGCGGGGCCTGGCCGTCACCGCCCTCCTTTGTCGCTTCCGTAACCTGCCCACGTGGAGGGCGGAGGGCTGAGGGCCCCGTGTTTCCAAATCATGCCAGGCCAGAGGCCGCCCCCGGGTCTGCAGGTGGAGGGAGCTGTCGCCAGGGCCCGGCCTGGCGCGGGTCCCCTGGTTCCGTGAGGACGCTCGGATGCCAGCCACCCTCGGGCGGGCGAGCCGGGGGCTCCGTGTTCCTGCAAACCCTGTGACCGTGACTTTCCCCCCACAGCTGCCGGGACGCAGGTACTGCCCTGGGTACAACGCGGACGTGGGCGACAAGTGGATCTGGCTGAAGTGACGGACCCTCCGCGGCCTGCATCACGGTGACAAGGACACTTCCAGTCTGCCTCACTTGTGGGGCCCCTGCAGCTTATCCGGGGCAGGGCTGGGTGACCCCAACGTGGCCCAGTGGTGGGGGGGGGCAGGGAGCCTCTTGCCTTTAGAAGGCCTGGGAAGCTGATCGCTTTGGGAACGACCCATAATCACCACCCGGAAACAAATCTGCTGTTAGAGACCAGCTGTCACTAGAATGCCCTCGCCTTGTAGTTGTGTTGTGCTCAGTATCGTGCAGATTTTGTACCTGCTGCCTTCAGACTTCAGGACATAAAAATAAAACCGTTTCCCTGGTGTTTGCCTCCATTGTATGTCTGCACACGTCATGTACACGTATGTGCACACACGTGTTTGCGAGCTTTTTCCGTGGGAGGCGAGGACAGAGAGGCCCCTGAGCACTTAGCCGTCCGGCTGCTGCAGGGGAGCAGGAAAAGGGAGGGGGGGCCAGAACGGGGAGAAACCGCCATGCGTTTCTAGAACCACCCGTCTCCTCTAGAAGACGGGTCAGAAGACACGCAGGAACCCGGGGCTCCCTCCTCGGAGCTGCACCCCGGCCGGCCGCCGCCCTTGAAGCGCGGGACGCTGACGTGACGTGCACGTGAACGTCCAGCTCCTGGCACCTGCTGCCCCACCCCCAGCGCGGGCGCTCGGTAGGCGCCGGCCGGCCGGTACTGGACGCTGGGCAGTGCCCTCAGGCCTGGTGGCCGCAGACCCGCTCTCCCGCCCTCCCCCCTTCCCCTCCCTTTTCTTCCTTCTTTTCCCTCCCCTCCCCCTCCCTCCCTCTGCTTTCCTCTCCCTCCTCACACTCGGCAGCCTCGCCCCCATCTCCCCTCCCCCTCTGCCCCCTCGCCTCTTCTCTTTCATTCCCTTCCCCTTCCCACCTTCCCTTTTACGGGGAGGGAGGGGGCTCACAGTGGAAAACAAGTTCCCGGCAGCGGGTGACTGCGCGTCAGACCTCAGCGCCGAGCTCCGCGGTTGCCGCCGCCGGCTCCCCGCGGAAGAGCGCTGGGCCCGGGCCGGGAGGCGCGGTTCCCGGACGCAGGCCTCCGGACGTCCAGGGAGAGGAGGAGGGGAGGAAGCACGTGCCCACTGTCTCGGCTGCCCCTCGCCTCGGCCGTGGGCCCGCCCTCAGCCTCCACACCGCGCCCCCGCGTCCCCAGCCGGTGGCGGGGTCAGCTGTGCGTCAGGCCCGATGCGCCCTCCCGGCTCGAGAGACCGCACCGCCGGAGTCGGTCCCCGCGGGGTGTGCGCTGGGTCGTGTGCCGGGCCAGGCTCGGGGTCGCCGCCGGCGCCTCCTCTCCTGCGAGTGCCGGCCAGAGAACAGCGAAGAAAGTGTGCAGGCCTCCTCTCCGGATGGAAACCCAGGGGGGTGCGGAGACCCCTGCCGGGTCCAGAGCAGCCCGTGACTTCATTTCGCAAAAATGCTCAGCACCCCCGACAGGCCCAGGGTTGAAATAAACCCATGTGTTTTCAGTACCTCAGGTGGGAACATTCGGTGCGTTAAGGACCCGGAGCTGAGTGTGCGGAGCACGTGGCTTCGCGTCTGCAGTGCTTCTTACATGCGCGTGTGTGGACGAGAGGGTTTTGTGTCACAGAGAAAGTACTTCTTTCTCTCATAAGGACTCGTCTGTCCTATCAGAGTTTATCAGCAGGAGGCTGAGAACACGGAGCTTCTCAAAGGGAGTCGGCGTAGCTCCCGTGTCCACCCTGCCGCCACCAGGGCAGGGTCTTACTTGCCAGAACCCAGTGTCAGACGCCATTCCCCCCAAAGCCTGCGGCCACTGGCCTGGCCGGGCTCTGTGTCGTCTCCCGTCCCCGTTTCTGCACTGCTTGTCGCTAGCGCTGCACCTGTCGGGACGGAGGCCAGCAGGCAGCTGCTTCCCCGCAGGAAGGCACAGTCCGTGCTCTCGGGGGGCAGGTGTGCGGGATGCGGGGACGGAGAGAAAGCCACAATTCCTGTCACACACTTGGGCTTGTAGAGGCAGCAGCCCCTGGCGTCAGGGTCCGACGGACAGAAGAAGGTACCCGAGTCATTCTAGGTTTTATATCTGGATGGAAATAAAAGCCCCGGGAGCCCGAGGCTTTGCTTTAGGAGAATCGGGAGCAAACAGAGGCAGAGACGCTCAGCCGTCGCCGCTTCGAGAGCCCTCGTCCCGTGCTGTCTGGACTGCACAGAGGGAAGGGACGTGTCCACCAGGTGACCCGCCCTCGCCCTCGGCCTCCCGCTGCCTGCCTGGGCTCGTTCTGGTGCCCCGTTGTGTCGGGGACCCCCAGCTGGGCTCCGCCGGGGCTGCACCCCGTTAGAAGCTCCTCCCCCAAAGTCCCAAAGAACCTAAAACTCCTGTGCAAAATGTGGTCGTCTGGCCTGCCGCCGCCACCGGGCCGACGTGGCGGCAGGCAGCTTCTGGAAGGGCCCTCCCAGCAGGAAGCCGAAGAAAAACAGTAAGATCTTGTCTTTAAACGTGTAAGCATATGTCGCTGGTCTACACTGTCGACTTGAAATTGTAGTGGCAGATTTTCCCAAGTGTTGCTACCAGAGTTCACGTGAAGCTCCCAGGTTAGACCTGTCGGTGGTTGCTGCAGCGTCTGCCCCGCGACCTCTCTGCCCCACGCAGCCCTGCCGCCCGCCCGCCGCCCGCCCGCAGCCCCACGGCCGTGTGCAGGGCGGGGGCAGAGGCCCGTGCGCCTGGCCCTCGGTTCAGAGCTGGTGAGCCCGCCTCCCTAGGAACCCAGACCCCAGGAACACGCGTCTCGGCCGTGCCCGAAGCCCCGGCAGCCGCTGGCGGACTCGGCACAGGACTGTGCCCAGATGTGACGGCCGCGCCGGTGGGGCACCTGGGGAGGCCCCGGTTCCGGATGGTTCTCCCCCCGCCCTCCCCCCCCAGGCCCTGCCGCCCTTCTCCACCTTAAGTCGGGCGGAAGGAGCATGGGGTCTGGCTGCGCGGCCCCCAGCGGGTGGAGGATGCTCGGGTGCTCCCCACGGCCCGCGTCCGTGCACACCAGCCCGCCTGCCGTGTTCTTGCACCGACCGCGAAGCCTGCTTCCTCCGCCGGCGAGCGGGATAGACTCGTTTCTGTTGAAAGGAAAAGCAGAAGGCGCTTGCTACGCACGGGCCAGAGCCGAAATTAAAACGAGCCCCTCCTGAGGAGGGGAAACGGTCTTGCCGAGGCTGTAACTTAGGTGGGAAAGAGCTCCAGGGGCCCGAAGCCCCGCCGCTGGCCCAGTGAGCCGTGTGCTTCCGGGGCTCCGAGTCCGCGCCGCGTCGTGAGTCGTTCACTGACCATCACCCCGGCGCGGGCTTCTTCCAGCTGTTAGCCGTCTGGCATGTGACACACAGAAGACAAATGGTCGTTTTTACCTGGTCAGAAATAACTCGAAAGACCCCAGACTTTTTTTTTTTTCTTTTAACATTCGCCCCTTTCTCTTCCAGCAGCGTCTGGGCGCTCCCCGCAACGTACGGCCTCCTCCTGCCCTCCCTGGCATGGGGCTTAGGTCCCAAGCGCCCTCTGCGCCCACAGCTGGCCGTCCCTGAGCCCCCACCTCCCCGGTGCCGGGCGGGCCCCTCGGGGTCGGGGATGGCGCGGGTGCGCAGGGCGACGGAGAAAGCGGGGGGCTTTCCCCGCAGTGACGGGCAGGAGCTGGGCCCCGGCGCGCTCCCGCGGACATGCGGGGGTCCTGCCGGCGGAGCGAGCTCGGCGTCTGCGGGCCCTTGACGGCCGCGCTGGCGGGCTGTGTCCGCGTGGACGCAGCCTCTCCGCGTTTTAGAGGCCAGCGCGGCCTCCCGTTCAGAAGGCGGGTGATTTCCGGAAGCTGGCAGGGCAGAGGGGCACACAGGGCCGTGGGCGCTGTACAGGGGCGAGCACGGGGGCCGGGCGCTCGGCGTGGGCTCACACAGGCCTCTGACAGGCGCCCCCGCTCCCCCACCGCACACGCGCTGCCCGGAGCCCTCCGGGCCGACCCGCCCCCCGCGCGCTCCCTGGGGGCTGGAACCGGCTGCCGCGGGCTGTGGAGGTGACCGCGCCGCCCACCGGCTCCTTCCGGGGGCTCCGAGGGAGGCTGCTCCCTGGCCTCGGCCGTGGCTCCCGGACCCCCCCCCCCCGCCCCAGCTGAGCCCGGCCCTGCCTCAGTGTCCTCGGTCTCGGAAGGACCCTCGTGATGACGTCACCCCGTAGAGCGTCGGGACTGTCCCACCGCAGCGTCCTCGCCTGCAGTCCCTTGTGCCACCCGAGGTCGCGCGCCACCGGCCCAGCAGGGGGGCTGACGTGGGTGTGCTGCGTGCCCGGCGGGACTGTCGGGGCGGCCTCCCCACCTGGCGCCTCACCTCCCGAGGGCCCGGCCGGGAGGACTCCCCGCGGAGAAGGGGTTTCGTGTTATGACTGCACTTTGCCGTCCCTGGACGCCGCCAACAGCCCCCGCTGGTGTGACCCACCCCCGTCTCCTCGGGCGGCGCCGACGCTGGGTGTCCCCGTGCAGGGCTCGCCCGGGACGAAGCCGGGCCGCCTGTCTCGTGACGGACGTGAGGGGGAAGGAGGCCCTGCCTGCACCTGGCGCAGCGCGGTCAGAGCACGTCTCCCCTGTCGGGCCCGGGGCAGGGCCCGCAGGTGGGCGCCCCTGATGGCAGCTTCCTCCTGCCCCCTGCTCCCCAGGCACCCCCGCCTCGGCCCCCCAGGGGCTCCCGCGCAGCCTCTCCTGTGTCTGGGCCTCTGCTCCCCGTCCACCAGCCTCCCCACGCTGGCCCCGCCCTCAGCCTGTCCCTGCCGACTAGGAAAGCGGGGACTGGGCGCTGGCGTTGTCGTGGGCCCGGCCGGGAGGCCACCGGCCGGCCCGCGGGGACCCTCCGCTGCCCCAGGAGGGCCTGTGGCTGGCAGCGCTGCGGAGGCCGCCGGGGGAAGGGTACCCAGCAATCCGGGGCGCTGCACATGTGCAGACGGCGCCCCCCGCCGGGCCTCCCGCCTGCTCTGGTCTGGTGGTGTAGACCCCTGCCTGCAGATGAGCACGGCGGCCCCGGCGGCCCCTCCCCGCCGCCCGGTGAGGCTCCAGAGCCCACCCCCACCCTCAGCCCCTGGCCTGGCTCCCTGGGAGCCCGAGGGCCGCCTGGGCGCGGGCTCCTGCTGGGCCTCCAGCCCGGGCGTCGGGCGTCGGGGCCCCTTTTCTGCTGGCAGCCCTGAGGTTCGGGATGTGCGTCCCCCGGAGACGCGGTGAGGAAGCACAGGACACGGGCTCGGGCTCTCTGACGGGCGCCTGCTGCCTCCCGAGAACCTGACGGAGGGCCGAGGGTGGTCTGACGCCCTGCGGACGTTCTGGTCCCGCCTGCCTGTGCCCCCCGAGGGGCCCTTTGAGCGCACGGCCGCCCCGGGACAGCCAGGGGGGCGCCCACGAGCCGCAGGCACTTCGGATGGGTGTTCACGACTTCAGGCGGTGTCCCGTCCCCTCGCCCGCTGTGGACGCCGCTAAGGCCCGGCAGGGGCTGACCCCACGGTGGGGGTGGGGGGGGGAAGGGCTTCCTCTTCCCCTTCGGGACCCCTCAGAAGCTCCCCTCTACTCGCGTGTCACCCCCCTCCCTGCCCATGACCCCCGGGGCCCCACTGCCACCTTCTGTGCCCACCGGAGGGCCCGCCAGCTGCCACGGGCGGCCGAGGGTCAGGTCACCTGGTGGCGGCTGCTTGTCTGTGAGCCCATGTTTCTGCCACAGAAGGGGGGTCGTGACAGTGTGGCTTTCATGGTTTTGTGAGCGCAGTGACCAGTGTTGGCAGAGTGGCATTTTCCCGAGAAGCAGGTGACGGTGAGGGGCTGTCAAGCTGTCGTCACCGGGGCAACAAAACCCGCCTGGGGGCCGGCAGGGCCCAGGGCTCCGGTCCCAGTGCCTCGGTGGGGAAGGGGCGCACAGGTTTGTGGGTCCGTCACACGCGCGGCACTCCATGGAGACGGGCGGGCCTCCGCGGGAGGCGGTCTCAGGGGTCTCTCCCCAGGCCTGGGGCACCATGGCTCATGCAGGTGTTCGCGGGAGGCTCTGGGCACACAGCAGTGGGGACATCCTCACCCCATCGGCTGAACAGGGTGCTCCCCAGATCTGAGCCTCTTGGAGCCCAGAGCAGTGGGCAAACCCAGCTTGGGCATACTTCCCTCAAGAAGTCAGTGTGGCCCTGGGCAGGGAGAGCGGGGCCTGACAGACAGACGGACAGTGTGGCCCTGGGCCCGCCAGGGGACCACAGAGCCGCCTGGCGTGTGATGTCCTTTCCAGAAGCCCCAGGTTCTGCTGGCTGGCAGACGTGTTCCTTGATGGCAGCAGCCGGCTCTGGTGAGGGCACCCCCCCTCCCGAGGTGTGGTGGGGCCACCCTCCCCCCACCGGCTGGCCAAGGCCCCGGCCAAAGTCCTGCAGGAGCAAAGCCTGTTCCCAGGGCACACTCGTGTAGACCCTCACCCGGGACAGGCATGGGCCGCGGGGCTTTCCTGCCTGTGTCACGGAAGGGACGCGTCTCCCACTCCTCATAGGGGGTCTCCTGTCTTCCCTCGGGAGCCTGGGTCTGGCTGCCAGGAGGGCAGCTCCCGTGTGCGCCCCTCCCCCCACCCGGCTGGGACCCAGGAGGCATCACCGGCCCGGGTCCCCAGCTCTGGGGGCGGCCTGTTTGGAGGGGTCGGGGGCCGTGGGGGACAGCTGAGCATTACCCCCGTCTCCCACAGCTGCTCCTTCCGTGGCTGAGGCTTCGGAGCCTCTCTGAGCAGTCGCTGCCCCAGCACGTGACAGAGGAAGCCCCACATCGGGAACCGCACACACGGCTCTCCCTGCGAGAGGGCAGTTCCCGGGGTTTCAGGGGAAGGCGAGGCCCTGGCCATCCGGGCCGAGTGCCGCCTCCGGCCCGCTCCCCTCCAGGTGGCGAAGGGCACCCGCACCACAGACCCTGTGCCCCGGACGGGAAGACGAGGCAGGGCCAGGCTGGGCGGCGGGGGCAGAGGTGGAGAGCGGGGGAAGGGCCGGCTGCGTGCGGACAGCGGCAGGGAAACCGCTGCCTGAGTGCCCGAGGGAGGGTCGTCGTCGCGGAAGGGACGCTGTCCCCGTTCGGAAACACGCCCCGAGAGCAGGAGGGCCTCCTCCGTGCTTGCCTGTGAGAGGACACGGGTTGGTGACATAAGCCTCAAAAGGATATGAAAGACTAGGAAATAAGATTCCAGGAAACCAGGGCAGTATCTGCAAAGAGCCAGTGGGTGAGCCACCCACGGGAACAAGACAGACCGGCCGAGGCCGAGGCGGGGCGGCGACGCCTCGATTCCCCGAGTGGCCGCGGCCCCAGGCTCCGGGGTGCCTCGTCCCGTCAGTTCCGGGGCTCTCGCTGTGGCGCCCGGCGGTCCGGCTTCCCAAGCAGCTTCGCAAAGGGAAGGCTTCGATGATTACAGCAAACGACCGGGAGACAAGGAGATTCAACGATTAGGTTTTTATGAAGAACTTTACAGACTAACTCATATTCACAGACCAAGAGACCAGCGTAAGGGTAACTGGAGTTCTTGAAGCGCTGCTTCTGACAGAGTCGGGAAACGTGTGCCCGTGTGAAGAGTGTTCATGTGTGGTGTGTGTACACGTGTGTCTGTGTGTGCACGTGTGGTGTGTACATGTGTTTGTATGCGGGGGTGTGTGCACGTGTGTGATGTGTATACATGTGTGTATACTGTGTGGTGTGTGTACGTGTGTGTGTGTGTGTGGTTTTGTCCTTCAATGTCAGAGCCTCTTTTGTTTTTTCATCTCAGTGGATTTTAAAATCAAAGGTACAGACTTGTGCAGAAATAGTCAAGGTTAGAAAACCCACTCACTTCACTTCTGTACACTTACGTGAAAGCGGATATTAAGTGAAATTAAACGTACTTTAAAGCAGCATCCCTGGTAAGGTCCCGACCTACAGAAGGAGAGCAGCCTCCCTGTGTGTGTGTGTGTGTGCGTGTGCGTGTGTGTGTGTGTGTGCGCACACAGAGGGGCCTGTTGTCCCTCACGTTTGTGGTGAAAGCCGGGGTGGTGCTCACTCCCATTATGGTTTTTATTTTTCTTTTTTTTAACGTTTATTTTTGATAGAGTGTACACCACACACACACACACACACGCACGCACACGCACGCACACACACGAGTAGGGGCGGGGCAGGGAAAGGGAGACCCCAAGCAGGCTCCGAGCCGTCGGCGCAGAGCCTGATGCGGGGCTCGAGCCCATGGACCGTGAGACCGTGACCTGAGCCGAAGTCAGATGCTCAGCCGGGCGCCCACGTTACGGTTTTTCTGAAGACAAGACCTTGGTTTGTCTGCCTTCGCTCCTTACAACTTTCGTGGCTGCTGCCCTGATGGGGAGGAGGGCGCGGCCGGGGAGGGTGGCGGGGGCCGCTCGGGGTCCCCGCCACAGCGGGCTGTGCACACGGGCTCTCGTCCCCCACCCCCCCAAAGGCCAGTTCTTGCCCGTGTTTTGTGTGCGTGCATTTTTGTGCACAAACGTGGTTGTGGATTTAACACCTCCCTCTGTCCCTGGCATCTTTTTACTCCACACTGTCCACAAGGTCCGTCCATCCGTGGGGCTCGGTGGCGTCTCCCTCGACTTACCCCCTTGTCGGCGTGGCCGCCGCGCAGACCGCCTCCGTGCTGCAGGGCCGGCCTCGCGGCGCGGGAATGACGCTTCCGCACTGGACTCCGCAGTGTCAGGCAGGATGCTCGGCGTCACTAGACTCTAGCTGGTCACCGTCACGGCCGCGGGGCACGGGTGGCAGACGCCACACGGAGCCACCCTCGCAGCGTGCGAGTTCGGCCCTGACCGGGGAAACGCAGCGGATCGTCCCCCACGTGGAAAGCCAGTGTGCCGCCCTCAGCCCGCGCTCCCTTTCGTACCCCTCCTCCAGCAGGGCGTCTGTCCTTCAGCCTCTCTTTCTAGCCGGTTCCAAGGCCGGCCTGACCCGTCCTGGGCAGGGCGGGCACCAGCCGCCTTCCCGTGTAGATGCCCGTGACGGCCCTGGTCCCCCGTCTGTCTGGGAACGATCTCGCTCCCTCGGGGCACACGCGGCTCCCCGTGGAGCTGTGCGAGCGTTTCTTCGGGACCCGCGTCAGAGAATGAAAGTGCTGGTGTGACAGCTCTGTCCTTTGGGGATGCGGAGGGCCCTGCTCCGCTCCCCGTCTGGCCCGGCACCACCACAGGGAGAGCGTTGGGGAGACGTGGCCGCTCCAGGCCACAGCAGAGGAGCCCGGGGTGACACCCTGGGGCCCCGCAGCCCCTTCCCCGCCTCGGGGGCTCTCAGTGTTGCAGGTCAGGGCCTGGCAACGGGCCAGCTCGCGGCCTGTTTTCACCAGGGAGCCTTACGGGAACGTGGCTGCCTCTCGTTCGTTTGCGTGTCGTCTGCGGCCGCCTTTGCCCTGAAGACCCGCCAGGGGGACCGCCTGACCCCCGATGGAGAAGCTCGCTGGCTCCTGCCGCAGCTGGGGGGGACCCCGTGAGCCCGCCTCCCCCACCCCGCCCCTGCGCAGATGGGACACCTGGGCCTGCGAGCCACCGGGACCCTGGAGGCTGCCCCTGGCCGGCCCCGCCCGCAGGGGGCATGGCTCTGCCTGTGCCGCAGCCAGTCCCTCGAGGCCCCCGCTGCGCACCCTCCCCGCCTGGCCTGGTCCGGCTCCGCGGTCGCCACCGGACGGAGGAGCAGGGGAAGCCCTGGTGTTGATTCGTGGTTTTCCTGGAGTCAGTCTGAGCCCTGCTGCGTGATCCTGACCCCGGGGTTTCCTGTGTGAGTCTGTGGGTGCGTCATCTGGTCCCTTCTGGCAGAGACACCATCCCTTGTTGACGTGGAGAAATCCCTTTCCCCTTCTAGAAATTTGCAGACATCACAAATATCATTGACCATGTTTTGAATTTTTCTGCATGGCTCTTGCACAATTTTTATGCTCCACCAAATTGCGACTTTTTTTCTTAGAAATGCAGGAACACACAGAAACGTGGCGGGAACAGAAATGCTTCAGGCAATGGCAGAAACATTGGAAAAAGTGAACGGCCACCCCGGGGAACGCTTTTGAACGTAAGAGTGTCACTTCCTCGGGTAGAGGCTTCACGAGTTCACGTTCAATGCCGGCAGCCCACAGAGCGCCACACGCCTCACCCCCGCCCCCAACGGGACACGTGCGTGCCCGCTGCCGTCCTGCTGGGCCGGGTTCGGGAGGTCTTTTCCTGGGTGAGTTCCCAGAGGACGCTGGGCGTCTGGGGCCCACCGAGGCCGAAAGGCTGGGGACCCCGATCGGCCACGTCAGTTCCCACTGAGTGAGGCTCTGACGATCCCCCCGGGGGAACGGGGTCCTAACCGCGCACAGGCCGCAGGAGCCCCGTCTGGTTACCGGCGTCCAGCTTGCAGCTACTGATGCTCTGAAAACATTAGCCGGCAGCCGGGCAGTCTCCCCGCAGGCGGATGGCTCCCGGCTCTGCGGCTGAGCCAGAAACAAGCCGTCAAGGAGAGACCCTGTCCCCGAGTCACTCCCTGTTCGTGGGACTGAGTGGCTCACTCACGCCCTAGGACCGGTGCTCGAAACACGTCTGCCCTTCTGTCTCCTGTGCATCGGTCGCGCAGTCTTCATCTCTGCCGCCGGGCCCCGTGCATCCAGCCTCCGCTCCCAGCTGCCCCCTCGATGGGATTGGCATGGGGGCCTCCAGGCGGGGACCAGGCCTGGCCAGCGCAACTGTGCGAGGGCACCGTCAGCTGCTGCCCGCGGGCAGAGCGTCGGGGAAGGGCCCTGTGCCCGCCGTCATCGCCCGGGGGTGGGGGGAGTCCTGCACACGAGCACGGGCTCTTCCTTCAAGACAAGAGTGGGACGCAAGTCACAGAGGCCCGCGAGTCCCCACGTGCTCCCCACCTCCGCAGGCCCCGCGCTCCTGGCCCGTCCGGGGGGCACGGCCCGAGGGCAGTGTCACCGCAGCCGCAAACACGCAGGCACCGGGTACCCGGCCTGCCCTTGGGTTTCCCCACTTTCCAGCCGAGGAAACGGAGGCCCCAGAGAAGTGGGGGCTGCGGGGTGAGGGGAGCGGGGCCGCACCCGGGGCTGGCGCTGTCTCTGCACCTACCCCGCCGCATGCAGCACACGGGGACACAGAAGGTTACGAGGCTCCTCGGGACCTGGCGTGGAAGGCTGGGAAGCGGGGGTACAGACCTGTCTGGGCTGCTCCCCAGGACTTCACCCGCGGCTCGGAGGGTCCCTCCGGGGACCGTGTGGGCAGGCGGGCGCCGTGAGCGCCTTCGAGGTGAGTCACAGATAGTTTCTTACAGTCGCGGTTGGTGGGCTTGCCCCACGATGACTTACTGCAGGGCAGGCGGACACAGATGTGGGGGCGCGGGGGGCACGCGGGGGCACCAGAGCCCTGCACTGCCGGTGGGAATGCTGTTCTGGAAACACATGGCACGTCCTGGAGAAGGCAGACTCGGAATTGCCGCGTGGCCGCGTTCCCCGCCCAGGCGTCTGCTCACGAGAAGTGAAAACACGCGTCCGCACACGTTCAGGCGGGCACAACCCCAAAGTGCCCGTCCTCGTGGACTGAACAGAGAGACGTGGCGCCGCCGTGGGAAGGGCTGGAGTCCCCGCTGCGGCGCCGACGGGCCCGGACAGGTGCTCAGCGGAGGAGGCCGTCGGACCGCGTGCCGCGTGATCCCGTGGGCTTGAAGTACGCGGAACCCACCGCCCGAGTCGGAGACTGGTGGGGGAGGGGAGTGGCCACTGAAGCTTTCCACGGTGGCGTTGCGGTGACGGCCACAGCCCTGTCCCTCTACCAAAAACTACCACACCGCGCCCTTAGAATGGTGAATTTTAGAGTGATTTATGCATCTATAAAGTCGTTAAAAACGGACGTGTGAAGAGATGAGGTTAAGGGTTTGTGCGTTACCACTGCTTTCGTAAATCACAGCGACAGCGGCATCCGGAGACAGGCGCCCCGATCTGTCCCTGTCCGCCCCTCCCCGGAGGTGTCATCTGGGGGGGCAGGCGGCCCCTGGCCCCGGAGGCGGCCGGCCGGATACCCGCCTCTGCCTGTGGACACCCTCACGTCTACAGGTGCAGCCGGCTTGCAACCAGGAGGAAGACCAGCAGGGACAGAGGCAGACCCTGGGTTCTGGAAACTTCCTCCTCAAGTGGGGCGTGTAGGAGAATCTGCTGCTCCCACTAAAATCGTCCTGTGTTTATCTGCTTCCCTCTCTCCCCCCTCCCCCTTCCCTCCTCTCCCCTCCTCTCCCCTCCCTCCCCCTCCCTCCCGAACTCCCTCTCCCTCCCCCTCCCCCCTCCCCTCCTCCCCCACATCCTCCTGAACAGAAGAATGAAGGCTGCATCCACAGTCAGCACTTTAATAACTGCAGGAACGCACTGCCTCGTCAGCGCCTCGGAGCCGGGCCGGAGCGAGCAGGTGTTGACATTTCCCTCAATCGCGGGCGGGCGGGTTCCAGGCACAGCAGCGCCTCCGGACGTCTCTGAAAGTAGGAGGCGTTCCCTCCGGTCCGGAGTGCGGGGGGCGGGGGACGTCTGTGCAGCGAGGTCATCCGTGGCTTTGTGGGAAGACGTGGACGCTGTGAGCTAACCGATGGGCACGAACGGGGAAGCCGGGAGCGGGTCAGTCCCACGTGGCAGGCGGCGCGCAGAGAGCGATGCAGCCTCACAGGCCACTCATGTCCCCGTGGAGCCACGTGAGCAGCTCGGTCCCCTTCTGCCTCTTAGGGGTCTTCCTACCCAGTGCCACGTTACGACAGCGTCTCTTCACTTGGGTCGCACTTGACGTTCACTCCCCAGAGTGTTTGGCGGCTTTGGGCTCTGACTTCACAGGTCACAGGACAGCCGTGCTCGGAGGCGCCCGTCCCGGCGTGAGCGCCAAGGGCGGGGCCGGAGGACAGGTCCGGGATGCGGAGGAGGGCTCTGAGGAAGGGGGGGTGTGCAAGGACCACGCAGGGGACGCAGTGCACAGGTTCCCAGGTGGGAACCCAGTGCCCCCAGCGTCGAGGGCACAGTCTGGGAGCTGGGGACGGCCGTGGGAGGGCCAAGTCCAGGGGACGCCACGGGGACCAGGGTCCCTGACGCGTCCCTCTTCCCCGCATTCCTCTGTCGCTGACATTCGGGACCCGCCCAGCGTGGCATCCGTGGGGCTCGAAACACATGCTCCCAGACAGCGGCTTCCCACAGGAGTCACAGGCTCCGCCCACTGCTGACGCCTCCGGGGCTGGGGAGGGAGCGCCCCACCCCGGTCCCTGTGGCGGGTCGTGCTCCCCCTCAGCCCCCCGCCTCCTCCCCACTGAGGACTGGCTGCCCCCCTGCCCGGGTGGAGCCTGGAGGGACATGATGGGGCAGGAGACCACTGACTTGGCCCCGGAGCAGTGTGGCCACAGGACGCCCCCCCCGACTGTGCCGCGCTCTCAGCCCCCCACCGCGTGAGCCCGGACGCTCACACTCCCAGGCTGCACCCGCCGCTGCAGCGGTTTGCCCACAGCCCTGCCTTCCCCATTAAAGGAAGCTTCCAGAGTGTAGGGTGGAACAGACAGACGAGCAGAGCCACGCGGGGCTGGGCCAGAGTAGGAGAGGTGGGCCCTGCGGACCGCGGGGAGAGGGGCCCCGGCAGAGGCGGGTCGGACCTGCCCGCGGGGAGCAGCAGCCTCAGAGGCCCTGGGGTGGAACACACCTGCGTGCTGGGAAAGCACGGAGGTCACGGGGTAGCAGGGCCCACGCGCGCGGGGAGGTTGCCGCAGAGGGTTTGGAGCGGAGCGGTGACCCGTCCGACGGTGATGTTGGGCCCCAGGCCGTCCTTGGCGGGACGGGCCCCCCACTGTCCTGCTCGCTGGAAGTCAGCTTCGGCCTTGGCCGCGGGCGCTCTGAGGACACCCTGTGGCTCCTCCGCCCCTGCGCAGGGTGGGCCGTTTGCTGGCTTACACACTGGACAGCCCCCCGCCCCGGGGAATTCGGACTGACAGCTGGAGGGGGGCGCTGTAGAGACCCACCTTAGGGGTCCTTGTGTGGGAGGACAGTCCCAGGCACTCTAGAACAATCCTTAAAAACACCAAAGAGAACTTAAAATCACATTGCTGGGTGGAACAGGTGAGACAAGCCTTGAGGGCCCCCCCTCCCCGCCCATGGGAGGTCAGAGAGCACAGGTCACATCCCAGGTCACAGGAGGGGACGCAGAGAGGAGACGGCCAAGGTGAAACAAGAAGTCCCCTGCTGCACAGTGAGCACCCGGCGGCCCCAGGAGACCCTTACTGGTGGGGGGCCGGGTCCCGGGGCTCCTGGCCCCTGGGGTGGCGGTGGGACGCTCAGAGCCCCGTGGCCTGTGGGCACTTGCAAGGTTTCCAGGCTGCGGTCGCTCCTTCTGACCCTCCGGCTGCCCTGCGAGGCAGAGCACTTTGATGGAGGTCACACCGTCCCAGGCGCTGTCACCTATGGGGAACAGATGCTCCACGGGGGGAGGGGTGCGGGGCTCACGCGGGAGCCCAGCCACACGAGCTGTATATTTAGCCCACTTTAAAGGACATACAATTACTGCGTTTGGAAGTAGGAAACAGCCAGGTTCGGGGGGGCACTTACGTAAACCCGCTCCCCAGCGATCCACCCAGACTGACTAATCCCTTTGAAAATGGAAGGTGTAATTGCCCGTCCTTGGCAGGTAAGGGCACCTCCTCTCTGTTTTTGTTGCAAACGTGGCTTCTCCTTTGTGGGGCCTCGGCAGCTGCCACGGGCCCACGTTTTGCCGCGACCCTCGCCTCAGAGGGTCTGTCCTGTGGTGGGTGTGCCACTCAGGGGACCGGGCGTCAAACCAGAGGTCTAGGAAATGAATGGATTGCCACCAGGCCGGAAGGGGGGGCGGGGCACAGCCTGGGGGAGCCCTTGAGGCGAAACTGGCCCTGGGGCCCCGGTTCTGACCCCTGGGGCCCCGGTTCTGATCCCTGAGCTCCGGTTGTGACCCCTGGGCCCTGGTTCTGACCCCTGGGGCCCCGGTTCTGACCCCTGGGTCCCGGTTCTGACCCCTGGGTTCCCGGTTCTGACCCCTGGGTTCCCGGTTCTGACCCCTGGGCCCCGGTTCTGACCTGGGTTCCCGGCCCTGACCCCTGGGCCCCGGTTCTGACCCCTGGGTCCCCGGTTCTGACCCCTGGGTTCCTGGTTCTGACCCTTGGGCCGGTTCTGACTCCTGGGTCCCGGTTCTGACCCCTGGGTTCCCGGTTCTGACCCCTGGACCCCGGTTCTGACCCCTGGGTTCCGGTTCTGACCCCTGGGGGCTCCGGTTCTGACCCCTGGGTCCCCGGTTCTGACCCCTGGGCCCTGGTTCTGACCCCTGGGTCCCCGGTTCTGACCCCTGGGCCCCGGCTCTGACCCCTGGGGCACACAGCTCTGCTCACCCATAGCTGCAGGGTGCTGACGTCCCGCCAGTACCCCTGGGCCCCCCCACCCGTCCCCGCCCAGCAGGTGGCCCTCCTGGCAGTGGTGCCGGGCAGCAGGGCCCACCGACATCTTGTCTGGTTTCCGTGCCCCCCAGGATCCCAGGGCTTTGTGGAGTCGCTCCCCCTGTGGTGTGCAGATTGTAACCGGGTTGGATGTGACCCTCTCCAGGGCTCACTCCCGCCGCCATGTCATAGTTTCCCTGAGGGGAGGGGCCTGGGGATGCCAGGACCAGAAGCCGCCTCAGGTCTCTGGTGCCGAATCTGGGGGAGAAGCACCCGCCACTCCTCCCCCGCCCCCTGGCACCTGCCCCTCCCTGGCACCTGCGAGGGGACTGGGAGCTGAGGGAGGCCCTGCCGCCGGCTCCTCCTCTTCCTCCGGGTGCTGTGGGCTCCCCTCCCCCGCCCCAGAGGCTGCTTAGGGTCTCTGGTCCTCCCCGGGACCCGGCGCGGGCCTGCGCACTGCAGCTCCGCTCCCACCTGCTGACCATTCAGGCCTGGGTTCCCCGGAGGGAGAGACCCGGAGAGAGTCAGCGCTTACGGAAGTGGCTGCACGATCGTGGCGCCGGCGAGTCTGAAGTCCGAGCGGCAGGCTGGCGAGGCTGGCAGTTCGGGCAGGACTTGATGCCACAGTCCTAAGGCAGGCTTCCTTTTCTCCAGGACACCTCGGTGTTTATCTTAAGGCCTTCAACTGATTGGATGAGGCCCACCCACATAGCAGGAGGTGGTCTTTGCTCAAAGGCTGCTGAGGGTGGGTGCTAAGCACACTAGCCAGATACCTTCACAGCGGCACCTGCATCTGTGTCTGTCTGAACTACAGCAGCCTGGCCCACGGGCACTCGAGCCCATCTGGGCTTACGCACAGGATCCCAGGCACTGGGGCTGGTGTATCTGGCCTGGCCTGGGAAGCAAGGGAGCTTCCGGGGGGTGCAGGCATGGAAACAGAGGCTCCGATGAAGGACCCCCCACTCCCCGCCTCAAGGCCCCTCCCCCACAACTGCCAGGCCCCTTCAGCTGGCTGGGGGAGGCGGCGCTGCGGGTGATCAGGTGGGGACGGCCGGGGCCAGCGGGGCCTCTGAGGCCACAGGAGGGAACGCAGGGTGGTTTATCAGGGGAAGCCCCGCTCAGACGTGTGTATCAGGAAATTGCCTCCAGCGCCAAGTGGGGACACCCACTAGCCCGGGGTCTTGCCGGCTGGCCGGTGAGAGATGGTGGAGACCCCAGTGAGGAGGGCAGGGCTGAGGGGCTTGAAGGAGCGAGCCCACCCCGCCCCGGACGTGGGGAGGAGCTGGCCGGGACGCTAGGGGTCTTCCTGAGGGTCAGGCGGCTGAGGATGGAACCCAGGGAAATAGCCTTGGAAAGAAGGGCCTGCAGTAAAGGCGGAGGGAAAGGCCAAGTCCCAAGTCCGTGGGGGGCGGGAGGCCAGGGCTAGTGGAGGAGGGGCTGGGCTCGCAGATCCCCTCCCCCAGCCCTCCCCGTCCGCCCGCCAGTCCACGGATCCAGGCCGCCGCCCCAGGGGCAGGGGCCCAGCCAGGTCCTCCGGGTGGTCAGCGGGAGGCCACAGGGGGCGGCAGTTTCACAGGAGGGTTTTTGTGCTGAGATGCGGCTCTGGGTCCCGGGGATGGGGGCCAGCTCGGAGGGAGGGGACAGCTGCCCAGTGACCGTGTGCCCCGAGCACCTACCCCGTGCTGCTGTAAGCAGCCACGGGGCGGGTGTAACCTGGTGGACCCGGGGCTGGGGGAGCCTTCCAGAAGACGGGGAAAGCTGCAGGCAGAGGGCAGGAACCTGGAGGGAGGGACACGGCAGCAGCGGCCGGAACCGGGGTGTGGCTCCCTAACGGGGTCCGCGCGCCTGGGCCGCAGGCTGACCCCGAGAGGCGCCCGGGCCGCGGCCGCGCGACTCCCAGCGGATCGGGTGGAAGCGACGGCGGGGCTCCGGGACGCGGCCCCCAGGGCAGTGCGGTCGCGGGGAGCGCGCGGGGGCGGGGGCGCCCAGCGAGGGGTGTTCCCCCCGCGGAGACCGCTCTCGGTCCCCTGTCCGCGTCTTCTCCGGCCCCGGCTTCTTGCCCCCTCGTGTGTTCCCGTGACTCACGGACTTCCCGCGCTCCGAGATTTCACGGACGCATGGGAGTAGCCCGGGTACAATGTTTCTTCCGTTTCTGGAATGATTAGTCCTCGCAGTGGCACCCGTGCCCGCCGTGTGCAGCCGTTTGTGGGCGCCTCTCCTTACCTTGCGCAGACGCCCCTCCGCCCGGCAGGGGGCGCTGTCCCGGGCCGCGCGGCCCACCTGGGGGGACTGGTGCTTTGTGTGCCTGTTTGCTTTTAATTTTGCAATGGTCGTGGGTGTCCAGGAAATTGCAAAATCGGCACGTGGGGGGCACGGACCCTCCCCCAGTTGCCACCAACGTTTGTGCACAAGTTTTGGGTGGACACAGTTTCCATTTCTCTGGGATTCGTGCCCAGGAGTGAGACTGCTGGGTCCTACCCTGGCTGTACGTTTCGCTTTTATTGAGAGCCCCCAAAACGTGCGCCCGAAGGGGCCGTCCCCCGCCACGTCCCCCGCGCCCGGAGAGACGCCGTCGGCCTGCTGGCCGGCCTGGCTGGGCTCCCCGGCTTTCCTCCTGGCTCTGCCCCGGGAGGCGCTACTTCACTGGGGTCTGGCTTCGCGTTTTCCCCGTGGCTGGGGATGCTGGACGTCCGTCCTGTGCCGGTCGGCCTCTCCTCTGGGTGAAATGTCTGCTCACATCCCTTGCGCGGTTGTTACCCGCGCTGAGTGTGGTTTTACCGCGGGCCCCCCGTTGTGCACGCGGGCAGACGGGGTCCTCCTCACCGGGCCTGCGCGGCGTCTCGCCGGAGAAGTCTGTAACTCTCCCCGGGTCCAGTATTAGCATTTTCTTCTCTTAGGGATTGTGCTCCGGGTCAAGTTCAAGAGCGCTTTCCCTTCCTTGGTGCCCAGGGTGCCTCCTGCGCTGTTTCCTGGGAGTTTTCCAGGCTGACATTTTCCGTCCGAGTCTGTGCTTGGTCTTGAGTTCATTCCCTGTGTGTTGGGGGACTCGGCCCGCGTCCCCCTCCTGCCGCTCGTTCGCGTCGCTCTCCTTCATCCCAGAATCCCTGCATTTCTGCTTTATTTCTTTTTCTTTTTTTTTAATGTTTTTATTTATTTCTAGGAGAGAGACAGCATGAGTAGGGGAGGGTCAGAGAGAGAGGGAGTCACAGACTCTGAAACAGGCTCCAGGCTCGAGCTGGCAGTCAGCACAGAGCCGGACGCGGGGCTCGAACCCACGAACCGTGAGATCATGACCTAAGCGAAAGTCGGACGCTTAACCAACTAAGCCACCCAGGCGCCCCATTTCTGCTTTATTTCTGAAGGCAACCTCTGCTGGATAGAGAATCTGGGACTGGTCATTCTTCCTTGGAGATTACTGTGCCAATTTTTTCTGGCTTCCAGGCTGAGAACTCTGCTGTAATTTAAGTTGTTTTCCCCTCCAGGTAATGCCTCGTTCCACCAATACAGACCTTCGTAATATCTGAATATTAAAAAGAGATTTTTACAGGTTGGTAAAAGGGCACAGTGCAGAAGAGCCACCAGCCTTCTCTAGAACTTACACTGGGTGGTCGGTGCTGAGCTGACGTAATCAGCAATATGGCTTATTGTCGGCACGCTGTGGACGTAATATAGGGCAGTGCCTCTCAAACTTGAGACCCTTAAAACATGTCCCTAAATAAAGTCTCACATAAACAGCTGCCCATGTGTGGCCCATCCACACGACACCAGCATCGGTTTGTCCAGCCACTGTCCCTGCCCCACATACACGCCGAGCTCAGGCCCCAGGGCGCACGGGATGGGAGCCAGGGAAGAGGCTCAGGGTTAACACACCCCAGGAGTCCAGGTAAGGGGTGGGGATTGTGGGGTGACAGACTTCCCAGCCTCATGTCCCCAAGTCCAAAGCAGCTCAAGTGACCACGGGACCACAGCTGCTCCCACGCCCTGGTTTCCAGGGCCCCGTGACATCTAGGGATTCCATCCCTCCAGGAGCAGCGTGGACTCTCTCAAGAAAGGTCTCTGGGCGTGGGACAGGGCCCCCGTGCCGCTGGAGGACGGAGGTGGGGAGGTCCGGACGCTCCCCTCCGTCCTGGGTGTCCACTTGCCTGCGGTCTGGCTGCATCTCACAACCAGGCGCATCCTGCAGACTTTGGGGCCAACCCTCCGGGCGCCAGGCCGCCTTTCAGAACAGCTTGCACGCCCTTCAAAGACGCAGGCAGCTCCGGAGCCCAGGGCTGGGGAGGGCGGGGCACCCAGTACTTAGCAGTGAGTCCCCCCAAACTCTGTTAGGAGCGGTTGTTTATAATTGAGGGGAAATTAAAAAGGGAAGGAAGATACGGGAGGGAAAGCAGAGGAAGAGGGAAGGGGGGAGGGGAAAGAAGGCTGGAGGAGGGGAGAGGGAGGAGGGGGAAGAGGGGAAGGGTGAGACGGGGGAGGGGGAAGGGGGAGGGGAGAGGAAGGCTGGAGGAGGGGAGAGGGAGGAGGGGGAAGGAGACCTGAGCAGAGAGGAAAGCACCTGTCTGGCCCTGTCCCGCCGTCAGAACTGTCCTAGCTTCCAGAGACCCACCTGTAAACCAAGATCCCCACTGTCTGGTGTCCCTGGGGCCCCAGGAACGGGTGACCCAGGCTCCTACTGATGGTCTCCGTGTGGCCGCGAAACCCTCACCGCAGGACCCGGCCTCGGGGCCGGCTGTCCCGGGCTGGGAGCCCCATCCCTCAGACACTCTGGGGGACCCTGGCCTGCCGCAGAGGACAGGCGGCCCACACCTAGTGAGGTGGCCTCACAGGGGGAAGCCCAGCCTCGGGGGGCGTGAGGCCCCGCCCGGGGTGACCGGGTCTCCCTGCACGACGGCCTCCACGGTTTGCTCCGGCTTAAAGCCCGTGGTCTGTCACGGCTCAGGGGCCGTCTGGACCTGAGCGGCTCCCCCGTAAGTGTTTTTCTGGGCAAGGATCCCGGTGCGCGGGGCGCGAGCACGGCTCTGCTAAGGACCTGAGGACGCATCCCCCTGGAACATTCCCCCTCCCGCTCCCCGCACAGCAGGAGCCCCAGGCACCCAGCACTGCGCCCCCTGAGGCGGCCCCTGCTGCTTCCATCCCCCCCCCCCCCGGGCTTCCAGCCCCCCGGGAGGCCCCACCCCTGCTCGGTGCCGCCCCTCAGCTCCTCCCCTGCACTGCCTGTGCTGTGTGCCTCTCCCCGACACTGTGTGTGGTGCTTTCTCAGGGGCCCGGATCCTCTGGTCGTACGAGGGGCGGGTGACCGGTGGGTCCCCAGTGCGAGTCGGAGCCGAGGCCTGGGTGAGACCTCGGTTTCCCCTCCCGCCAGGACTGTCCCAGGACTCCCGCCGCGGTGTGTGGAGCCTGCTCAGAGCGAGGCCTCCGAAACACACGGCCGGACTTCGTGGCCCTGCTGTGACCCCAGCTTCCTTCTAGTGAAAGCCTCCGTGTCCTTAGCAGAAGTCAAAGGTCAGGACGGCCGTAGATACCTGTCATGGGAATGGGGTGGCAGGGATCCAGGGAGCCGAAGCAATGTAGCCCCGCGGCCAAGATTTGGGATCCCGCCTGTTTCCAGGTGGGAAGGCAGCGGAGCCTCCCCAGGCCGGACAGACATGCGGGCCCGAGCGGGGCCTGGGGCCTGGATCCACGCACCCCTCTTTCCTGAGCAGTTTGCTGGCTCCTCCCGTCATGCCTTGAGAGCCCCCGCCCGGGTCTGGCACCCCCACCCCCCGCCGCCGCAGGCCCCCTGCAGCCCTGGGGTTAGACACGGGCCTGTGCCCTGTCGCAGGAAGGCAGGACCTTGGCCCAAACTGCCAAGATTTCCTGACCACACACAGCATAAGTTCTGTTCTCTTCCTTATGCAATGCTTCCAGATTGTCCCTTTTTTCAGTTCTAAACAGGGTCACGTCTGACCCTCTTTGGAAGATGTGCTTCTTATCTGTGGCCTTCAGGCTAAGAGTCTGGATCCAGAAGGATCAAGAGCTGCCTGGTCAACATCACAGACGGTTGCAGGGCATGCAGGACACCCTTCGGGTCACCCCAGACAAGTGCCACCGGTGGCTCCCTGCTCTGTGTTCCGTGCGAAATAAAGAGCACGGCTCCCTGGTGAGTGCATTCCTGGAAACCGCCCTGTGGAGGCGAAGGCATCCTTGGGAAGCCTGCTCTTCTGGAGATTCGTCACAGCGTAAATGGGACGAGAGTGGCCTGGGTCAGCCATGAGGATGCTCTTGAACTCCACTGCTGTTACCCACCACGCCTCTCAACTCGGGGCCTCAGTTTCCTCGGGTATCAAACAGGCACATGACTGACCTGAAAGAATGTTGTTTGGATTGAATGGAATCCCCAGCTGCAACCCGGGTCTTGGCTGGGCTTGTGTGTCGCTTACATTGGGTTAAAATCGGTCAGATCTGCAGAGGGGACCCCAGAGCCTCCCCCAGGAGCCCTGCCTGTTTCCTGGGGCTCGCCCCCACGGCGTCCCCGGGCTTGACTCCTGAGGCGCTGGCCCACGCCAGGGAACCCCTCGCCATGTGCAGCCGCTGTCACGTCCTCTGTGGCCCCTGAAGCCGCTCTTGACAGAGGAAAGGCGTTCACGCAGATGCAAACTGTGCCATATAGCACGAGCGCACCCCCTCGCCCCGTGTTATGTGTAAACATGCCTAACAGACAAGACCCGTGATGGAGCAGCCCCCGCTCTGTGCAATATGGCATCTCTGTGTTTTGTCTGTTCCTGTCTCTTCTACTCGTTAGGAGGAAAATGCTAGTTGTGAGCCACTGGATTGGCTTCCTGACCCCTCTCATGAGTCCCAGCCCCCACCCCCCACTCAGGACTGTAGAGCCTGGCAGAGGCGGCCATAATGGGGGCTGTGGGTGAACCCAGTATTTATTTTTCAGAAATATAAGTACGTTCGGCATTAGATCCAAGTTTCTCTGCCGTGTCTGCGCCTTGGACTCAGGCTGGCCCGCCCCCACTGCCCCCTCCTCACCCTCTTCCTCCAGAGGCAAGGAGAGCACACCCCATGGGAAGCCTGTGCTGGCTGGCTTCGGGGTGATCCCAGTGCATACCCCCCCACACACAAACACGGGCTTCTCCCTTATGTGGCATCTGAGGCCCTGGAACCTTCTCTGCCCTGTGGAGATGGGGCAAGGTGGCCTGGGGTTAAATGTCTGGGCTCTCAGGCCCAGCAGCCTCTCCAGTGGACCTTGGTTGAGTTTGGAGACTCCTTTTCTCCAGAAGGAAAGTTACCATCTGCAAGCCACACCCAGGGGCCAGGCCCGCCGGCTTCCCCCACAGTGTGCGGTTTGGTGCCGCGGTCAGTGAAAGGGGATCATAATCCTCGGCCCCCATCAGGAGAGAGGGCGGGCAAGTTCCCAGTGCACACCGAGTGCAGAATAAATGTCAGCTGCACTTGCTCTCGATGACTCTCATTCTTTCCACAGACCTCTGCCCTGATCTGCGGGGGCGCTTGGTGCTTCCAGACTTGCACACACTGAAATAGCGCCAGGCGGCAGGAGTGAGTCACGAGAAGTGCCCACGAGCTTCACGTGCAGAGAGAAGGGAGCGAGGGAGGGGAGTCTTAGGTCCTGAGGTTGGCCTGCCCCCTTGGTGGACCTATTAGGGCCTGATCTCTTTGGGGGTTAGGAACCCCCAGGGGTTCAAGTTCACCAGGAGCCAAGCTCACCTAGTCTATAGCATCAGCTCCTGGTTCTAGAAATCTAGACGTGGGGAGGGGTGCAGAGGGAGATGCAGTGTCTGAGATGGCTCAGAACCCTGGGGGGCGGGGTCCCTGGGGGGCCAACGTTTCTGGGCTCAGGGTGCTGGCAGGCGGAGGGGAAAGATGAAGGGGGGGATGGCAGATGGGGAGGAGTAGGGGAGAGGTCCTGTCTCAGGCTTTGGTCGGTTGCCCTCCCCTCCCCTCCACTCGCCTCCACACCTGGGAGGCCTGAGGGCAGCAGAGGTCTCTGACCTCGGAGAGGACTGTGGAGCCCGGATGCTGTGAAGTGACGACACGCTGGCCGCGGGAGCCCGTGTTCATCATGTTGAGTAGTTTGCACCAAAGGAAGGTCGCCCAGGATGGCGCCTGCATGTGGCTTTCAGCCCTGCTGCCTTCTTGAGGGTCGGGAGGGCCCCGCGCTGACTCAGCCCTGGGCGCCCGGCCGGTTCCCGCTCCCGCGGTGCCCACCGGGGCCCGAGGCTCATCAGCAGAGTAAGGGAGCAGAACTGGGGCTTCAGAAAGCATCTTTGGGGCCTAGATCCTGGACCCTCTCGGAACCCACCCAGGATCTTCCAAAGCCAGGGTTCTAAGTGCCAAACACCCTGACTCCACGTGCGCAACTCCAACCCCGGCTCCCGGCTCAACCCCCCCAACGCCGAACTCAGCCCCCATCCCCCGGGCTACCCTCCGACCCCGGCTCAGACTCCGCCCCCTGGCTCAGACTCCGCCCCCGGGCCCTGCTCCCCGGGCCCTCTGGCCCCGCCCCCGGCTCAGACTCCGCCCCCGGGCCCTCCTCCCCCGGCCCCCGGCCCCCTGGCCCCACCCCCTCCGGCTCAGACCCCGCCTAATGGGCTCCCCAGGGACCGGCCCTTCGCTGCTGCGGCGCCGCGCTGCGCGGACGGAAGGCACCAGCGCGCCGCCGAATTTTGGGTCTCAGGAGCACTCCCGCACCGTATTCAGCGTGGACGAGGGCTCCGCGTTTCGGCCGTGCGGTGGGGAGGGCGCGGCGGGCCCACTTCCCACAGGTGCCGTCCGCCCCCCCCCGCCCCCGCGTTCACGTGGGGCTGCCATATTGGTGCACTTGCCTCTTCTCCTGGTCTCAGCCGATTGGCTCAGGGGTGGGCACGTGATCCGAACTGGGCCAATCAGGGCCCTCCTGTGCAGATACTTCCGAGAGCCGCACAGGTGCTGCGGCGCCTCGTCCGCCGCGTTCCGAGGTGGCAGCGGGGTGCGTGGCCGCCGCCAGCCTGCCTCCCGCCTCCCGGTTCCCCACGGGTTCGGCAGTCAGGGACCTGTGCCCTCCGTTCCTGCCGGCTCCCTGTCCCTGGCTGTGCCCCCGCTGAGGCCACATACCTGGAGGCTCCCTCCCCTCAGGTCGCTGTGGCTCCCTCACCCCTCCCTGCCCCCACGGTGGTGACCACTGTCCTGGGTGAGCCCTCTTGGAAGGACCCTAACGGACCTGTCAAACCCCGGTCCTCCGTTGACCCTGGGCACCGGAGCTCAGGAGGCAGAATGCGTGGCGCCAGGGCCGGGGTGGAGCAGATGAAGGAGGCAGCCGCCCCTCCCAGCCCGCCTGGCAAGCGGTCCCAGCAGCCTCGGCACAAGTTTGCTTTTGTGCGTGAACTCTCCCGAGGTCGTTCTGTTCTGTGCAGCCCAAAGTCCCAACTGGTACATCACCAAGCAACAAAATCTTGTAACTGCTTCGGACGACTTTTAAAACAAAAACAGAAGAATTTTCCCTTCCTTCCAGCTATTAACTTTCCCACAGACCCAACACCAAAATGTTGATTGCAGGTGCTGTTAGACGAAGTAGTTTTTAGCAGAACCAGGCAGGGATGACCCAGGCCACTGGAGAAGGGCTGTCCTGTCACAGGGCATGCCACGCACTGAGGGACAGAGACCCTGACGGTGACAAATTGGCAGCAGAGCTGACCGCGCCGGCTTGTGTCTAGACAGGATGCTTCTCGGCTGAATCTCTGGGGCCTTCCTGCCTCCTCCTTCCTGCACCTTCCAACCACTTGACGATCTGCATGCATCCTGGGCCCTGCTCACCTCCCGCTGGCCCACCTTGGGTTGCAGGGGGAGAAGCTTAGCACTGGAGCCAGAGGGAGGGCCTGGATGGAAGAGCTTCTCCTGCAAGCGCCATGGATCCCAAGGGCCCATGTCATAATGTGTGACATCCAACTTGGGCGGCGAACAGTTTAATACAAAGTGTGATACATTTGGTCTTTGGTTTTCTCTGGGCCACACATTTTTTCCCCAGGTACACAAACGCCTTTCGGAAACGTTGACTAGCAGGAGTTGGGAGCCGTGTGAAGATACGACTAAGTACTGTCAACACAGATATTTGTGCACAATCCCTGGGGTCCCGGACCATCCCCCAAGAGCTGTATTTTGATCAGAGGGTCTCCATGTGGGGGCGGACCGTGAGGGAACAGCTTTCCACATCACAACGTGTGTTGGATGGAAGATATCTCTAAAGGTACTCAGCATACGTGTGAGTCACAATCAAGTATAGGAGGGTCTGTCTTCAAACATTAAATGCAAACTTAACAAAATCTGTCTGCATTGATGTGTCCTGGACCAGCTTAGGAATCTATAAACGCTTTGCCCTAAAGAGACGTTTGGAGCCAGCAGGGACACAGGGTACCGCAACGCGCCGGCAAATGAGGCCAGGTGCCATAAACACACCTGCACAAGCCGTTTGTGAGTGTCAGGGAAAACAGAGGAACAGACACCCCGGCTTCCCTATGCTTCTGCTCGCTTCAAGTGCAGCCCCGTGTAATAGCAGCAGACACTGGATACTATCTGAAGTAAAACACACATCCACTTGACCTCCAGGTGACGGATGCGACCTTGCTGCCTGCTCTCTTTATCCCCAGCTGTCTCTTGCCCAGCCCCCGTGCAGTTCTCAGCCAATTCCAACATCTCTTTTTCCTGCGGGTTTGCTGACGTTACAAGGCCTGTCCAGGGATCGGGTCAATTCACCCGTCTTGCACAGAAGTGCCTTCACTCTGTTTATACAAACTGAGTGCCATCTTGGGTTCTAGATCACTTTGCTAATGGTGACAACGATTACTTAGCTCCTGGATGAGCTCTTGCGGCGATGGCAAGTTACCTGTTTTACTTCATGGCTTCAGACTATCCTTGGAGCGTCAATCCCTTGGCAACAATACCAGGCCTTCCTGACACGCCCTGGGTGGGAGTCCTCTGCCCACTACCTTCGTGCTCTGCTCCCTGCTGGTGGGCACCTTGGCAAACGGGGCCAGCCCAGGGCAGGCCTTCCCTTCCACCCCAGTAGGGCCACGCTGGCTGGGACATGGGGGTGTCTGACCTCCAGGGTGTGGTCAACAAGCTCCCCACCACTGCTGTTAGAGCGCCCTCATGCTGCCTTTCCAGTGTTTTGACCCAGGGAAGATGTGATGTTCTCTGGTGCCCACAGTGGGGACTCCTGTGGGAGACCTGGCCCAGTCCACGCCTGTGTCTCTACTGCTGTTGTTTGGAAATCCATCTAGGGTTTAGAACTAAATGAGCTTGAGGCAGGCCCCAGCCCACAGGCGCTGGGCGTGATTCATATGAGTACGCTCCTGAGGTGCTGTCTGATTCAGACCGCATTCGGAAGGGTGGGCACCCAGAGTCTGCCAGGTGGGCTCCCTCTCCTGCTTGGGGACAAGGGGACCGACAGGGTGGACCGCAGTGTGGACAGAGCCGGGACTCTGACCACCACCCCTGAGTCCAGTGGAATTGGGACCCTGGGGTTGGGGGTCCTTCACGCAAGGCTGGTGAGAGGCTGGGTCAGACCCTGGCGGGGTCCTGTGGAGCCGGGCTTGGCCGGGCCTCGGGGCGGGGTGGCTACCGGTATGCATTCTGCTTTTTCTCAGGCTAACATGTCTTGGAGCCGAAGTCTGGCCACCTGGGCTCCTGTCCCTGAGTCACTTTCCACCATCCTTGTCACTGTGTAGGACTCCCAGCAAGCTTTTCCCGGCTTTCCAGACACGAGCGATGTTCCCATTTGTGCTTTGCCGTGTTCATCGGGCTCACGTTTTGGTCATTTTATTTCTAAGTGTGCGATTTGGTGGTTTTTAGTATATTCGCATATGTGCAGCCGTCACCGCGGTGAAGTTTAAAACCTCTCGTTTGCTCAGGAAGAACCCCCTGGCCCTTAGCTCTCACGCTCGCTGTTTCCGCCTGAGCACCTGCTGGCCCACTTTGTGTTTGTGCTCTTTTGCCCAATCTGGACTTTTTTTCGTGTCTTCTCTCACTGAGTGTGTTTTTAAGGTCCATCCAGGTGGGAGCAGGTGTCAGCATGCCTTCCCTTGGCACGCCGAACAGCGCCGCTCTGTGTGGCTGGGCCACGTGTGGCGCTCGCCTGCATCAGTTGATGGGCGTTTGGGGTCGGTTCCACCTGTTGATATGAACGTCCGTGCACCCGTGTTTGTGTGGACGTGTTTTCCTTTCTGTCGAGCATCTACTCAGGAGCGGTCACCACGCCGCACGGTGGCTCTGATTCACCGAGGACCTGACGGGCGTCACGGCGGCCGCTCTGGTCACATTCCCGCCAGCAGAGCGCGGGCCTCCTGCGCTGCCCGTCTACACTGATACGCCTTCGCCTCCACGACCCTTTGTCTTTTCATGAGATTGGTAGTAAGGTCCCCTCTTTTCCTTCCTGATTTTAGTAGTTTGGAGTCGTCTCTCCTTGGCCAGGCTGGCTCCTGGTTTCTCACTTTATTGAGCTTTCTGAGGAACTGGCTTTGGTTTCATTGATTCTCCCGTATTTTTTTCGATTTTCTCTTTCATTAACCTCCATTCTGATTTCTATGAACTCTTTCCCTCTGCTTTCGTGACATTTACCACATTTTCTTCTTCCAGTGTTGTCAGATGGAAGGTCAGAAAGATTTGAGGTAGTTCTTTTTTTT
>JAESUZ010003204.1:0-267853 GCA_017311185.1 Proteles cristata cristata
AATTTGTTCTAGAACTCCTTCAGCACCTTTCCCTCTCTCTTTCTCTTTTGGGATTCCTATGATATGGATATTGTTCCATTTGATTGTATCGCTGAACTCTCGAACTCTTCTTTCATATTTCTGGATCAGTCTGTCTCTTTTTCTCAGTTTCTTCTTTTTCTAAAATGGTGTCTTCTAAATCACTTATTCTCCTTTCTGCCTCTTCAATCTCTGCATTGGACTCTGCCAGTTTACTAGGTATCTCATTTATTGCATTTTTTAATTCATCATACATATTTTTAAGCTCCATGTTGTTTGTAGCCATAGTTTCTTTGATGTCCCCCATGCTTTTTTCAAGCCCAGCGATTAATTTTATGATTATTCTTCTAAAATCTTGTTCACTTATACTGCTTATATCTGTTTTGAGTAGTTTTTTAGCTGTCAATTCTTCCTGGAATTTCTTTGGAGGAGAGCTCTTTCATTTCATCATTTTGGTTAGCTTTCTATCTCTTGTTAGCTTTAAAAACTTGTTATGCTCTCTGCACCTGTGAGCAGTGCTGTACCCAAGAGGGCTCTTTGACTGTCAGGACCTATCCTTTCAGAAAGTGTTGTTTGAATGGTATCTCTTGGTCTCTCTTATTGAGACCTTGGTTATTTTATTTTCCTACTCGTAGTGGTATTTGGGACTCTCCACCATATGTACTTTGGCTTGTTTCTTGAGGTAGCACTGGAGAAGAAAACAGACAGACAAACACATAGGGAACAAAGGCACACAAATGCACAGACAAATCCAACAAACACGCAAACTGAAAGGGAAAACAAAAGAGTAAAGAGAAAAGAGGGAGGAGGGAAGGCGAATAATAGAAAATAAAAATACATAAAAAGTCAAAAGGAAGAAAAGAAAAGGAAAAAAGAAGAAACCCAATAGACAAAGAAGAGTTTAAAGCATATAACCAGATTTCCCAGCTACAATTAAATAGCCGGGTGTATGCAGTGCTTGTTGAAGAGGGTAGAGAAAGAGAGAGATGACAGGGCAGGGATGAGGCAAAATTGGAAATGAAATGTACAGACAGAAGGGATAAGAAGCTTTTTTCAAAGAGCGAAAGGGTGGAATATGGTTGGAGAGGTGAGAGAAAGACGCTGGTGTTATCCAGAGAAACTACATGGTCTGATTACTCCTGAGAGAAAGAGATGAAAAGGTAGGTATGGTGTAGAACTTACATCTAGCGAATGGATTAAATGTGACTGTTTAAGCAAGCAGGTGACCAAAATTAATCAGGGCAGTGCTCCGATTAAAAAAAAAAAAAAAAAAAAGAGGAGGGCAGCTGTCTAGCAGGGATGGGCGTGTTTGATACAATGAGTCAGACAGGAGTTCTGCCTTGGTGGTTGTGGGGAGAAGATTGGCAGCGCTCCAGTCCCTTCTTGAACCAAGCACTCCAACTCACTTTTTTGGGTGTTTAAACTCGTTGTGCCGGGGGCGCAGCCATGGTGGGTCATGCTCTATATCCCAGTCCAGGCCTCATTTCCAGATCCCAGTCCGTGCGCCCCACTGAAATCGCCATAGACATAAACTCACAGGCCCTCCCCTCAGGGCAATTCCAAGTCTCTTGCCTTCCCCCTAGGGATTGAGCCAGAAGCTGCTGCTCCCATCTCCTCCAGGTCAGGTTGGCGAGCAAGGAGCAGTTTCATCTAGGGGTCACCTGGAACGAGTGCGTCCTGACTAGGGTCAGCTGGAGAGCGGGAAACGGGGTCCCTCTGTGTCTCGTCACCCAAAACATGAACTCACGGGCAAATCTCCAGTTTTAAGTCCTTTGCCTCCGCTCTAGGGATCCAGCTAAGCCAGAAACACAAAGGCGTGGTCGCCACATGGCCCCTCCAGGTCAAGTTGGCACGCAGGGAGTTGCCTTTCCGGGGATCGCCTGGGATGAGTGCTTCCCGCCTAGGGTCAGCTGGAGAGCAGGAAACCGGGTCCCTCTGTGTCCCAAGCGGAGATTTTTCTGCTCACCAGCAACAGGGACTGTGTCTTGAGCTGTTTTGGCCTCTCTCTTTCCCCTCTGACTCCCCACAGAGGGGGATCGCCCCTTTCCCTCTGTGTCTCTGGTCCCAGCCCGATTTTATCTTCCCCAGTTCACACTCACATTAGAAGGTTTTCTCAGTGGACTCTGTCTCCTTTTCCTCCCAAACTCCTGGATTCTGTAAGGGTTCCTATGGCTTCAGGCCTTCTCCGTGCAAGACATGGGGGCGAGTGCAATGTACGGAGTTCCCTACTTCTCCACCATTTTGCCCCCAACATGGAAATGTTTTTAAAAAAGGAGTGATTTACCTAAATTCTTTGGGAAAAATAATTGAATAAATTATGAACATCCTTATGATATATTTCAATTAAGAGTATGAAAATCTCTTAGTATTAGCATGGAAAACTGTTGGTAACATATTAATAAGAAGGAAAAGCAGACTATAAAATAGGTATAATAAAAAACTATTTAAAAGTAAATATAAACATAAAAGAGTACAAGTATACATCAAAATACTGTGTGTTTATTCCTTGACAGTGTGAATATAGATAAATGTTTCTGTGCTTTTTTTTGCTTTGCTTTGTGGTAAATGTTTACTACACTGAATATAATCATGGTTGAAAAGTTAACTGAAGCATTAAAATGAAAAATAATAATAAGCACACTAAACAATTGCAACAAAGAAATTTTTGTGACAATAGCATTGTAATTGTTGAGTGCCATGTTATGCTAAGTGTTTTATGTGGATAATCTCATGTAGTTGTTTTTAAAATTTTTTTTTAACGTTTATGTATTTTTGAGAGACAGAGCACGAGCAGGGAAGGGGCAGAGAGAAAGACACACACACACACACACACAGAATCTGAAGCAGGCTCTATGCTCTGAACTGTCAGCACAGAGCCTGATGTGGGGCTTGAACCCATGAACTGTGAAATCATGGCCTGAACAGAAGTGAGATGCTCAACCGACTGAGCCACTAAGATGCCCCTCTCATGTAATTCATATAATAATCATATAATATGGGACTATTACTACCTTTTTGAGTTAAAATAAAATTAAGACTTGATTTTTTAGAGTCGTTTTAGGCTCATGAGAAAATTGATAGGAAGGTCCAGACATTGTCCATATTCCTCCTACCTCCAACCTGCATAGCTTCCCCCTTTATCAACATCCTCCACCAGAGTGGTACATTTGTTACAACTGATTAGTCTCCTTGACACACCATAATTACTCAAAATCCATTGTTTACATTATGGTTCACTCTTCCTCTTGTACATTCTGTGGGTTAGGATAAATGTATAATGACATGTATCCATCATCATAGTGCCATACAGAATATCTCCACTGCCCAAAAACTTCTCTGTGCTTCCCCTATTTATTCCTCACTACTGCCAACCTCCAGCAACCTCTGATCTTTTTACTGTCTCCATAGTTTTGCCCTTCCTAGAATGTGATATAATTGGAACTACAGTATACAACCTTTTTCTTCTATCACTTAGTAATATGCATTTATCATCCCTCCCTGTCATTTCATAGCTTGTGCAGTAATATTTCATTGTCTAGATGTACTAGTTGGTTTATCCATTCACCTATTGAAGGACATGTTGGTTGCTTCCAAGTTCTGACAATTATGAATGAAGCTGATAAATGCATAATGACATGTATCCATGTGCAGGGTTTTGTGTGGACACGTTTTCAATGACCAAGGAGTGTGATAGCTGGATCACATGGTAAAGGAATATTTGGTTTTGTAAGACATCTCCAACTATCTTTCAAAGTGGCTACACTATTTTACATTTCCATCAGCTATTATATCAGCTTTTAACAATTGGCAACCATGAAGCTTAGAGAGGTTATGTTACTTGACCAATATCACACAACTAAATAGGAGAGCTGGGATTTGTGTGCAAACATATTTAATTCCAGAGAGGGCTCTCATATTCAGGACACAAGTATGGGGAGAGTGAGAATCATCTACTTCCCGAGGATTACCTTAGTGGCTAACTGAGGTAGGGATCAGCCATTTGTTTTCACTTCTTCAATTAAACAAGCTGTATCTACAGCAGAACCAAATAAAGCACCCACATAGAAATAATGACTAGTATTTAACAGATCAGTATTTACTTATAAGCTTCTTTTTTTAATCTTAATCAAAACTATAATCTCATATGTTTTTGTATAACCTCATATACAAAACATATTTGTGGATATGGATTAACATGATGATGAAAACAATTTTTTGAGGACAATGGGAGTATAGAAGTGACCGCAAAGATAATCTGACCTAACAGCTTCATTTTGCAGATAAGAACATTTAGCTCAAAGAGAAAATTCTGGTCGATGATAGCACTGGAAATAGAACCACCCCATTCTGGAGCTTTTTTCTTCAGCTAATCTCAAAGTGTGATCTAAGGGTCCATGAGACCGTTGCCAGAATCCACAAGGTCAAAACTCATTCCATAGTAATATCAACAAAGATATCTCTTTCAACCCCATTCGGTCACAAGTTCTCAGTAATTTTTCAGAGGCTACATTGTGTATGACTTCAAAACAGACTGAAGGCAAAAGCAGATACGCAAATACAGCCAGACATTTAAGCTAGACAATAAAGATATTTACAAAATGTAAAACGGTATCACTCTTCCCAATAATACATATTTTTGTTAAAAAACACACACTTTCCATAAAATTGTGTTCATGTCAACATGCAGTGTTTATTATTTTTATCTTAATAAATCAGTAAACATTTCAAAATTTTCTCAGTTTTAATTCTAATATAGTAAATATCAACGGGTATGCCCACATAAATGTGCTTTAGGCTCCTCAATAGTTTTTAATAATTTGAATGGGTCTTAAGGTCATAAGTGTGGAAACTGCTTTGTTAAAGAATATTTACTTAATATGTTTCTAAGCTCTGCTCCTATTAGGAAAACAGTACTACATTAATGAATATAAAGTTATTTAATAAAATATTTATTCTAATAAAATTAATAACATTAAATAATCAATAAATTTACTAAATATTTGACATATATTTAGTGTTTCAAATATTTACATACACTAAGATGTTTTCTTAATTTTTTGTATTTGTGACAAAGAAGAGACTGTCATATTGTAATGAAATTTATCTTTTACCTACAAATCCCATATTTCAATGTTTAATCATGCTTTTCAATGATTAAATTAAATCTTACAGAAATCTATTTTTTTCTTATTTTCCTACAGAATATTTCATCACAGAAAGCAATTTCATAACCTAAGTTAGATTACTTCTCATCTTTATTACTAATTTAAATCATATTTCTCAAAGTTAAAGAAGCATATTGTTTCAGGAAAATTAGATGCTTTCCCTTGGTATTACGGCCTGCTTAAAATATATGCTAATATTGCAGTAAGAATCATTATTGGGTTTCTCTATATAGCACTGAAAGGGAAAACAATTAAAACTGCTTTAGAGTATCAATAATTCATGAGGGAAAAGTCTATCCCTACTAGACTATGTCTTAAAAAAATTCTAGTGAGACCAGAGGGAGCCTCCTGAATTTCTCCCAGGAGAGAAGCCCTTCCCTCCACTTTATGAGGGAGTTCATTTCAAGTTGCCCTTGGGTTTCTAAAATTGCTATATATCTTGCTATTCTTAATCTGCCTTCTCCAGCATCTTAGAAGTAGAAACCTTCACAAGAAGCCACTTTTAAAAGTAAATACATACATATACACATACATGCATGCCTAGGGAATAACTTCTGTATTTTTTTGATTAACCAGCATAGCACCTAGCATGATGCTCTCCATGTTGCAAGAGACAGTAGATAGCCATTTAGACATTTCATCCCCACCTACGTCGTAGATATTCCATCCCTCCGGCTCTTCTTCTTAAATCTCCCACTTGCTTGAAACCTGGGGTTTTCTAAATGATTTCCAGGCCAGCTGCCATATCTGATTTTTAATAGGAATCTCTAAAGTGAACTATAATTTGAAAATACGTAATCAAGGACACTGTAGGATTCTCAGCTTTAGGCAATATGTTCTGTCGGGTAAAAGAAAGCTCTGGCAAACAGCAGACCCAGATCTTTTCACCAGCTGTGCCCCCGACTTGTTCTATAATTTCAATCAAGTCTCTCTAGCAGCCATTGTCTGTCTGTTTCACTAGTGGAATCTACAGAAGTCCTCGCCTGCCTGACTCCCTAGCAATGATCATGTGAGGATTAATGAGATAAAGCCTGTAGAACTATTTTGTTCCCTTGGGGAAAGATACTCAGAAAATAAAGGTATTTGAGAAAATCTCTGGATATGGCTTTCAGGAACTCAGATTCCCAAGTCTCATGTTGTATGCATGTTTTCCGGAAATTAAATCATTATTGCTTTTTCTTCTGCAAGGAAAACAATACCAAAAACCAATCTCCTATTGAAATAGAACAAAGAAAGCACACTTTTCTTTTGTTTCTTTCATGTAAGATGCAGTTTCTGAGGATAAGCATATTGTGTTATAGCACAAGTTGGCAGCCTTACCCTCAAATACACTCACATCTGTTGACTGGACCTGAGTTTTTACACACCCAATTGCACATTGTTTAATTGCCCATCTCTGCCAGTAGCATAAATATATTATATATTTATATTTTGAGCTCCTGAATATGTTTGTACATACATATAAACATGTACTGACTCTGCTTGCATTGAGTTTTTATGCTGCAAATTAAAAAAAAAAAAAAAACATGGTTCTGTCTATGCATTTTAAAAGAAATAAACCCCCTCAAGGCTTCTGTTTAAAACCATGCCCACAGGCACAGACTGTGGGGAATGCCTGCTATGATTTCACCTTCACGTACTTCAAAAGAATGTGTGCATGTTTGTGTTTGGGGAGTGGATGATATAAGGAGAAGGGAGGGATAGGAAGAAGATCCTTTGTAAATGTAAAATATTCCCTGTGTTTTGTTCAGCATCAAAATATCTGAATTTAATGCTTTCATATGGTTCTTCAATTTCAAATGCTGGGCTTTGATTGTATTTTATCATGGCCTAATTTGATATTATCCCATCACCAAATACCCTAGGCACACTTTCTTTCATACATCAATCTCTTCAAGAATGGATAAGTTGCTCTTAACTCCACATTAAGGCTAATGAAAGCTTTTGAAGAAGCTGCAAAGTATTGAAAAATGGGATTTAGCATAAAAATGCCTTCCAAATAAACCACAAAAAATGCCTTCTATGATGGTCTGTGGTGAGGGAATCTGCTGGCTGTTTGGTACTGACATGAGGAATTCCAACAGCTCCTTCTGAGTTAGAGAGATAATTGCTTCAATAGAGTTCATAAACCGGCAAGCTCAATTCACCCAGTGAAAAATGTCGCTGGAAAATAAAATCTCTGTGTGTGGAGGTCGCTGCTTTGCAACATGGAGGATTACCAGTCTGAAGGCAGTCAGTTTTGAAATCTAAAGCAATGCATTACCCTGCAGGGCCCCATCCATGCCAGCTAAAGCAGATGTAGCATATTTGTTTCTGGAGTGTACTCTGTTAGGGAAAAACACCTCTTTTTATCCCCCGTTCTCATTTAGAGATTGAAGGTTAAGAAAAATTAAACTTGCTTTCAGATACAGATATATGCTACATTTCAGTAGTGAATAAATATGAATGACTTCTTTACTGGTGCCTGAAAATAAGGTAGGGTATTAACACAAGAACATCATCACAATTCATACTGTAGAATTAGCACTTTCTATTATTGAAAAGTGGCACTATTTTAATGAGAGGATATAATGAAAAAATGAGTTAGGAAAGAATTAACTATATAGGACAAACATTCAACTCACCACTAATATCCTAGCCAGAAGATAAGCCCCAAACATCAAAGTAACTGTGAAATTCACATTTGTTCATTGTGAAATGAAATCTATTGCTAATATTCTAAAGCTTTTAAGAGTTTTAAACACACTTCGAAACTGAATAATAGTTGCATCCTTTATGTAAAGTCATGCTTCCCAAAAAACAAATAAAACAAAAAAGGAAGGAAAGAAAAACCCACACAAGTTAAAGTCTACATCAGTTATAATTAAGTCTATCCTCCAAACCAAATCAGGACTAAATTATATACATTTTAATAGAATTTAAATTCTTTAAAAACTTTAAGTTCATTAATAGAGCATATTAAATTTAAAAAATGATATGTTTGAAACAAATTTCCCCTTCTTGTTAGAAAAACTTTCAGTAACTCATTTTACATGTAAAACCTTCTTAACCTTTGTGATCTACTTTTCCTTGCCACGTTGATGGGAATAAATCAGTGCTGGGACTGAGGCGTTCTGGTGGAAACAATGCAAGGGTATCAAAAAATAATCTGGTTTATTTAAAAGGAAATGAAAACCAGAGAAACTCTATTCTAGAAACCTAAAAGGAAAATGAGTATTATTCTTCCAGGGTTTACACTGGCCCGTGATGGTTAGACAGCAACCTAGGAAGTTAGCAGCCACTATAATACCACATAATCTCTTATTAGGTAATGCATTACAGTAAAATGAATGGTGATCTTAGAATCAAAAAAGCTTTCTTTTTTTGCCCACCTCCAACCCCTAGCCTCTAGTAACCACCAGCCTATTCTCTGTATCTCTGAGATGTTGTTTTTTAATGCCATCAAATTCAAATTTACTTTTATTGTTTTAATTTGAAGTGAACAGCATAGTGAGTTGACAATTCTATATATTGTTCAGTGCTTACCATGATAATGGTAGTCACCTTCTATCACCAGAATGTTGACAGACTGTAATACAATGTTATTACAATATTATTGACTATATTCCCTATGCTGTACTCTTCATCTTAGTGACTTCTTTATTATATAGCTGGAAGTTTTTACCTCTTAATCTCTATTATCTATTTTGCCCATCCACCCACCTACTTCCCTTTTGGCAACACTCTGTATTATCCTCTGTATTAAGTGTCTGCTTGGGTTTCGTGTGTGTGTGTGTGTGTGTGTGTGTGTGTGTGTGTTACACATATAAGTGAAATAGTATGGTCTCTTTCTCTGACTTATTTTGCTTAGCATAATAACCTCTAAGTTCATCCATATTGTTGTAAATGGCAAGATTTTAGTCTTTTTATGGCTGAGTAATATTCCATCATAGACATTTTCTTAATCCATTCATCTATCTCTGGACATCTGGGTGGCTTTCATATTTTGGCTATTGAAAATAATGCTGCAATAAACACAGAGGTAAAAAAATCTTTTTGAATGAGTGAAGGAGTCAAAAGGTATAATCTTCCAGTTATAAAATAATTAAGTCATGGGGATGTAATGCACAAAATGGCAACTATAGTTTAATACTGTACTGCACATTTGAAAGCTACAAAGAAAGTAAATCTTCTCATCATAAAATAAAAGTTTTCGTCATAAGAATAAAATTCTGGGGGCAGGCGTGTGGCTCAGTTTTATATGGACTTACCTCCAAATCATCAGATAAAGATTTGTTATAATAAAAAGTAGAAGACTGTTAATTCAAAATTGATCTTTAAGAATTTAATCTTTTCTTTAAAAAGATAATAAATTCTCCATATTCTATCCACGTAGCAGCTTCCTTAACTCAACAGAATTCTCTCACCGGAGATCTTATTTTCTCATCATACTTTTAAAAATTTTGAAAATAAACATTAAAAGTTTCTCACTTCTGAAAGAACTAACACTACTTATTAAGTTATCTTTTGCTATGTTATTTTAATATATTGTCACTCTGGGGGCGCCTGGGTGGCTTAGTCGGTTAAGCGTCCGACTTTCGCTTAGGTCATGATCTCGCGGTTCGTGGGTTCGAGCCCCGCGTCGGGCTCTGTGCTGACTGCCAGCTCAGAGCCTGGAGCCTGTTCCAGTCTGTGACTCCCTCTCTCTCTGACCCTCCCCTGCTCATGCTCTCTCTCTCTCTCCTAGAAATAAATAAATAAATAAATAAATAATAATAATATATTGTCACTGATTAACAGTAATCAAGACTGTAATAATTTTTATTCTTATATTTTTATATAATGGCCAAAGTCCTCTCATTAATCTTTTTGATATTGCCTTTCCCAAGCTGAAAATTATAAAACTGTTTAGATGCCTTTTAAGCCCTCATTCTCCTGTGGAATAACATTTTTTTTTCAGTTACTTTCTGAAAGAGAAGTGGCTAGAAATAATTAGGTAGGTTTGGTATTCTCTATATGTTAATCAGCTCAACACCATTGTGTGAGAGAGAGCTACTCTATTTGTCAAACTAACAGTACAGGAAGAGCTGTCAACGCAAAAAGAGAAGCTGAGCTGCGTCTGGGTCAATTATGTACAAGTAAGATATTATTAATATGAACATGTTTCCACAATCATATATGCTTTCAGGATGAATTGAAGCATTCTCACCTTCTTGTGCAAAGCCTGGCACAGGTTGCTAGAACAAATTGATTCTTTAAATATTTTGTTTCTACATTTATAATACCCTTCTCAGCTGGTGGCACATATAACACACATTTTACTAGTAGGCTCAGAGGCTCTGGAGATTTTTCAATGCTGTCAGTGTTCATAATATGTTTGCATACTCCGGGTAATCATTCTCTTGATTCTCTCTAAGGAATTTTGAATTATGCCCAAACAGGCAATTCCAGTCTCCTCAGTTCTCATAGTTTTGTGACTGTTATAAGATTAATCAAGACTATTCAGTCTTATCATCAAGTGGTCCATGCTACCCACCTCCACATGCATGCTCGCCTAAAGGACCTACTCATATATCCTGTGGAAAAGAAACTGTTTTTTTAGACAAAGCTTCAAAAGGATGATTGTCTCAGTAAAAGATTATATTAGCTTTCATTAACACTTGGTACTGAAATGAATAGATTTATGTTTATAGTATTCCCAATGTATAAGCAGATAGCTGCCGGAGTATCAGAGAACTCCATCAGGATTTCCAAAACACCTTTGGACCAGGAGCTGATGACTTCCTGCAAGCAGACTGCCAACTCAAGTTCTGATATGACAAGCATTAATTAGGCAAGACTAAATAAAACTGGTAAGGGGGAGTCTAGTTGGTATTTTTTAATTGAAAATTTGGTGGCATTGTGTATATATTCCAAATTCTGGTGGTCATATAGAAAAAAACTCTTCTTTTTTCACCTATATCTAACCTTCAGTTTAGTGACATAAATTTATACTAACTCAAATGAACACTTTTATCATTGTAACTTCTTCTAACTGACCACTAAGAACTCAAGAAAGTTGACCAAAAAATCTTAATATAGATTATAACCTAATACAGGATATGTGTAAGATAATAACACAAATGAATTGTGTAATAATAGTACCTATGGTTTTGTCTAGAAAACTGTTCAGTACAATGTTCAAAGGCATTCAAACTGCCTTTACTGAGTTTCTTTATCTGTTCATTGTATGATACAGCTATTTGTGTAACTGCATAACTAAATACTTCCTTCTTACCTGGTTAGAACCGAATAAACAAAATATGTAAGAAATATCACATTTAACGGCAAATCATATTCAATTACTTGCAGCAAGTCCACAATTAAATAATAAGGACAGTGTGGAAATAATGCATTTCAGACTTCTGATCTCAAGAATTGTTAAGATAATGAGTGTGTATTGTTTTAAGAATTAACTTGTGATAACATGTTGTAGCAGCTGTAGAACCTTAATATACTCCCATATTTCTAAAAGCCACATTCTTCCCCAAGTCCTAAAAGAAATTACATAAACAAGACTCTCCTTCCTTTCTCATGTCATCTTGACACTCTCTGGTTACTCTAGTCAGGCAACATTGACATTCTCTCAATTCTTTGGACTTGACAGGGTCTTCTACCTGAGTGCCTTTATGCTTACCACTCCTTTATCCAGAATGCTCATTTTCCTATTCTTTGTCAGACTGGCTCTTTCTCTTTTTTCAAATGATGGGTTGAGTTACCTCCCAATAAGACCTCTGTTAGTACGCTATTAAAATAAGTAACTCTCACACACACACACACACACACACACACACACACACACAGAGTTCTCCCTATATCCTTGTTATTCCTTTATTACATTCACTATTCTTTGATGTCATCTTATTTGTCAGTTTAGCATTATCTCTCACCCCACTTGTATATAATAAGCTCCATATTTTATGCACACATTATTTGGAGACAAACTTGCTCTCTGTTGAGTCCCTAAAACCTAAAAATAGAGTCCTACACACACGGAATGCTCTGTAATTATTGAACGGAATAAGTAGAGTACTTCACCAACCCCAAATGACTTGCAGTTCTCAAAACACTGTGTTCACTCTTATGTCTGTGCTTTTGGAATGAATATGCTATTCATTCTATATGTTCTCTTTGCTTGTCTAAACAATTCCAACACAGTCTTTACACTTCATTTAAATACGATCTTTGGGAAGCTTTTGCTGACTAGTGGGCTTCAGTCCCGTTTTGGTTACCTATTGCTGCACCTCAGTGGCTTAAAACAACTATAATTCATTACTTCTCAAGTGTCTTGGTTTTATTAGGCTCAGCTGGGTGGTTCTTTGCTGAATGTGCAGTCATTCACTCAGCAGTAATCAGCTTGGGAGGCCTGATGGCTGGCTGGGGACAAACCGAACAAATAAAGCCTTACTCAAATGTCTAGTGATTTGACCCAGTTTCAGGTGGTCATTCAGTGTGATTAGCAAGGGCTTTCTCATAGTAAGGTTTCAGGCTAGTTCCATGTTCTTACATGGCAGCTGATTTCAAGAGACAACATGAAACATACTGGGTCTCTTAAAATCTAGATCCAGAATGGATTAGCATCATGACACTTCTGCCACATTTTGTTGGTCAAAGCAAGTAACAAATTTAAAGGGAGGTGTGATGGTTAATTTTATGTGTCAACGGGTCACAGGATACCTAGAAATTTGATCAAACATTATTCTGGGTGTTTTTGTGAATGTATTTTCAGATAAGATTAACACTTAATTGAGTAAAGCAGATTACCCTTCCTAATGTGAATGGGTCTCATCCAATCAGTTAAAAGTCCGACTAGAACAAAAAGGCTGACTCTCTCATGAGGAAGAATACATTCTCCCTGCCTGACAGCCTTTCAACTGGGACATCAACTTTTTTTTCCTACTTCCAGACTGAAACGGAAACATCAGCTCTCCCTGGGTCTTGAGCCTACTGATCTTCATATTGAAACTAAACTATTAGCTCTCTAGCTTGCTGATTTACCACACAGATCTTGAGACTTGCCATGCACTCTATTCACCCTATATGAGTCAATTCCCTATAATAAATCTCTTTAGTGAGATCGGTTACTCTGCTCAAGCAACACAGACATTCTCCCATTGTTTTGAATTTGTAAAGTTTTTCCACCTGAGGGCCTTTGCACTTGCCATTCCTTGTCTAAAGTACTCACTTCCCTAGTCTCTGTCAAACTGGCTATTTCTCATTTTTAGGATGCCTATAAGTGGAATTCTTCACGTGTCCTTTAAAATAAATAAATCTTTTAATGATATATATCCATATATCCTATTCATTCTGTTGCTCTGGAAAACCCTGACTTATTCAGGCTCCAAGCTAATTGCTGCTAAGTGAATGACTTGCAGGAGGGGAAAAGATACTCCACCTCTTGAAGGATGGAACATCAAGTATATTCAAAGAAGGGTGAAAGTGATAGTAGCCATCTTTGGAGATCATGTAAAAGGATTTACTCTTTCCTTTGAAAAGCCACAGGTACCCTGTGCCCTTCTATTATGCCTTTCACTGCATACCCCTACAGTTTGATTATCTTTTCTGCTAGACTTTTAATACTTTATTTTTTTTAATTTTTTAATTTTTTATTATTTATTTTTGAGAGAGAGACAGAGTGTAAGCAGAGGAGGGGCAGACACACACACACACACACACACACACACAGAATTTGAAGGAGGCTCCAGGCTCTGAGCTGTCAGCATAGAGCTCAGTGGGGGTGGAGGGGTGGGGGGCTAAGCTGGGGGAAGGGCTTGAACCCATGGCCTGAGCCAAAGTCAGACATTTAACCAACTGAGTCACCCAGGCACTCCATAGACTTTTAGTACTTTAAAGGTAATAACTGTGTCTCATTTATCGCTATATTCCTAGCACCGTACCTCAATATAGTTAAATACTTGATGGATGAATGAATGGTTGAATGAAAAATATACCCTATACTCATGATTTTACTGAGTTTTTTTAACAAACTTTATTAATTCCTTCCTCTTAACTCCTACTTACTTTATATTCTCCCTAAGAAATATACTACACTATTTCTCTAAGACAGTATCACCACCTTCAAGATCTCCAAATAATCCAGAACACTATGGAACCAATGACACACAATCATTGCCTGATAGTACCTGCCCTTCATTTGAGCAAAAAGAAAAGAACCAAGTTCTAACTAACATTATCCCAAAAAATTGACAAGATAAATTTTAAATTATAAAATTGTTTTTATACTTGAAAATTCTAAAAATCACATTCTCTAAGCAGATATAATTCAAAAACCTAGTTTAATAACATATTCTTTCATACTGATTTTGTTCTGAATGTGATCTTTTTTCGTATCTGGAAACAATAAATATTCCAGAGCTCAGATCTCCTCTGTGGTATAAAGAGGATCTGGGTACATACTTCTTTGAAAGACTGTGGCTGGGTTAACATCCCTCAATCTTGCTTCATTGTCTCCCCTTATCACTTTTCGTGAGCTCTGAATTTCTAACAAAGAGAAGACAATTTCAGAGCTTTGGAAAGGCCTAAACTTTGCTTTATCAAGGACAATACTGGCAACTTTCCAGAAACCTGGAGGCCATGGCTCATCTGCAAATCATGTACATATATTTGCATGAATTTTATTTTGATTAGTAGCCTCAACCCATGATGGTACTTAGGATGAATGAAGCATTTTACATATATGAATAAATGAAGATGATTTAGTAGTCTGACTGCTCATAGCTGTGTTTTCACTATTTCTCTGACTCTCCTCATCCATCCCCTTCTTGTTATTCCTTCTCTTTAAATCTAGAGTGGGTGTTGCTTTTCTATTTTTAACATACTGATTCTATATTGGTGCTAAGAAAGATTTCTCTGCCTTCATGTTTTACTGACCCATTTAACCTACATCTACTCCCCCCTAAATCATTCTGAATTAGCGATTTTTATAAAATTCTTTATCGTAACTGGCATAAACTGGCATTTTGGGGGGCTGAGTCAGTGGAGTTTACAAAGCTTGACAATTGTGCAATTTTGAAGAGCTCGTCCCTAAATTCCTCTATAAACTAAAATACAACTTTAGGGACAAATATATTAAAAGTAATATAAAAGGTGTCAGAAGTAGAGAGCAAAGAGGAATTACCACTCTATTAATAGCTTTTTATTTTCCCTAAACTTTAACTCCCCCGAATGTAATTTTGTGTGTGTGTTTGACATGAGGTAAAGTTAAGTTGGTGAAGAATAATACAAACAGTCGAGTCCAATCAGGACAAAGAATGGAAGATGACTGCTGTCAGAAACGTGAGGGGAGGAAGACCAATGCAGAATTCTAATCCTATTAGATCTAATTGTAGATTTGCGGACAATTTTCTTTTCATCTTTAGCTTGCTGTTTCATTTTGTGTTCTCTTTTCTTTCCAGTTCTGTGGTTTCTTGTTTTATTCTCCAACATTCTAACACACTCAAGCCCTGTCTAGTGTTTCACTGTAGCCAAGTCTCTTATAAGCAATAATATATTCACTTTTGTATTAGTTATTATTGAGTAGGGCCTAGTTTACTTATGAAAATTATTAATTATTTATTCCCCTTATGTATAGAGCAATGGAAAAGCTATGAAATTATTTCAAAGTATAATTAATATCTTCCATTTATAACTTATAGGGATAACAACATAGTCTTAACTATTTAAGATTAAAAAACCTACAAGTAATAAAGAGAAGTAAATTAATGTTAAAAGGTAATAGAAATATTATTAGAAATAGTACTTGAGGAATTCAGCTTGAAATGAATTTGAAATTTGAATCAGCTAGGGTTTGATCAGAGAAGTAGAACTACATGGAATAAGGAATTTATTATAAGGATTAGATTTTACACAATGATGACAGCTTGTGAGGAAGCCATGGAAAAGCTTGTCCCCTGTGCCGAAGTCACTGCTGGTTGTCAGGGCCAGTGGTTAAGAAAGAAAGCTGCACTGGACAGAGTGGGAAGAGGAAAGATAAAGAAGAATTCATATTTAGTTCTCACAGCATCTGACCTGGCATAAACGACCCACAGAAGAACCTGGTGCCTTATGCCACAGAGTAACTAATGTACTTGGCTCCAGAATTTGGAAATACTGAAGTGGAAGATCCAGTAGGATCTGGGGGGTTGGATGGCAGGGAGGGACAGGACTGTCAGCCTGGTGCTGCTACTGATCAACAAGATGAGCCAGAAGATTCACAACATGAGGACCCTGCAGTACTATCTAGTGCCCTAAACTGCCTCAAAAAAGACAGTTGGTTGATTTACTTCCACCTTCACAGTCTCTGTGCAAATTTCTCTTGGGCCTACTGTAACCTGGGATCATACCCAAAAGACATTTAGAGAAATGTGTTTTCAGTTTCCACCTAAGGTGACATAGAAAAAAGGGACTGCAATCAACCTCTTAAGCACTATTGTGGGTAATCAATGATACTGTGTATAAATAATTTAGAACGTGCCTGGCACTTAGCAAGGGCTCAATAAGTGTTAACTGTCATTATCAAATCATCATCATGATTTTTTGCTATCTTATCTAGATTTAGTTTTAAATTGTGGTTATTTAACTTTTTATTCATGTATTTCTTATGTTTTTCCCCTTGATTGTAAGTTTTTAATTATAAAGATCATGATTTATACTTTTGTAATATGTAGAGTACTAAGCACAGAATTCTATAATTACTGAGTAATCTTAAGTTGTTGTATTTAATACATTTGGCTAGAGATATTAGGAATATTAGAAGAATATTTAGATAGGGAAAGAAAAAATGATGCCTATATTAGTAATATTACACCAAAATATATACTCCATAGATGCTTCTATTTTGTTTATGGCAACATCTCTAGTATGCACAGCAGCGTTTGGTCCAAAGTAAGGACTAAAAAGATGTCTGCTGAATCAATGATGATGTGTGGGGTTTTGGAAAGTTTCAGACATAAACTGGAAACTCACATCATGAATAACTGAATCCTTTTTAGGGGAATTACAAATTCCTGCCCTGTTCCTCCTCCATACCAGGTACCAATATTATGGGGTTTCACATGTAGGTAGGAATTTTAGTTGTTTCCCCCTGCATGTGTACAAACTTTTTAGATATATAGACACATACACACATTCATGGACACAAAATCAAAATGCTCAGTTACATCTCAATATATGAATAAAATTGATGAAAATTATAATATAACATTACACCATAACAACTTATAACAAAGAAGTGGCATGTGGTATCTGATTTAGAGTAGAGACTCCTGAGCCTAGAGATCTAAAAATAAGATTCAAGAAGGTATTAAAAGCCAAGAAGAAGTAAAAAATTCTTGGAGGTAGGAAAATAATTACATTAACAATAGAAATGGAGGTGGACGTTGTCATAGTGCCAGAAGAACAGGTTAACTGAAGCAGAGGTTTTGCACTAAAAAATAGTCATTATTCTTCACTTTAAATATGTTCAGGGGAGCCTGGGTGGCTTAGTCGGTTGAGCGTCCAACTTTCGCTTAGGTCATGATCTTGTAGTTTGTGGGTTCGAGCCCCGCGTCGGGCTCTGTGCTGACTGCTAGCTCAGAGCCTGGAGCCTGTTTCAGTCTGTGACTCCCTCTCTCTCTGACCCTCCCCTGTTCACGTTGTCTTTCTCTCTGTCTCCTAGAAATAAATAAAACATTTTTAAAAAATAAATAAATAAATATGTTCAACGCCGTGTGAGTAAAGAGTTGATCGGTGTCCTTTGTGAGGCATATCGTGTGCTCTTCCTGCTGCGTTTCCGCTGTAAGTCTGCACTCAGGTGGCATGTATACCCCAAGGGCCAAATACACACACACACACACATGCTAAAATTAACAGCTCAGAAGACCATAGATGTTGGCAAGGATGTGGGATAAAAGGAACCCTCTTACACTGTTGATGGGAATGCAAAGTAGTGCAGCCACTCTGGAAAACAGTACAGGAGTTCCTCAGAAAGTTAAAGGTAGAAGTATCCTAAGATCCAGCAAATGCACTACAAGGTATTTATCCAAAGGATATAAAAATACTGATTCAAAGGGGCACATGCACCCCAGTGGGTACAGCAGCACTATCAAAAACAGCCAAATTATGGCAACAGCCCAAATGTCAAGAAGGTGTAGTGTATGTATACACACACACACACACACACACACACACACACACACTGGAATATTATTAGTTAGCCATCAAAAATAATGAAGTCTTTCCATTTGCAAGGACATAGACATTATATGATTTCACTCATTTGTGGAATTTAAGAAACAAAACAGATGAATATATGGGAAGGAAAGGAAAAATAAAATAAGGTAAAAATGAAGGGGGAGGGAAGCCGTAAGAGACTCTTACTATAGAGAATAACTGAGGGTTGATGGAAAGGAGATGAGTGGGAAGTGGGCTAAATGAGTGATGGATGGGCTCTAAGGAGGACGCTTGGGATGAGCAATGGATGCTACATGTAAGCGACGAACCACTAAATTCTACACCTGAAACCAATCTACACTATATATTAACTAACTTGAATTTACATAAAATCTTAGAAAGAAAACTTTTTTTAATTTTAAAAGATAACATTCTGGAATGACGCATATGGTGTCTACTCCCACAGCCAAATTTATTAGAAGCCCAGAATGCAGATAACATAAAGGTCCATTAAATTTCCTCCCCATAATAAAAGGAGTAAATTCTTAAGACTAGAACAAATTAAAGAACTGTGTTGTTGATCCACAAGATGTTTATGGAAAATAGATGTGTGTATTACAACAACTCTAAATTTTTGGTTAATTTCTGTTATTTTACACTTATTCAAGTTCAATTCATTTCAGAACAATGAAAAATAAAAAGGGAAAATAATTGTTTATCTTTTCTTATCTTCTTTTTAGATATCTGCTACCAATTTAATTTTCATTTTGAATTCCTTTGTTATCATCATGGGCAGTGAAGAAAACTTCTAATACAGTGTTTCTGTACACTGTGTCCTGCCTATAATATAGAAGACTTCGTAATAGTGATCTATTATGATATAAATCATTGAAATTTCAGTACCCAAAGCCTGAATTTGTGAAAATACAATTAGCTTGACTCAGAAACAGAGCAAAATTAAATGAGATCTGATTTGAACTTACACATCTATTTGAAGTTTGGCCTGCAAACAATCAACATGGGAATTAAATAGAGGGATATACATAAAACAGAGTCAGACTACACTATCAAAGAAAGCTCCTGAGCTATTTCTAGATCCTCAAGTAGGTGGGTATTTTCTGTGTAATCTGCCTCAATTCTATGGTTTTCCTCAAGATAGCTTTTTAAACCAAACTATGAAACATGCATAAATGTCATTTATTTTGGATATTGGTTGATTTACATTTGGTTAATGATCTTATAGTGAAAATTGTGTTTAAAACATAGCCATATTTTAGGGTTTCTCTCCTATCTAGAATCCAAGGGCATGCAGAAGACATAATCTCAAATTATTTCAGTACAACCAACATTTGCTTATGCAGTGGATATAATTATCCCCCCTTAGGACTTGTATTCCCTTAAAAGTAAATGAGAAGCCAGAATCAGGAAATTTCAAATCTGAAAGAAAAGTTAGTGGTCATCTACACTTCATTTTATTTTTTTTTAATTTTTATTCAAATTTCAGTCAGCTAATATATAGTGTAATATTAATCCCAGGTATACAATAAATATGGTGATTCAACATTTCCATATAACACCCAGTATTCATCACAAGTGGATTCCTTAACCCCCATCACCTATTTAATCTATCTACCTGCCCACCTCCCTCTGGTAACCACCAGTTTGCTCTCTACAGGTAAGAATCTGTTTCTTGGTTTACCTCTCTCTTTTTCCCCTTTGCTCATTTGTTTGTTTTTTAAATTCCACAAAAGAATGAAATCATATGGTATTTATCTTTCTCTGACTGATTTCACTTAGCATAATACTCTCCAGCTCCATTCAATTCATGCCATTGCAAATGGTAAGAGTTCATTCTTTTTGATGGCTGTGTAATACTCCATTGTGTGTCACTTTCTTTATCCATTCATCTGTTAATGGACACTTGCACTATTCCCATAATTTGGCTATTGTAGATAATGCTGCTATAAACACAGGGGTGCATTTATTTCTTTGAATTAGTGTTTTTGTATTCTTGGGTAAATACCTACAAGTGCAGTTGTTGGGTCATAGGATATTTCCATTTTTATACTCTTTGAGGAACCACCATACTGTTTTCCAGAGTGTCTGCAACAGTTTGCATTCCTTCCAACAGTATAAGAGGGCTCCTCTTTCTCCACATCCTTGCTAGCACCTGTTACTTCTTGTACTATCTGATTTTAGTCATTCTGACAGGTATGAGGTGATATGTCAATGTAGTTTTAATCTGTATTTCCCTGGTGATCAACGATGTTGAGCATCTTTTCATGTGTCTGTTGGTCATCTGTATGTCCTCTCTGGAAAAATGTCTATTCATGTCTTCTGCCCAGTTTTAATGGGATTATTCAGTTTTTTGAGTGTTCAGTTTTACAAATTCTTTGTATATTTTGGATACTGTTTATTAGATATGTAATCTGCAAATATCCTCTCCCATTCCGTAGGCTGCCTTTTAGTTTTGTTGATTGCTTCCTCCACTATGGAAGCTTTTTATTTTTATGAAGCCCTTATAGTTTATTTTTGCTTCTGTTTTCCTTGCTTCAAGAGACATATCTAGAAAGAAGCTGCTATGGCTGATGTCAAAGAGGTTACTGCCTGTGTTCTCTAAGATTTTTATGTCCCACATTTAGGTCTTTAAAGCATCTTGAATTTATTTTTGTGTATGGTGTAAGAAAGTGGTCCAGTTTCATTCTTTTGCATGTTGTGTCCAGTTCTCCCAACACAATGTGTTAAAGAGACTATCTTTTTCCCATGGATGTTCTTTCCTGCTTTGTCAAAGACTAATTGACCATATAGTTACATTTTAGAAATGAAGAAACTATGAACCTAAAAAGTTTAGAGAGCTGCTCTATATCAAACAGATCATGAGGGGCAAAGAAGGAACAAGATTCTTTAGGAATCCCAGGAGAATGATTTTTCAAGTAGACCTCAGGTACTGAGAATAAGGAAGGAGCCATCAGATTTGGTATAGGCCCTTTTAGTGGGAGTCACTGGGATTTGAAGTTTGTGAAGGCTAAACCAATGACAAAAGCGAGTTTCTTTTAAAAAGTAGCATTTCTTTCTTATTCTCTCTTTTTAAATATTTTAATAGCACATTTTATTTCATCCAAAATATCCTTTTTTCATACTAAATCTTTGAGATCCATTAATAATTTTATACTAACAACAACCTCTCACTTCAGACTGGCCACATTTCAATTGCTTGAAAGCCAAATATGGTTAATGATTACTTTTTGGGGTGGCACAAACTTAGCCTTAGATTTTTCAGATCTTTTATTTTAATTAATTAATTTAAATTCAAGTTAGTTAACATGCAGTGTGGTACTGTTTTCAAGAGTAGAACCCAGTGATTCATCACTTACATATAACAACCAGTGCTCATCCCAACAAGTGCCCCCCTTAATGCCCATCACCGATTTAGCCCATCCCTCTACCCACCTCTCCTCCAGCAACTCTGTTTGTTCCCTGTATTTAAGAGACTCTTACAGTTTGCTTCCCTCTCTGTTTTTATATCATTTTTCCTTCCTTCCCCTCTATGTTCATCTGTTGTTATTTCTTAAATTCCACATGAGTGAAATCATATGATATTTGTCTTTCTCTGACTTATTTCACTTTTACCATAGCACACTCTAGTTCTATCCACGTTGTTGCAAATAGCAATATTTCATTATTTTTTACTGCCAAGTAGTATTACATTGTACATATGTATATACAGCTTCTTTATCCATTTACCAGTTGATGTACGTTTGGACTCTTTCCATAATTTGGCTACTGTTGATAGTGGTGCTATAAACACTGAGGTGCATGTGCCCCTTTGAATCAGTATTGTTGTATCCACTGGATAAATACCTAGTAATGTGATTGCTGGGTTGTAAGGTAATTCTATCTTTAACTTTCTGAGGAACCTCCGCACTGTTTTCCAGAGTGGCTACACCACTTTGCATTCCCAACAGCAGTGCAAAATGATTCCTGTTTCTTTTCATCCTTTCCAAAATCATTTGGTTCCGGAGTTGTTCATCTTAGCCATTTTGACAGGCATAAGGTGGCATGTCATTGTGGTTTTGATTTGCATGTCCCTGATGATGAATGATATTGAGCATCTTTTCATGTGTCTGCTAGCCATCTGAATGTCTTCTTGGGAAAAATGTCTATTCATGTCTTCCGCCCATTTCTTCACTGGATTATTTGTTTTGTGGATGCTGAGTTTAAGTTCTTTATAGATTTTGGATACTAATCCAAGATGTCGTTTGCAAATATCCTCTCCCATTCCATCAGTTGACTTTAATTTTGTTGATTGTTTCCTTCACTATACAGAAGCTTTTTGTCTTGACTGCAGTCATAAGAGTTCATTTTTGTTTTTATTTTCCTTACCTCCAGAGACATATCCAGTAAAAAACTGCTGCAGCTTAGGTCAAAGAGATTACTACCTATTTTCTCTCCTATGATTTTGATGGTGTCTTGTGTCGCATTTAGGTCTTTCATCCATGTTGAATTAATTTTCGTGTATGGTGTAAGAAAATGGTCCAGTTTCATTCTTCTACATGTTACTGGCCAATTTTTTCCAGCACCATTTGCTGACGAGACTGTCTTTTTTCCATTGGATACTCTTTCCTGCTTTGTCGAAGATTAGTTGGCCATACATTTGAGGGCCCACTTCTGGGTTCTCTGTTCTGTTCCACTGATCTATGTGTCTGTTTTTGTGCCGGTACCATAGTATCTTGATGATTACAAGATAATACAGCTTAAAGTTCAGAAGTTTGATGCCTCCAGCTTTGGTTTTCTTTTTCAACATAACATTTGCTATTTGGGGTCTTTTCTGGTTCAATTCAAAGTTTAGGATTGTTTGTTCTAGCTCTGTGAAGAATGCTGGTATTATTTTGATAGTGATTGTATTAAATGTGTAGATTGCTTTGGGTAGTACAGACATTTTAACAATATTTGTTCTTTCAATCCATGAGCATGGAATATTTTCCATTTCTTTGTGTCCTCTACAATTTCTTTCATAAGCTTTCTATAGTTTTCAGTGTACAGTTCTTTTATCTCTTTTGTTAGGTTTATACCTAGGAATCTTATGGTCTTGGTGCAATTGTAAAGGGGATTGATTCCTTTATTTCTCTTTCTGCTGCTTCATTAGTGGTGTATAGAAATGCAACTGATCTCTGTACATTTATTTTATATCCTATGACTTTGCGGAATTCATATATCAGTTCTAATAGTTTTTTGGTGGAGTCTTTCAGGTTTTCCATGTAGAATATCATGTCATCTATGAAGAGTGAAAGCGTGACTTCTTCTTTGCCAATTTCTATGCCTTTTATTTCCTTTTGTTGTCTGATTATTGAGACTTCCAGTACTATGTTGAACAACAATGGTAAGAGTGGATATCTTTGTTGTGTTCCTGACTTAGGGGGAAAGCTCTCAGTTTTTTCCATTGAGGATGATATTTGCTGTGGACCTTTCATATATGTCTTTTATAATGTTGAGGTATATTCCTTCTGTCTTTATTTTCTTGAGGACTTTTATCAAGAAATATGCCGTATCTTGTCAAATGCTTTTTCTGCATCTATTGAAGGGACCATATCTGTTTTATCTTTCTTTTATTAATGTGGTGTATCACATTGATTGATTTGTGAATATTGAGCCAGTCCTGAAGCCCAGGAATAAATCCCACTTGGTCATGGTGAATAATTCTTTTAATGTAATATTGAATTTGATTTGCTAGCATCTTGAGAATTTTTGCATTGAGTTTATCAGGGATATTGGCCTATAATTCTCTTTTTTTAGTGGGGTCTTTGGTTTTGGAACCAAGGTAATGCTGGCTTCATAGAATGAGTTTAGAAACTTCCCTTCTATTTCTATTTTCTGAAACAGTCTGAGAAGAATAGGTACCAACTTTTCTTTAAATGTCTGGTAGAATTCCTCTGAGAAGCCATCTGGCTCAGAGCTCTTCTTTGTTGGGAGATTTTTGATAACTGATTCAATATCTTTGTTGGCTATGGATCTGTCCCCCTAAATATTGTGTCCAACATGACTACAAGTCTTCCAGTGGGAAGACTTTCCAATTCTCTGGGTGAGAATAAAGCCAGAGGTACATACCTCCAAACTGGCTACATAGATATGTTTGGAAGCTAATGGATTTTAAGAAATAGGAAAGTAAAAATCAATTTCTCCTGAAATCTAATCCAAACTTTTGCTTTTACACTGTTTTTGGTTCTGCTAAACTCTCATCATAAAAGCTTTCACTAAGTAAAAGTGACTAACTAGAAAGTTGTGTTGTTTCTTTAGCTTCTCTTTCTCTTATTCTATCATTTGGTCTATAAATATAGCTTAAAAACCACTGAAAATGATTTTACTCTTTTGTCTTACCAATTATGCTACAACGAGTAACCATTTATAAATCTCCTTGTTTAAGTTTTTCTCTAAGCTACATGCTAAAAATAAAAGTGTTGGGAAAAGGTTAAGATCATTTTAATCATGGTCAAAACATCTATGAAGTTTTCATCTATTTATATTTCCAGGAACTATATGTGAGAGTACTTATTAATTCACCAGACGTTCACAAATTCACATTAACCCAGTATATTTTCTCTCATCATGAGTGGTTGACCTATCTTCCTTTTTTTTTTTCATGACATCTGATTATTTTTCATATCTTTTACCCATTTTTCTAAATGTTTATCAAAAAGGACTAATTAAATATATTGCTGTGTAGCCATTTAATAAAATAATGGGTAGCCATTACTAAAAGTCAGGGAATTTTACATGACATAATATGGGAAAACCTCCAACACATACAGCTACATTTTTTAAGTTTATTTATTTATTTATTTATTTTGAGAGAGAGAGAGAGAGAAAGAGGGAGAAATTGGGGCCTGGGGGGAGATAGAGAGAACACCAAGCAAGCTCTGCACTGGCAATGAACAGCCCAATTCAGGACTCAAACCCACGAACAGTGAGATCATGACCTGAGCCAAAGTCAAGAGTCAGACACTTCACTAAGCCACCCAGGTACTCCTATACAGTTAAATTTTTAAGAAGATGTCAAATTGGCGAAACAGGTGAAGGGGAGTGGGAGATACAGTCTTCCAGTTATGGAATGAATAAGTAACAGGGATAAAAGATACAGCAAGAGGAATACAGTCAGTGGTACTGTAATCACATTGTACAGTGGCTGATGGTAGCTACACTTATGGTGAGCATAGCACAGTACAGACTTGTCAAATCACTATGTTATATACCTGAAACTGATGTAACATGCATTATCAACTATACTTCAATTTTTAAAAAATGAGCAAATAGTGTCAAATAGCATATATAACATGGTAGCATTAATTTTCTCAGAAAATTATACCAGAGAAAGATATATACATCCATTCTTGTATGTGCAGGGAATATCTCTGGAATGATGTATAGAAAACTGTAAAAACAAGGTTACCTCTGAGAAGATGTATGATGGACTTAAAGACAGGTAAAGACAACGTTCTTTTATACAATATGTCATTTGGTAGCTTTTTATTTCTTTTGGTTTTTACTAAACATATGTGTTAGCAATTTAAATAAAAAATAGTAATATCTGAAAACTGAAAAAAATAACATATTAAATGGAGATAGTAAGAAGCAAGAGAAGTGAAATAAAAAAGCTGTCAGTGAATCCTTCCCTAAACAGCCATCTGAAGCTGAAAATACCATTGTTGGTTTCAACTGTCAATGAACAGCCAGAGGGCAACATGATCAGGACCTGCTGTGTTGGCATCTACTTCCTTGGGTGACTGGTAATTCCATTTTTCCCTGGTAGACTTTCCCTCTCCCTTGAAGGAACCCTGAGGCACAGAAGTAGTACAAAGAGTTTCTGGAAGGTCAGTTAGTAGCAAGGCTTCCTCAGAGAGGCAAAATACAAAACAAAACAAACAAAGCCTAAATCATGAGTAATAATTTTTATCACTGTGAGTTCCTAGAAATCGCATAACACTCTGGATTATACTCTTCCATAAGACAGACATTGTAATTGGAACATGAATTACTACGTATTTTTATAACAATAGAAATAAATAAGAAATAAAAAGAATTTCAAGTGTGAATGAAAAATAAAATCACCTGTAATCCACTTTACAGATAAATCAGTGTTAGTGTTTTGATTTTTCTTCCAATTAAATGCATGCATTAATATTTTACTGCTTTGTATAGTTTTTAAAATCTTTACATATAAAATTTATATATATTTACTACACTTATTTTTACATACTTGAGATAATGCTTTTTAAAAATATTTCTATAAATAGATACAACCACTTTTCTCAAGGAATGCTTTCAGAGGAAGTGAAATTTAGTTTGAGGTCCAAAGTATTTAGGATTATTCTATTTTCTGTAAGAGCGATTATGGAGTTCTCCCGTTTTGAACATTCTTTGGCAAGTTTTGATATTAGGTTTATACTAGTTTTGTAAAAACAGTTTGGAACCTTCTCTATTGGGGTGTGTCTGTCTGTGTGACTGTGTGTCTGTATAAAGCAATTTAAATGGCATTGCAATTAAAGTTTGAATATAATTTCCTACAACAATGTCTGGGTCCACAAACTTTTGCAGAGGTAGCTGAAAAATTTTTAAAACTTCTCCCAAGGTTACTGTTATATTTAGTTATCTATTCCTCCATGGCTTCATTTTAACAATACATATTTATCCATAACCTATCCAATTCAAGGAAATTGTCAAATGTGTATTTTTAATCTCCTCTTCAGTTTTCATGTGTGCTCTCTGATTTTCAGGTTTTGCAGAGGGTGGTGATGAATTGCCTTCATTATTTTTTTTACATGATTGCAACTGTATATTTAACTGACTTTTTTTAGAACTGACTGAAGTTGCTTACTTACAATTCACAATTTACTTAGATTTAGAATTCTCCTTTTCGATGTTTTCTGAGGTTGTTATCTTTATTACTCACTTCCTCCTAAGTATCAATTTTTCAAATTCATAAGGTGAATGCTTATTTATGTTCCTTCTTTTATTTTTAAATAATAAAGGCTGCTAGAGATGGACTGCATTATTGATGCATATTGAACATTATTTCATAAAGCAAGGATATATTATATAAATCTCTAAAGCCTTTAAAACATTTACAACTTAAAAACTACACTTGAATCCACATAAAAATGTCCTAGCCATATTGATTATAGAAAAATCTCCAAAGTACTATAAACATATAGAAAATATAAATCATAACACTAATACATTTGACATAAAATGAATATAGTAATGATAAATAATAAGGTAAATGTGCCTTCTAAGACTTTGGAAGAACATTTGGAGAGAAACTATATTGTAGCAAACAAAGTCCTCCATTATATCCATGAATAATGGACATAGACTGTTTTTTCAAAAACAAAAAAAGTACCTCCAGTGAATCTGAATACTAAAATACCTCACCAAGGAAACTGTTTCATAATATATTAGAATTCTCAACATAATATCTTATTTTCATTTTCTCATTATTTTACTTTTCTACCTCACATCCCCACACTTCTTATTGCACAATATAAATTTAACTTTGAAAGTAAAAATAAATGATATAAAGGTGACTTGAGAATTGTGACTAAATGAGTAAATCACCAAAGATCCCCTTTGTTGAAATATAACTATGAAGGTTTTATAAAACTATTGACTATAAACTGTCAACTCATCATGTAAATCTGGAGCCAAGAGCAGCAGTATGAAATGTTATGTTTATTTGTTGGAAGGCATTCAACATAATCCACTCAGGTTTTTAATGAGCAAATAAATAAAGGCAGCAAAAATTTAACTACAGGATTTTATTTGGTAATATTAAATAATCAGATTAATCAAATGGGTCATTGAAAGAACTAATTTGTACTGCTGCCATTTATATACATTTTTGGATCTACTTTCTTAACTGGATTGAGGTCATATAAACAACCAAGTTTCTTTTCTATGAGCAGCCAATTGCAAAACATACTTTAAAAGAATACTTTTTTCTTCTGAGTATGAAATGGACAGGAAGCAAAATTTAACAGAAAAAAAGAGAACAGCTGATAAAACTATATAGATTAAGTTAGACTCTTTTACCTTTTTCCTTCTTTTAAATAAGCATTGATTCTTGCATGTTGACAGAAAATTTTCAAGAACAACCTATGTGGAATCAAATAATCACTATTATATCTTATAATATTACTGGAATTAGGAAATGTGGTGCTGCTATAATACTTAATATTAGATAGAAGAAATATAAACATACATAGTCTTATCTTTGCTTTTCTGTTACTAACCCTCAGGAATTAAAAAAAATTTATTTGAAAGATGTTTACATTAATTCTCATGACCTAGACACTACTGCAAAAATGCATATAATGGACAAGTCATCATTAAATGCCAAAGCAGTTGTTTGCCACTTTTATTCAGATTTTCAAAACGTTTAAATCTTTCAAAGTGAAACAAGAATGCTATTTAAATCGGGAGAGAGTGTCACTTCTTTCTAATGCCCTTGTCAAACAACTACTCTAAAATGGTAAAACATGTAATTCTGAAATGCCATAGATTAATAAGAGACATTCAAATCCTGCAATGCAATTCATTTTTTTGCCTCTGGTCATGACTTCCTTTTCCGCGGCCTTTGGTTTAGTTGCTGAACTCATATATGTGCAAATTGACAAATTCTCTTATGTAATAAAAATTTTAAAAGAGAACTCAGAAATGTATAGTATAATGAAGAGTGAAAGAATTATTCACACACAGTTACCCATGTACACCTAGTGTATATGCAAACCATCTGAATTATAATTTTTTACTAAATTTCAGAAAAGTATGGAATCCAAAGAATAGAAACTAAACCCTATCCAATAATTTATTTCATAACAAGTAGAAGATATGTTAAGAAGGGTAGAGGATAAATGGTTGTTGAGCATAGTATCAAGTGTACAGTTGACATACATATGCTAATTCCAGCTAGATGTGATTTGATAGATAGTGAAATAAATTCAAGAAAAAAGTTCCTTTAATCTTTTAGCAAAACTTTAAAATCATAAAAAGGAACTGACATTTAAATTCTAAGTCTACTATCTTCATTTTGGTTAAAAATAATGTCTGTGTATAGATTTTAAAAGAGAAATTTTTACAGTAACATCTATTCCTAATTTTTAGAATTTCTAGTATTGCCCAAAGAAGATTGGATTTCTAACATAACCATAGAGGAAACAGACTTGAAATAGAATTTTTGATATCTTCCTCTTGATATCCTTTAGTGAATTCCACTGCAAAAATAATGAAATCTAAATTGTTAATCTCAGTTTTAAAGCCCTCACCCAAAATTTCTAAACATATTACTCCAAATATGTCTGCCTAACACTAACCCTTGCTCTCAACCCAAGCCATCTGGTATTTCCATAGTCCATGGCATGGCTTCCTCTCTGATGCCAGCCCCATCACTACCTAACATGGAAACTGACTGGATGGGTAGGAGCCAAAGCTGTCTGACTTTTCAGTTCTGGGTGACTGGGAGGTTAGTGATACCTTTAACACGTAGAAAGTTCACAAGTAAAAGTATGTTTGGGAGCATAATATAGTCCATTTTAGAAGTAACACTTTGGAGTGTTCATATGGTATCTAGCAAGAGGTGCTTGACAGACAACTGTCAATACTCGAGCTCAGGATATACCTTCGGGTGTCATCCCTTTACAGATTATTAGTTGAAGTTAATGAAAATATAAAAACAAAGAGCCAAGGAAAGAAATTTGGTAAAATGTGTATAAGATCTGCTAAGAATAAGAGTTGATAGAAAAAAAATTAAATAGAAGAGCATGAGGAAATGAAATTTTCAAGAATACACAGGTAATCAAGGTGCATTTGCTTATAAACAAAGAGGCTGAAGAAATAAAATACACAGACATGTCACTGGATTTGGAAATGAGGATAGCACTGAGAGTACTACAGGCAGGGCCTCTCATACCACTCAACAAACCCTTTGTACCACAAGCACATTATGTAACACTGTAATAAAAAATACACAGGCAACTTCTTCCCTTAGGATTTGGCTCTCAGCTCTGTAAAGATAAGATCAGTACCCCCCATCATTGGTTTTAATAACCCCAAAACATTTCTGATTATGACTCTATACACTCTAAACATAGGCAAGAGAACCCCAGTGTTGGCAAAGTCAATGGGTCGTGCTACTACCAAAGATGGGATGGGGTGCTAAAAGGATCTGAATGACAGAAGAGTTTAGGAAAGGAAAAATCACATGAATTAATTAACTTTTCAAATCTTTCTTCTCAGATCTTATGAATGCAATAAATTCTCCCATTACAAAATGTGGTTTCCTAGTGACACCAAATATCCATTTTCTTCTTTATAAAACAGTTTGTGTGAGATACTTCTAAATTAGTGCTGTATTCATAGTAGTTGTAATGGTAATTAAGGAACACTTGACAATATTTCACAATTATACTGCTCTTACAGTTACATATAAGTAGGTATGAAACTAGTATGTTTTAACAGTAATACTGATTTTCATATTTCCAGCTAGACATTGAATTCTAGAATGGTTAATAGTTGCATTTTTATGAAGTATTTTTATTAAAAATATAATTTGATTACATTTTCCAAAATATAAAAACAAAATTATTAGATTTAAATATCTTCCTTCAAATGTTCATACTTATTAACTTATAACGTTCTTTTCACACTCAATCAATTTTTTATTTTAGAATAAAAATACATTTAACATACATGAAAAATAATTTTAATCTTTTATTGTTATGTGTGTTTAATACTTTTATAAAGAGATATTCAAATTTTGTAAAATTTGCTGGGGCGCCTGGGTGGCTTAGTCGGTTAAGCGCCCGACTTTCGCTTAGGTCATGATCTCGTGGTTCGTGGGTTCGAGCCCTGCGTCGGGCTCTGTGCTGACTGCCAGCTCAGAGCCTGGAGCCTGTTTCAGTCTGTGACACCCTCTCTCTCTGACCCTCCCCTGCTCACGCTATCTCTCTCTCTCTCTCCTAGAAATAAATAAAACATTTAAAAAAAAAAAACAAATTTTGTAAAATTTGAACATAATTTCATTTAATTGTTTTGTCTCCATACTGAGAATCAGTACAGGTTGATACTTGATAGAAATATAAAACGAATAAAAGCAGAGCTTAAAAAAGACAAAAATACAAAAAGATACGGAGAAATAGAAAATCTTCTAGGAGGAAGACTGCTCAGATTTTTAGAAACAGGAAATAACAAGAAGGAGCTGGCTTCAGCAGAGCACGATTTACATAAAACTTATAAACAGAACATTACAAAATTTTTATTTTAAAAAGTTATCATTAAAGAGCTATCATTATTGCTCGAAACAATGGGAACCAGTAATATCATTATTCTTATCAGATTCACTGGAACAGGTTAAAGAAAACTTTCTAACTATTTAATAAAGATTTTATTGCTGATCAAAACAATGAGATTGAGAAAGAATTTTCATCAGATGTGCCACAAATGCAACTCTGGCCTGCTATTTAGAAGATAACAGAGATTAAATTCACAAAAACAAGGAACTGAGAAAAGAAAAACAAAACCCTAGTTTTTATGTTTATTAGATTATGATTCTGGAAAATCCCTACCTCATCACTCTCACAGTATGAGAATGGCTCTCCTTGAACAGGATCTGATTCAAAGTAAAGTCTGATGAACAGACTTTTGGATGAACACAGTAGAAAATTTAATATCTTATTAGATACCAAACTTATTTCAAATGAAGAAAGGAAATATGGAAGAGTTCAGTGTTCCATTTCAGGTTGTTTTTATATGTCCTGCAACCAATTTTTAAGACGCATTTTGGCTGAACTTGTAACTGGAGACACTTCGGTTTTCAATTAGAATATGAAACTTCACTTACTCAGGGGGAAAAAAAGCATATATTCATTGTAAGAACTAAAATAAAAGGGGCTAGGGGTGCCTGGGTGGCTTAGTCAGTTAACCGTCTGACTTTCGCTCAGGTCATGATCTTGCGGTTCGTGGGTTCGAGCCCCGCGTCGGGCTCTGTGCTGACTGCCAGCTCAGAGCCTGGAGCCTGTTTCAGTCTGTGACCCCCTCTCTCTCTGACCCTCCCCTGCTCACACTGTCTCCCTCTCTCTCTCTCTCCTAGAAATAAATAAAACATTAAAAAAAATTTTTTTTAAAGAACTAAAAGGGGCTAAAAAATAGCAAATGATCAGTAGTGTTAAGCAAATATAAATAAACTATAATGCTCTTAAAGAATATGTTATTTTGCCAATAATTAACCAATCATAATGATGCTTTTCAAAACACAATGATTTCAGAAAATAATAGAAATCTTCTGGTTTAGTAAAATTCATTTCAAAATTGATGTTAAAATGGCTAAACACAGGGTTCCTGGGTGGCTCAGTCAGGTAAGCATCCAACTCTTGATTTCAGCTCAGGTCATGATTCCAGCATTGTTAGATTGAGCCCCATGCTGTGCTCTGCAATGAGGGTGGAGCTTGCTTGGGATTCTCTTTCTCTCTCTCTCTCTCTCTCTCCCCCCCCCATCATCAGCCCCTCCCCTGCCTGTACTCTCTCTCTCTCAAAAAAAAAAGGTCAAACATGTACAATATATATTTTTTTAAATATTATTATTACTTATAATAGAGGAATCAAGATCAGATTATTAACTTAATGGATAATAAAGTTAGAGAAGAAATTTTACACAAAATTTAAAAATTAAGGACTATTTATCAGTTCAACCAGATTGCACAGGAAAATGAAAACCCAAGCTGAAAACTGAGGACAATGTAGGAAGTAACAAGAATGCAATACCTTAAGGCAGAGCTCTTAACACACCTAGGTTCAAAGAGCTACCTTAAAAAGAAGATTTTTTGATGGAGAGAAACAGTCCAAAGGAACACACAGGAATAAATCCAGGGAATTAAATAAACTCAGCTCCCTCTCCCTCATCATGTTTTTTGTGAGACTCCCATTGGATAAAAGCAATCATAAACCAGAGGACAAGAGAGCTCACTATGATACAATCCACATGGATTATCCTCTCAGTACATAAATTAGGGTAGAGAAGGACAGAAAGTAGATCCAGTGGAGAAAAAAGAAGTTACCTGGGTAGTACGTTCTATCTCCCCTTAGAATTCACTCTTATCCTTCCTGTTTTAAGTTGTATTCCACACAAGGAGACATACAGATACCATCAGGTACAATATCATTGTAGTGATATTAATTTAGCCATACATCCAACCTGAAACCTGAAATATTAACTAAAACTCATTCTTCATTTTAAAAATTGAAGGAGGTAAGTGGAGGGGTAATTTAACATTAAAATGGCTGCAATTTTCTTCTTCTATAGCTCATTAAAAGCCCTGAGTTACTAAATATAATAGTTTGCCTCACAACCTATTCCATATACCCCTTGCACTCTGTCAGCTCAGACCACTCTTGACATGTATTGTCACAGATTAAATACTCTTGAAAACAAACTCTGAGATCAAGATTTATGTGCAGGAAGTTTATTTGGACATGTGTTATGTCAACAGCTATGATGTGAAGAAGGAGAACTGGGCAGCGGGAGAATCTAAACAGTGATGTAGTCATACAAAGTCATACAAAGACCTTGCCTTTGTATAGCTTGATTTTATAGCTAACTTTGCAGCTGAGATGGTGCTTTAGAGATGTTCTATATTGTGGCATGGGGGCCACTCTTAATGGCTCTTTATGACCAATCATTGAATTGAGGTGTCTTTAGCAAAGGGGACATGACTTTACATGGGTAGAATCTCTTCGACTAAGACAAAGTCTTGGACAGAACCTCAGTTGAGAATAGTTGGTTGCCAAGACTCTCAGGAGCAGAGGATATAAACACTTCAGTCTTAGAGGATAGTTAATGGATCATGACATCTACAATAGCCACTGTCTTTCAGGGCACCTTGAGAGCTACTATCTACTTCTAGCTAGTGCTGATATAACAATCAGATCTACCAGTAAACCAGGTTCATTCTCTTTCCTTCTCCATGGTGGCAAAGAAGTGAAGCAGATACCATGTAAACTGATTCATCCATTGTGCTGTTACTGTGTCTCCCAGAGTAGCTTGGCTTGGGTTTAGTCTATTATATACCACCTCCCTTTTATAAGGCAATGCTTATGTGTATATCCAGTTATATAGCTGGGCTGATTTGATAACATACAGTTCATATTGGACAATTTGATTCACATAATCACAGGATTTTAGAAAGCTAAGCATCTACTTTCTACCAGAGTCCAGTAAAAAGCTAGAAATAGTTGACAGAAGAATATGGAGAGCATTGCATCGCTCCTAAACTACAGCTGCCTGATCTGTGATTTCTCTTGAGTTTAGAAGCATCTCATACAACAGTGTCTATCACAAATACTTGAAAAAATCATTGGGGTGTTAGGTTATTAGACCCAAATTATGTCTTAAGCCAAAACCAGCCTTGTTTCAGTGTTATTTGTTATTCATTATTAGACCCAAATTATGTCTTAAGCCAAAACCAGCCTTGTTTCAGTGTTATTTGTTATTCATGATGTGAATCAATACTAGTACCTTTACTGGTCTGGAAAAGTAAATGGGTTGAAGAAAGAAGATGATATAGAATATATTGCCTCCAAAATCCAAAGAGGCCCACCAAAGCTGTGTGTCCTTCACTAGGTTTGGCGGATTAATTTGTGTCATTGTTTAGAAAGCCTATCTTACCATGAATTCCTAAGAATCTCACTGGTATAGTATACCACTGAGCTTTTCAAGCATTTATTTCCCATTCTCTGGCACACATAGAACTACTCAAACATTTATAGTGCCTGTTACTTCTTGTTCACCATTTTCAATTAGCACAGTGTGTTTGATGTAAAGAATTGAGATTATTTTCAGGCCACACCCAGCTCACTCCCTAGAATCTAAATCTGCACCTTAAAAGGATTCCCAGTTGATTCACATGTACAATAAAATCTGAGAACCACTGCCCCAGAGTACATCATGTTAGAGTGGATTTACACAGCCTTGAGGCAAAAGAGGATAAGCACCTTTTGTCCTACTATGTAAATACCCTATTCCACACATAGAAGTCTTACCCTTCCCTACTATGGTCTTTATCATAGTGTGAAATAATTAGCAAGGTTGAGTATTTAATTGATGTTTACAATCAAACGCTGTTGGTCTTCAATCTTACATCCCCTGTGAATTCACGAGATGAAGGATTCCTTCAAAACTGCCAACAGGCCTTCTGGATCTCCACAGGTGTTCATAATTGCCTGTTCATAGCTAATATTTTTGCTTTTCCTATACATCCATCTCTAAGGCTATAAACCAAATCCAAGAAACCCAACAATTGTATAATCACTATCGTTGCCATAACTACTAAGTGCCACAGCCACTTGATCTCCCTCCATCTGTGTTTCATCTAATGATTTGATTTGATTAATTATAATGCCATGCTATGCCATGGATCACCCAGGCTCCATCCCACTCAGCAAAGAGTTATTATTCCTGTGTTTTGTTTTTGTTTTTGTTTTTTGTTTTCTGCATATATAAATGATTCCATTCTAGCATTCCATTTTGAGAATCTGTTTCCTGGAGCTATTTCCTGAAACAATTACCGTATTAGTCAAGACCAAATATGGCTAATCTAATCCTCAGTACGGTCCCAGTAGGGCATACTCTATCCAGGATATTTTGAACAAAGCTGAATAAAGTGAAACATAAGGGGACACTGAAGTACCCCTAACCTAGTAACAGTGGGGCTGTTAACACATCTTCACAGGAAAAAGGAGGGTGGGTAGAGATATTATTAGAATCCAGAAGCAGAGAGTGTAATAGACAAGGCCACCTTGAAAGAATTAATAACTTTCAGCTAAGTGTCATAAGCATAGAGAGGAATAAAATTCTGACCCCTTAATCGTCACACCCTCTTACCTACTTTTAAGGGTCTCCCATTGGCAAAATACAACAAGAAACTAATCAACAAAAGAACTCAATGATGTTTATTATTTAAATCTGTTACTTGAGGCAAAGAAACAAGTGGAGAATACACCTAGAAGGGAAAACATAACTATGCAGCACATCACAATTCAATATCCAGGATACAATGAGAAATACAAGTGCCAAGAGTAGGAGAGGCTTAAGTCCTCTGGAGAGTATTTTCTATTGGAAAGCTAATTACCACAGGAAGGGAAGGGAGATTATAACCAGAAATGTGCTTAATGAAAAAAGAAATAAGAAGTATGTACATCAGATGAATGTAATGGTTATTAACACCAAAGTTATAATGACCTGATGTACTCCATTCACGAGTGACATTCTTCATTCCTTTTTTTTTTTAAATAAGGTTTTTTTTTTTTTAATATTTTTTATTTATTTTTAGGAGAGAGAGAGAGACAGCGTGAGCAGGGGAGGGTCAGAGAAAGAGAGAAACACAGACTCTGAAATAGGCTCCAGGCTCTGAGCTGGCAGTCAGCACAGGGCCCGACGCAGGGCTCAAACCCACTACCGTGAGATCATGACCCAAGCGAAAGTCTGACGCTTAACCGACTAAGCTACCCAGGCGCCCCTTTAAATAAGGTTTTAAATTCTGCCCATGTCTTCAAGGAGCTCATATTCCAGTGAAAAAAAAAAAAGTCACAGATAATATAATTCACCATAATAAGTGCTATGTCAGAGGTAAATACAAAGTGCATGAGACGCCAAGCAAAGGCACTTACATAGACTAATGGATCAAGGAAGTTTCTCAGTAGGAATTATCTGTGCAGAGTGTTAAAGATTAGTAGGTGTTAACTTAGAAAGAATGACGAGAAATGTATTTAGCAGAAACAACATACGGAAAAGTAGCGGACTACACAGAAAATTTCAAGTTACATTTTATTATGTCTGGGATGTATATGTAATGGGTGTGACAAGGAATGACAACAGCCATGTAGCCAGGAACAAAATCAAGGCAAGGCTTTTTACATGCTAAGAAATTTATACTTTAGCCTGGAGGTAACTGGGGAGCTAAGGAAAAAATGTAAAGTTAGGCAATAGCCTGAATTGTAAAGAAATCCACCCACTAATTAGCTACTCTTTCTCCTAGATAGTGTTGGAGACATTCTTGCAAATCCTTGTGCTGCTTCAGGCTCTACCTTTTTAGAACTAAAGCTAATGACTGTCCTTTTGTTTATATGTTCTTCTTTTTGACAGTGGTTAACTAACTTGGTTAAATTTAATTTTTTGTTACAATCAGTTGCCATATTTTCTGAAGTAACTTTGCCTGAAAATGGATTGTCAGGATCTTTTCAGTCACCTATTTATGCATTTTTTCCATGGAATCAGTCACTTACATGACAGCTTACCTTTGTCAATTAACACAACACACTTTGTAGATTTTATTCTTAGCTAGTATCTTTTGGGTTTAGGATTTAATTGTTGTTATTCTCAGGTAGGGGTTAAAATTAAATGAGGAAGAATACAAAACATAGATCAGCTCTTTAGGAAGCTTATCTCTGATGAAAGAAAACATTTTTATATACTTATTAGATCATACTGTAAGAAATAACAGAATCCATGAATATGTACTTTATAGATAGACATTAGATGGATGAATAGATAAAGAGATATAAAAAGATTGAGCCTGACTCCTTCTAAACGGGAAGGAACTTGTAGAAGGCTGAAAGTGACCACTATATGCAAGAAAATGAATATATTAGGGAATAAGTTCCCAAAAGAAAAAAATTAATTTTGTATATAAAAGAGAGAAAAATCAGAGTGAGAAAAAAATCTCCATGTATCTTTCTCTAAGAAATAAAAAATATTAAAGATATAGAACACTTCTAAAATACAATGTAAAACAGAGAAGTTTCTCACAACAGCCTTTATTATATCTCAATAAAATGGGAAAATAAGCTTGTGCTACTAGTAACCTTATTGTCTGAATAATGAAGGTAACACAGAGCAGTATAGAAATAGAGACACTAGAAACACATTACGTAGGGAATATAAGAATCTAGTAATAACTAAAGTATTACTGACCAAGAATAAAAAGGTTGACTAATATTAAACAGAATAACTTACATTCAATCTGTGGTTAATTTTCTCTACTAACCTGTAATAGCAGGAAGTTAACCCAAAAAAGGGAGATAAATAAATTAGCCTAGTGTGTAAGGTTAGGAAAGAGAATTTTAAAGACATTGAAAAAATAAATTTTATTCTCTGTTAATTATAAAATAGCAAAAAGCAACCTAGCTTTCAGACAGTCTGAAGTCTTCTATTGGGGAAATGAAATTCATAATTTATAGAATAATACAGAAAAAAAATGTTAGTCAAGGAATGAAAGTACTATCTATATTACTGTCTTTTATGTTCAAATATAGTTATTAATACAGTTATTATCCAAAAATAGGGGTAAAAATGAAAACTACACCTGATGGAGCCACAGGTGGCTTTTTCTCCCTTTTCAACAACAAAACTGAAATACTGTGAGGGTCAATGCTTTTACAGAGTAATACCAGATTGCTTCAACAACTATGTTCTTCAAAATGAGTATTTTCATTGAATGTCAATATTCCTTTTTATGAGCTGAATTGTATCCTCATAAAACTGATATTGTAAAGCTCTAATATCCCATATTTCAGAATGTGATTGTATGTGGAGATAGGGCCTTGAAAGATGTGATTAAATTAAAATGAAGTCAGTACGGTGGGTCTTACACCAATCTGATGAGTGTCCTTATAAGAGAGAAAACTGGGGCACACAAAGACATACCAGTGATGCTGCACATAGAAGAAACACCATATAAGGACACAGCAAAAAGTTAACTATTTGCAAGCTAGGAAGGAAGACAAATTTGTTGGCACCTTGATTTTGGACTTCTATTCATAACAGAAAGAAAATAAATTTCTGTTGTTTAAAACAAGCCACTTCACTGATAGTATTTTGTTATGGTAATCTGAGACAATAAACAGAGATTTTGGTCCTGAGAAGTAGGGCGCTGCTGTAAAAAATATTTTAAGGGCCACCTGGGTGGGTCAGTCGGTTAAGTGTCCAACTTTGCCTCAGGTCAGTAGCTCACAGTTTGTGAGTTAGACTCTGTGCTGACAGCTCAGAGCCTGGAGCCTGCTTTGGATTCTGTTTCTCCCTCTCTCTCTGTTCCTCCCCCACTCACAGTCTGTCTCTCCCAAAAATAAATAAAGAATAAAAACTGGGTGTTATATGGAAATGAACTTGACAATAAACTACTTAAGAAAAAAAAGAATAAAAATTTAGTAAATAAATAACTTAAAAATATTTTAAAATGTATAAGTGGCTTGAAAACAGAGTAATGGGTCAATGGAAGAGTTCTGAGCTATACATTAGAAAAAGCCACAACTGGGGCACCTAGGGGGCTCAGTCAGTTAAGCATCCAACTTAGGTGTGAAACGCCCAGAGTTCGAGAGAACCCCAAAATCAGACCACCAGAGACCAGAGTCAAAGCCAAGCGGCAAGGGTTGTTTATTCGCAGGTTCGAACCCGGACCTCCGCGCACTCGTTGCCGGTGATGCTAAGAGGCCCTGAACAAAGCCTTTGCAGCCTTTTTATAGACAAAAGTAAACAAGTCATGGGGAGGGACAGGAGATTTCCATGGTTACAAGTTTGCCATTGGTTAACATTTAAATGTGAACATATACCGTATCTGATTGGTTCCCGCCATCAGGTTTTTGGCGGGATCCAATTACAACATTTGGGATACCTTTGAATTCAGCCTATCATAGAGCGAGTCTAAAGTCTTGTTTGGCGACTAACAGGTTAACATCTCTCTCTCCAGGCCCTTCCCTCAGCAAGGTGGGGGGTAGCCGCTGGCCTTTTCGGATTGGCTGCCGCCAAGGTGGGGTGATGGAGGGAACATGAGGCTAGTCGCTTGGGCAATCCGGTGGCCTAGGACTGTGTGTAGCCGCCCGGTAGATCCGGGGAAGCGGGAAAGCAAGCCTTAAGCATTGTTACAGAAGCAGAAAGAGCTGGTTAGGTAATAGCTTCCCATAGCGCAAGCACTTGTTCAGAAGCGGAAAAGCTGGTTAAGTTTTTGGTTTAGTTTATCTAGGCCTCTCAGGTGCAAGTCATGATTCATGGCTCGTCGGTTCAATCCCCACATCGGGCTCTGTGCTGACAGCTCAAAGCCTCGAGCCTGCTTCAGATTCTGTGTCCCCCTCTCTCTTGTCCCTACTCCACTCATGCTCTGTCTCTCTCTCTCTCTCTCAAAATAAATAAACATAAAATTTTTTTAAAAAGAAAAAGCCACATTGCCTTAAAAAAAAAGACTGTTGGTAAAAATATAAAAGATGCTCCTGGTCAAGTTATTCAAATGGAAATGAGGAACATGTTATTGGACACTGATGGACAGGTAATTATTATAAAGAGCTTGTCTGAACCGTGTTCTAGTTTTTGCGGAAGACAGAATTTGTGAGCAATGAAATTTATTGTTTAGCTGGGGCAATATCTAAGCAAAATGTTAAAGGTATGGTCTGATTTCTCCTTACAGTTTGTAGTAAAATGCAAGAAAAAGATGAACTGAAGGAAATATTAAACAAACAAACAAAAAAACCCCCATAACTTGAAGTTTTGAAAAATTCTCAGCCTATCTATACTTTGAAAACTGAAAAAGTATATTCTGAGGAGAACACCAAGGGTGTAGCTGGACAGTCGTTTGATAAAGAGATTATGGGTGTGACTTACAGGAGTCTTACGTGTGAGTCATATATGATTCATATATGGCTGTACCCAAAAGAACATCTCAGCAGAAAGAAGAAAGAGATACACCAGTAGAAACACTGTCAGCTTAAACTAAAGAACAAAGGGGAAATGAAAGAAAGGAAAACTGTCGGGGCGCCTGGGTGGCTTAGTCGGTTAAGCATCCGACTTTCGCTTAGGTCATGATCTCGCAGTTCGTGGGTTCGAGCCCCGCGTCGGGCTCTGTGCTGACTGCCAGCTCAGAGCCTGGAGCCTGTTTCAGTCTGTGTCTCCCTCTCTCTCTGACCCTCCTCTGTTCACGCTGTCTCTCTCTCTCTCTCTCTCCTAGAAATAGATAAAACATTAAAAAAAAAAAAAGAAAGAAAGGAAAACTGTCAGGATAGAAGGGACAGGACAATAGAGTTATCTGGCTGTGCACATACATTTATCCTTAAAGAAAAGGGAAGAATGACCAAGGAGGTGATGCAGAGATCAGTAGGGTGCCACTGCCGTCATGGGTGCAGAAGACACAGGCCTACAGAGCCATGTGGTCTCTATCTTGGTTTCAGCAGAGCAGGATTGTTGCCTGGAGCCCAGGGAGCAGCACTGCCCCCCCAGTGGGTCCGTGGGTCCGGCATATGAGACCACCACCCCCGTGGGCCTCAGGACAGAGCACTGAACCCAAGAGGATTATCTTAAGGCTTAAAAAGTAAAGAAATTTTTCCTGCTGGGTTTTGGACCTGCTCAGAACCTGTGACTAGATTCTTTGTTCTAATTTCCCCCTTTTGCAATGGGAATGTCTCTCCTCTGCCTGTTACAACCTTGTGTTGTCTAAGGACATAATACAGTATGTGTATTATGGTTTCACTGGCTATAGGTTCACAGCTGGAGATGAATTTTACCTCAGGATGAATCATCTAGACTTGATTCAGTCACAGCTGAGAAACTGATTTTAGGAATCGCCATTTCTTTAGAATGGGCTACGAGAAATCTTGCTCCACCTTTGCCCTTTGAAGAGATGTATTATTTTTATTATACTTGGCAACAAAGAAAACTGTCCCCTTCTCTACAGAAAAGACCTTTTCTCTATCTTGAAGGCTGTTTTGCTATCCATAACTCTTGAAAAAGACAGTCTTAAAAAAACTGAATTGCTCTAGTTGCAAGTGCACAAATGAGACACCCAAGGCATATTATCTCCCAACAATAATTAATAGATATTTAGAACTTAGAGAACTCAGATATTTAATAAATATGAATAAATTAAAAAGCACATGAATTTAGAAGTTAAATTGTTGGTAAAATGATGTAATTTTGATATAAAAGATGGAGACCCTTTTCCTGGGTAAGAAAATCAGTTTAGTTTTAGGCATGGTAAATACGAAGTGCCTATAGGGCATGTAGCAGAATACATAGTGAGAAAGTGGAAATGGATCCAGATGTCTGAGAAAGATTAAAGATTAAAGTGTTATGCCAACACTGGAATCATTCTTGTGGGAAAGTCAACTGAAGCTCTCTTTTCCTCTTTAGGAAAGTCTTCTACTCCTGGGAGTAAGGAAAGAAAGCTCATAGATCAAATTCTGCCCATCACCTGCTTTTGTAAAAACATAGATAAAGTTTTATTGAAACACAGTCATACCCATTGATTTATATATATATTATCTGTGACTGCTTTTACACTACAATGGTAGAATTTAGAAGTTATAGCAGAGCTATATAATATGAGATGCAAAGGCAAAAATGTTACTATTTAACTCTTTAGTGGAAAAGTTTGCTGACCCTTGTTCTAGACTCTTGAATTTGTACTTATCATATTTGTTTCTTTAGGTCCTTTCTGGAAAATTACTCTCCATCAGAGCCATGTATGAAAGTACACAAAAATCAGTCTTCAGGGCACCTGGGTGGCTCAGTCAGTTAAGCGTCCAGCTTTGGCTCAGGTCATGATCTCGTGGTTTATGGGTTCATGCCCTGCATCGGGCTCTGTGCTGACAGCTAGCTCAGCACCTGGAGCCTGTCATCAGATTCTGTGTCTCCCTCTCTTTCTGCCCCTCTCCTGCTCACACTGTCTTTCTCTCTCTCAAAAATAAATAAAACATTTTTTTTTAAATCAGTCTTCTTTTTCAAAGTCTGCTGTCATGAAATCACATTTGGTTTTTCTCTGTAACTTTGGAATTTGCCTCCCCAAAGTCGTATTTATCCAAATAATTATAATCCAAAGAAGAAGTGCTACGTGAGTGGTACAAATGCTGATAAAAGAACCAAAAAGGAAAAAAAAAATAATTTACATGGAAAGGATCTGGAATGTCCTCTCAGAAAGTAGCATTTAAAGAGGGCCTTAACAATTGAAGCACTGACAATCAAAATTTCAGAGTTACTGAGGGAATTACATGAGCAAAGAAAGCATGTTTTAGGAAGCAAGGTGGATACTTAGAACCACAGGAAGGAATGTGCAAGGTTAGGTCAAAGCAATAGGATAGGAACATACTTTTTCATATTGTTTTGTGATTCAAATTCTGTAACTGCTATAGTGTCTGGGACATTGTGTGTACATTATGCAGAACAAGTAGAAAAAGGCAGAGTCAGCAAAAAGAAGTCCAAGATAGCCTGCTGTGACAAGCAAAGCAAATGAGAAGCTTGTTTGACAAAAATAGATTCTACAGTCCAGTGCCTGTTCCTGATGTTGACAGAGGCAGAGGAGATGTGCATAATATAGCACATTTATCAAGGTGATGTCAAAGGATAGCGGTTTCCACCTGGGAACTCGGTCTAGGATTATGATTTACAAAGGGTAAAGAAGACTTCTGAATGTGTAGGTCATTGCAAAAAAGAAAATCTATCATTTAAATTTATTGTAATGAAATTTCTTAAATTTTTCACAAAACTTGAAAAGCTATCTAAAATGTGGATGCTTTAAAATTATATATTAAAAAATTTGAAGGAAGTTGAGGTAAAAAAAATATCTTCCAGTTTCACTAGGTTATGACAAGTATGTAATAATTTCATTAACTCCATAGTTTACCATAGAAAATCTAGTCATATTATCTTTAAGAGCATTGCAAGTTACATATTACTATTTAACTCCTCGTTTTATATTTGTGTGGTTATCTGATGTCATTTCCATATGCAGTAGCTATCAATCTCAATCCTAAACTTGAGTGCTCAAGAAATAGTGCTTTATTCCCTGAGATACCACCTCACGCCAGAGTGGCTAAAATGAGCAAATCAGAGAACTCTAGATGCTGGCGAGGATGTGGAGAAACAGGCACCCTCCTACACTGTTGGTGGGAATGTAAACTGGTACAGCCCCTCTGGAAAACAGTGTAGAGCTTTCTCAGGAACTAACAATAGAACTCCCCTATGACTCAGCAATAGCACTGCTAGGAATTTACCCAAGGGATACAGAAATGCTGATGCATAGGAGCACATGTACCCCAATGTTCATAGCAGCACTCTCCACAATAGCTAAAACATGGAAAGAGCCTAAGTGTCCATCAACAGATGAATGGATCAAGAAGATGGGGTTGATCTATACCATGGAATACTACATGGCAATGAGAAACAATGAAATCTGGCCATGTGTAGCAACATGGATGGACCTTGAGGATGTTATGCTGAGCAAAATAAGTCAGGCAGAGAAGGACAAATATCATATGTTTGCACGTATAGGAGGATTACGAGGAACTTAACTGAGGACCATGGGGAGAAGAAGGGGGGAAATGATGGGGGAAAGGGAGAGAAGCAAACCATGAGAGACTCTTGAATGCTGAGAAACAAACTGAGGACTGATGGATGTGGGGGGGAGGGGGGATGGGCATGGAGGAGGGCACTTGTGGGGATGAGCACTGGGTGTTATATGGAAACCAATTTGACAATAAACTATTTGTAAAAAAAAAAAAAAAGAAAGAAATAGTGCTTTATTTTCTGTAACTCAGTGTTACTTCTGATTCCAAGTCTCTTTTCCTACAGATGCTCAGCTTTTCTCCCATCCTTAAGGCCATTCAATGGTTGTGATATCTTGATTTAGCAGAAGGCATTATAGGAGGGGCTACTCCCTATTTACCGATCATGTCTCTTCTTAATCCTGACCACACGGCTGCTTCAGGACCATCAATTCTCTTCAGCTACCATGCCTTTATTGGGACCCAGTCACTTTGAAAGGCTGCCTTTGGTTCTTTTCACTAGAATTACCATATAGTCAGCTTTCTTCTTCTAATTTCATTAATGCCATAATCGTATAAGTCTGTGAGAAAAATGCCTCTTCAAAAAACTCTAGCTAGCTCCTTCCCTTCTCCTTTCCTATGGAAACTCAGCTGCTCTACAGCATGAGTCACTGGCTTTTGAGTTTCCCAAGGGTGACTGACACTAAGGAAATGGCCCAGAGAATTGAGGGATTAGTTAACTCAAGAGAATTGAACACATAAGTAAATCGATTCAGAATCATCAGTGTTAAGAGTTCCACTGTTGGATAAAGAAGGTACAAATATGAAAGGGGAGAAAGGCTAGACCAAATCTGAGCTGTCCATGTAAACACATAGTTTTTACATAGAAAGAGATACAGGTAAAAAAAAAAAAAAAAAAGAGATACAGGTATGTGAATGTGTGACTTTGAGTGTCATCTTGGAAGTAATGAACACACTGCTTGTTCGCAGACTGGGATTTCTAAATCCATTCTCCAATTTAAAAAACAACAACAAAAACAAAGTTTTCCGGGCTTCAGTTGGGAAAATATAAGATTAACCTAAAACATTCTGTCATGAAAGAAACTGAAAGAGCTTAGTCAAAGATTGATAGGGCCATTTCAAATGAACAAAGCAGCTGACCTTAAGGTTGCCTCACTTGATTAAACCTGGGAAAAATTTAATATCAAAATAAATAATGATAATAATCTATTGTAGTCCACTGAAAATTAAAAATGGAAGAAAAAACTCTACCTTACAGCAGAATACCAACTAACAAATATAGAAGGAATAGTGAAATTCAGAAATCACCATAATAATAAATTCAGCAAACCATCATCAATGGATGCTTAAATTAATAGATCAGTGCTTGATGTGAAACAGGATCTACATAGTCTCAAGGTACCTCCCCACAAACTATTTTTTATTTATTAATAAGTACAAGAAACTTATTAACATTAGAAGGGAGAAATCTGGCAGATACAAATTTAAACAACTGGTAAAAGTTAACTTCATCAACTATAGGACAGTTGCCCTCTAATTAAGACAGACAAAGAAGAACACTACATTACTTGTGTGGTATTCCTGCTCTAAAATGCACAATTGGAAACAAATTATAAGAAAACACCATAGGATACATACATCTTAAAAGAAAAAAAAGTTAGGGCCATGAACGATAAAGAAAGACTGAAAGAGTCTAAAGACACATGGCTTCTAAATGCAATCTGGATTGGTTTATGGACCAGAAAAGAAATAAATATAAGGGGAGGGGAGGAGTTATTTTACTCTATAAAGGGCATTATCAGAAAAAATGGTAAAATCTGTATGCCTGGGGATGAGATGATAGTTTTTTACTCATGTTAACTTCCTTACTTTCTTGGGTATACCAGAGTTATGAAGGATGGCACCCCTTCCTTTTAGGAAACACTGAAAATTTTAGGAATTCAGGTCATTGTATCTGCAACTTACTCACAAACAGCTCAAGACAGAGACAGAAGGAAATGTAAAGTGCTATAACTTGTGGAATACAGGTGAAGTGAATTAGTGCATTAGTCAGGATTCTTCAGAGAACTAGAACCAAAAAGGATATAAAGAGATATATAAGAAGAGATTTTTATGGAAATTGGCTGAATGATTACACAGGTTGAGATATGCCACAATATGCCATCTGCAAACTGGAGCACCAAGAAAGTCAAGGGTATAATTCGGTACAAGTCTGAAGGCCCAAGACTAAATTCTACACCTGAAACTAATCTTATGCTATATATTAACTAACTGGAATTTAAATAAAATCTTGAACAAAAAAAAATAATAAAGGCCCAAAAACCAGAGAAATCAAAGGTATAGCAAAGGCCCAAGAACCAGGAGCTCTATGTCCAGAGCATAAGTAAGTGGATGTCCCAGCTGGAGAAGGGAAGTGAAGGCAGATCTCTTTACTCAGTCCATTGATTCAAATGCTAATCTCTTCCAGACATACCCTCACAGACACACCCAGAAATAATGCTTACCAGCTATCTGGGCATCCCTTAGCACAGTAAACTTGACACAAAGTTGACCCTCATAAGGTTGCCCCAAAGTTCTTTGTACTGTTCTTATGTGCTATTCTTAAATTACTTTAAAATTAAAACTTAATGCCGAATACTGCTATTGCTTTATCTTGAAACACAATATCTCTTTAATCTCCTTAACTGTTCCTCTTCATTATTCTAAGGGCTTATATGAGTTTGTAAAGCACATGTCAAGAAACCTTGCAGAAAACCTTTCCTTTCTACCTTTACACATAGCTCTTTTTGAAGTAAGGAAGGAAAATGAAAAATTCAAACACAGAGTTCTCACTAGATGCATGTTGTCACGTGAGAATATTTGCCATTGTCTTAGCCATTATATAAAACAAGTATATAAATCTGTAAAATTCATAAAACATCAACTACGTGGTTATGACGTTTTACAGCTACTCTTAGAAAGTTAAGGTATGATGAAAATAACTTGGAGAAATGCTTAATGAGCAAGTATTATAGTCAATATTTGATTGAAGATAAAGCCAAAAGCAATTAACAATAACATAGGATAAACTTCCAGAGTAAAAAAAGAAAAAGAAAAACAGAAAATATCAGAAATTTATTACTGTAGTTATTATCATTTTATTATTAAACTTTTACTAGTCAGAGTTCTGAATTTTGACATGACCATGCAAGAACAGTGATTTTTCAGCATACTGACCACTAGATTGCTCCCGTAGGCACAGTAATGTGCATTCTGAAGCTAGGCATATGCTCATTTTCAATTGAAATTACCGAAGAAACAAGAAACAGTTCATTCTGTTACTATATTTGTTACTGCTGGTGATGAGGTCACCCCAGGTTATTCAGTATTACTTTCTTTCCATATGAAATAATGCACCTTGTTTCTCATTTCTGGATTCAAACATTTGGCTGATGGCAGTGATGCAACATCACTGACACAATCCCTCCATTTAAAGCTTTCTGCAATACTGAGGATGCCTTCTGATTATTTTCAGAAGTAGATTTAAAATAACAGCTCTCAAAGATAATCAATTCTAGATAGCAGAGTAAAGAACTTCAAAAATTGATTCCTTTATAAAAACACTGTATGAATTGTCAAAATCAACTTTTTCAAGAATCTAGAAATTTACCAAATGCTTACAGTAATCCAAGAAGCATTTATTAAGGGTGAAAAAAGCTAAATTTTAGTTAGAACAGCGGTGAGTTCTGTGGCACCTTCACTTACCCAATCCCAGTCTCCTTTCCCCAGTTCCATGCTTGGAAATCATCATCAAGCCTCTCAAACATGGTAGCTGTGAAAAACAGCAGATTAACAGTCAATGGGGTGGTTGCAGAAGGGATTTGAAATCTCCCCCAAGGCTGCACCATCAGAGAACTTTCAGTGTTTGACCTATCATGTAACTCCCTAAAAAATCCCATATACAGGGCTTCTCTTTGTCCATATACAAGAGTCCCCTCGGCGTGAAAGAGACCCTCTGAAAAGCACTTTCTCCAGGGCATTTCTTTAAAAACAAAATAAAACCAAACAAAAATAAAAAAATAAAAAACCCTGGACAATTTTCTAACATTACAGCTGCCTGAAGCAGCAATACCAATTAGGGCAAATCAAAAACTGACCAAAAACCATGAAAGAAAAATGTAGGCAATTAGGTAATTAAAAGCAATAAGAAGACATTCAAGTTGAAAGAAAGAAGTAAAACCATCTCTATTCACCAATAATATGATCTTGTATGGAAAAAAAAAGAAAATCCTAAGGAATTTACAAATAAATGCTCACACACACACGCTGTTAGAACTAATGAGTTCAGATAAGTTGCAGGATCAATATACAAACATCAACTGCATTCCTATACACTACCAATGAATACCCCAGATGTGAAATTAAGAAATAATTCCATTTACAATAGCATCAAAAAATACCAAAGTACTGAGATATAACTTTAACAAAAGAAGTACAAGACTTGTACGCTGAAAACCACAAAATACAGTTGAAATAAAGGATCTCAATAAAAGGAAAGGCATCATGTTCATAAATTGGAAGACTTTATAGTGTTAAGATGACAATACTCCTCAAATTCATCTACAGTTTCAACACAGTACCTATCAAAATCCCAACTGCTTTTTTGCAGAAACTGAAAAGCTAATCCTCAAATTCATATGGAAATTCAACAGGCCTAGAATAGGCAAAACAATCTTGAAAAAAGAAAGTTGAAGCACTCCTTCCTCCTGGTTTAAAACATACAAAATTATAATAAGCAAGATAGTGTTGTACTGCCATAAATATATAAAACATATATAATGTCTCTATAATATATAAATCAAATATACAAAAGAAATAGGCTTGAGAGTCCAGAAATGAACCTATTTTGTTAGGTTCAACAATTTCCATTTATTGTCAATTGATTTTTGACATGGGTACCACAACAATTTAATGAGGAAAAAATGGTTTTTTTTTAATTTTTTTTAATGTTTTTATTTATTTCTAGGAGAGAGAGAGAGAGACAGCGTGAGCAGGGGAGGGTCAGAGAGAGAGGGAGTCATAGGCTGAAACAGGCTCCAGGCTCTGAGCTGGCAGTCAGCACAGAGCCCGACGCGGGGCTCGAACCTACGAACCACGAGATCATGACCTAAGCGAAAGTCGGACCCTTAACCGACTAAGCCACCCAGGCGCTCCGAGGAAAGAATGTTTTCAATGACTGACGCTGGGATAACTGGATAACCACATGGAAAAATAGAATACCTCACACTACACACAAAAATAAATTCAAAATGGATTATACACATTAATATAAGAGCTAAAACTAGAAAATTCTTAGAAAAGAACACAGAAATAAATCTCTGTTGCCATGTATTAAGCAATAGTTTCTTAGATATGACTTCAGAAGTATAATTGATGGAGTGTGGGGCAAGCTGAGAGCAAAATAAGGCTGGCACCCCCCTCCTCCCCCCCCCCCCCACTACCACTACCACAGTGGAATATGTGTGATATTCCTCTGAACACTTCTGGCTACCCAAGAACAAAGTAAAGAGGTTTAAGTGCTTGCCATGATGATGTGGGAAACTAAGGCAAATGAAAAATTAAATTCCCTTACTGCCTACAGCCCATTGACAGGTCCTTGAAACCAGCAAAGTGACCTCCCTCTAGGAGTTTGGCTGCCTTGATGATGGCACTTTGCTAGGGGCAAAAGAGAATCTTAGTTTAAGGTTATTCCAACCTTGAGGATCTTGTAACTCTACTTTCTTTATCTCAACTGCCCCAAGATATATCCTGCATATGTGCTTCTGCAAAAAAAATTAAAGTGTACAACACATTAATTTGTTGCACTTATATTTTAATAGGATTATCATTGCAGTGATAATTAGTACCTCTATCACATCACATAATTATCATCTCTTTTTAGTGGTTGGAATAATTAAAATCTAGTCTCTTAGCAAGTTTGATAATTATAATACAATATTATTGATGTCAAAAACATCATCAATAAAGTAAAAGACACTCCACAAAATGTGAGAAAATATTTGCAAATCATATATTTGATAAAGAACTTGCATCCAGAATATAAAAAGACATTTACAATTCAACAATACAGAGACAAATGAACCAACTAGAATAATGGATGAAGGATCTAGATAGACAATTCTCCCAAGAATGTATACAAATACTCAATAAACACATCAAAAGATGCTCAACATCATTTGTCACTGTTGAAATGCGAACGAAAACCACATGAGCTTCCACTTTATACCTACAAGGATGGGTAAAATAAAAAAGACAAACAGACACTGAATTTTGGTAAGGATGTAAAGAAATCAGAACTCCCCTAGTTGCTGTTGGAAACAAAATGGCTGCAATTTTGTTTTTTGTTCAAAAATTGTTTTTTGTTCAGAAAACATTTTGGGATCTTCTCAAAATATTAATGTAGAATTACCATTTGACCAACAACTCTGCTTCTAGGTATGCACCCAAGAAAAATGAAAACATATCCACACAAAAACTTGTAATCAAGTGATCATAGCATCATTATGCGTAATGGCCCAAGAGTAGAAACAACCAAATAATGGATACACAAAATGTGCTATACCTATACAACGGAATACTATTTGCTGTTTTTTAAAAATGAAGTATTGATTCATGCTGTAACACAAATAAACCCTGAAAACATTATGCTAAGGAAAAGAAGTCCATTATAAAAGGCCACTTATTATATGATCCTATTCATATGAAATGTCAAGAATAGGCAAATCTATACACAAAGAGTAGATAAGAAGTTACCTGGGTCTGGGGTGGGGGTGGGGGTGGTTGGGGAGTTGGAGAATGACAGCTAAGGGGTGTGGGGTTTCTTGCTGCAGTAATGAAAATGTTCTAAAATTGTACTGAAAGCCATTGAAGTGTACACTTTAAACAGATGAATGACATGATATGTGAATTATATCTCAATAAAGCTGTTAAAAAAGAAAATTTCAAAAAAATTATAGCCCTTACATTTTTGTTTCTAATACTTTTTAAATGCACATGCAGCTTCGTAATATCCCTTGAGAAAATTTGGCTCTTAAATCTTGGATGTGGAAATGTGGCCTGGAACAGTGTAATTGGATTTCAAGAAAACAAAATCATCAGAGTTTCTCTCTGTAACTGAGCATTCCTTACCTGTACACCCCAGCCCATGAGCAAGCAGGGCTGCATCCTCCACCCAGAGCAGCACCGCGTGGTGAGCATGCGTGAGTGTGCCCGCTCCCAGGGCTTCCCGGACAACTACCAGCTGTTCGGCAACACCCTGGACAAGCACCGGCAGGTGGGGAACGCTGTGCCGCCACCTCTGGCCAAAGCCATTGGCTTGGAGATCAAGCGCTGTATGTTGGCCAAAGCACAAGAGAGTGCCTCAGTGAAAACCAAGGAGGTGGAAACTACCAAGGACTAGTTTTGCCTTCCCATCACCCTTCTTTCTGGCACCAGGGATCCCCAACATGCACTGATGTTGTATTTTTAACATGTCAAAATCTGTCAGTTCAAATGTGTTGTACACGGTGTTTGTGGCCTTAGCTGACATGAAGCTGTTCCATGAGGTTTGCTTCTCAAGTAATGACTTAGTGATCAAACTGTGCAGTACTGTGTGCATTCTGGATTTTAAGTTTTTTATCACACGTTATATCAAATCTCCCACTGTATGAGTGGGAATTAAGACTTTATGTAGTTCTTATATGCTGTAATATTTCTTCAAATAAATCTCTCCTATAAATAAATTTTTAAAAAGTTCTTCCTACAAAGAACTAATGAGGTGATCTTCACTGCAGGTACCATGTAAGAAACATAGACACTCTTGTTACATCACAAGCAATTTCCAGCCATTGTACTCTGTGGGCAACTATTAGTTACGTATTGCTATATTGATAATGTTAACTACAATAAATGGTATGTTGTCTTGGTTCAAGCTGGATTTTAAAAAAAAATTTCTTTACTGAGGTATAATTCATATTAACAATATATTCTTTTCAGGTTTACAATGTAATTGGTATTTGTATATATCCTGAAATGATCACCACAAAAAGTCTAGCCAATGTTTATCACCATACATAACTATAGAATTTTCTTTTTTTCATGATGGGAACTTTCAAGGTCTGTTCTCTTAGCAACTTCCAAATATCAATATGGTTTATTAACTATAGTCACAATACTATATATTACATCCCTATGACATATTTATTTTAAGCATAAAGCTTGTGCCTTCTGACTCCTTTACTCATTTCACCCACTCCCCATCTCCCACCTGGGGCAACTACCAATCTGTTTTCACTACCTATGAGGTTGTTTTTTTCTTTTTTTCTTCACATGTAAGTGATATCATGTGATATTTATCTTTATCTGACCTATTTCATTCACTATAATGCCCTCAACATCTACTCACGTAGTTGCAAATGCCAAGATTTCATATTTTTTATGGCTGAATAATATTTTATCTTACATATATATACCATCTGTTCTTTATCCATTTATTCATCAAAGGACACTTACGTTGTTTTCATATCTTGGCTATTATAAATAATACTGCAATAATAATGGGGATGCGTATAGCCTTTTCTAGTTAGTGTTTTCATTTTCTTCAAAGACCCAGAAGTGAAATTCCTGGATCATATGATAATTCTATTTTTAATTTGTTGACAAACTTCCATACTTTTTTCTACAGTGGCTGAACGAATTTCCATTCTCACCAACAGTGCATAAGGGCTCCCTTTTCTCTACATCCTCACAAGCACTTGTTATCTCTTATATTTTTTATAACAGCCAATCTAACAGGTATGAAGTGATGGCTCATTGTAGTTTAAATTTGCATTTCCCTGATGTTTAGAAATGTTAAGTATCTTTGCATGCACTTGTTGGCTATCTGCATATCTTCTTTGGAAAAATGTCAATTCAGATCCTCTGCCCATTTTTTAATCAGATTTTTTTTTGCAATTGAGTTGTAGGAATACTTTGTGTATTTTAGATATTAGTCCCTTACCAGATACATGATTTGCAAATATTTTCTCCCATTTGTAGGTTACCTACTCATTTTTTTATGGTTTTTCTTATTGTTCAGAAGCTATATAGTTTGATGTGGTCTCAAGTATTTGTTTTTGCTTTTGTTGCTTTTGCTTTTCAAGTCAGATCCAAAAACTCAAAAACAAGACCGATGCCGAGGAGCTTATCACCTATGTTTTTTGTAGTAGTTTTATGATTTCAGGTCTTACATTCAAGTCTTTAATCCAGTTTGGATTAATTTTCATGTATAAGATAGTGGTACAGTTCCAAACTTGAAAGACCTATATACTGATAATATAAGACACTGATTAAAGAAAACAAATAAGACACAAATAAATGGGAAAATATTTCATTCTCATGGATTGGAAGAATCACTGTTGTTAAAAATCTCTCTTCTACCCAAAGCAATCTACAGAGTCAGGGCAATACCTATCAAAATGCCAATGGTATTTTTTTTATAGATATAGAACAAACACACTAAAATTTGTATGGCACCACAAAAGGTCTCAAGTAGCCAAAGCAATCTTGGGAAAAAAAGAAGAAAACTGGAGGCATGACACTATTTGATTTCGTACTCTTATTGCAAAGCTGTAGTAATCAAAGCAGAATGACACTGTCATAAAAACAGATATATAGATCAATGAAATGGAATAGAGGTCCCAGAAATAAACCCATACTATATGGCTTTATTAAATTATAACAATTAAATTAATTTATAACAAAGTACGCAAGAATATACAATGCAAAAAGGACAGTCTCTTCAATAAATGATGTTGGGAAAACTGAATATAAAACTTTGTATGTATTTTAACTCAAATAATATCTATACATTTCAATGATTAATGGATTTTCAACATAGAAAACATTTAAGAGTATCTGCCATGCCAGGTGACATCAAGAATGTTCAATCCATCTAAAATGGATATTCAGAAATCAAAAATAAATTTAAATGACATACCTGCTTATGTTCCTGAAATTAACTGAAAGTGATGATAACCTCTGTGAGCAAATTATTATTGATAACATTTTAATTGGAGATTAAAAAAATAACACAATATTAACTATCCACTATTTGGTTTCACAAATACTGAAGCTGAACCCAAGGCTGATGAAATATTGTGGCCAATCGCTGCGACCAAAGTTGAACTCTGGTACACATGAAGAAGGCACATAAAAAACCAAGGTAAAAGCATGTCACCCAACATTCTTTGAAAACTTGCCAGGCAATAAGTAGGCCTCTAGATATTCTAGAGAATGTGTGAACTTTACAGTTTTCCTGAAACAAATACACATACACAGAGAGAGGTATTCTTAATGTTCTTTACTTGAGGTAGCCAATATCATTAATATTTATTTTCTTGTAAAGCCACAAAAATTTGCAACAACATCTGCTCTCTCTTACGAATCCAGTTTTAAGAGACAATATATTTGAACTACAACAGAGACTTTTCAAACTAATCTGTTCCACTTTTCCATTAACTGCCTTTTTTATTGTATTTAATGAGTTAATAAAATTGACTGGTTCACATTAACTGAGCTATTGAAATAGATATCTGCAGAATCCAACTTGGATATGGTAGTCTTTATATTCACAATGAACACGTAGGGAAATTCAGAACCATTAGCTGTTAGGTTTCCAAAGAGAAGGTGGAATATGTGAATCTTTATGATTTACATGGTTTTGGATATATTTTGGAGAGTATATTTATACTATGTCACTTGTGCCTTAAAATTTTTTATGTTTTATTTTTATATTTGAAAGAGAGAGAGACAGCACAATTAAGAAGGGGCACAGAGAGACTCCAAGGTGTCAGCACAGAGCCTGCTCAAAGTCTCGAGCAGTGAGATCATGACCTGAGCTGAAGTCGGATGCTTAAACGACTGAACCACCCAGGTGCCTCTGTACCTTAAAACTTTTGAAGCTGAATAACCATCCTTGGCACCAACACTTTCCTTTCCCAACCACATTCACTTTATGCCCACGTCTTTCTCTGTAGAATATGGTGTTGCTACTGACACCAAGGTAAGCTCTAAACCCTGATGAATTCTTCAGTCTGGGAATGGAGAGGCAGCTTTCAGTAGAATTCCTTTCTCATAGGTTTCATCATAAACATATTTTATTTCAAACTCAGTCAATATTTAAGGCAAGGAGAGAAAAATTCCCAGAGTAAAGCACATCTTAAACTATCTAAACCACAAAAGTGAACACACACTGAATAGATCTATTTAAGTGCTTTGTCAATATCAGCTTTAGTATTGCCACTGGGCTTTATAAAAATTTTAGGACTTAGTAGTTGTTGGGGTTTTTTTTAACAGAAGCTATGGAGCTAAATTTAAGTTATTGCTATCAATCAGATAGATTGATTCACATAAAGATATTTTTAAAATCTGAGTTATCATTTGATAAGAATTTAAGAGTTATAATTTGCTCCCCCAAGGTATAATTTGCTCCCCCAAGGATGTCCATGCAGATTTTCCCATTCTCACTTTTGAATCTGCCACAAGATATATCCATTGTGTCCTGCTCCAGACCAAAACTCTTCCTGAGCTGCCTTAATCATATTTCCTTTGGCATGGAGCAACTCTGAAAAGGATATGGGATGAATAAAAAAAACATTCATGAGTTTTTACAAAGTAAACCCACGGGTTTGTTTTAAAAACAAACACTGAATGTTGTTTCAAGAAAGTCTTGCCATTTCAATAGAAGTTGTAAAGGAAAAATTTTTGACATCACTATCACATATTGAGTTTATAGCGCCCTCTCCAAACATAGTCTGTCTTGTTTTCTCTTTTTAAGGAAAACAATGTATATATATGGGGAGCAAGATATAAATATACATAAATGTATGAGTGTATGTTTAAAATAATATTCACTTAACAAAAAGAATGAAACACAAACACTGAGCAAATATATATGGATTAAACCAGGGTTTAGAAAAACAGTTCCCAGGGCTTTCAAGGCTCTAAAAAAAAGTCTTAACCTATGGAAAACAAGATTAGCTCCACACTGTTCCATTGAGTTTCTTAGCAGACATAGTGAAATAAGTAACATATAAAGAAAAGTGTTGTGGAAATGGGTCAGTTTGAGAAGCCTAATAGTTCAATTTATCACACAGTTAAATATTTGAGGAACTACAAGTTAATTTACTAGAAAATAAAATCGTATAATGGAAGACCAAATATAATATTCCATTAACAGTTCTAACCCCTAGAATAGCCATGAACTAGGGTTTAGAGATTTTTTCTTCACATAAAAGGCTTCTGGAATTTTGCTTCCTTACTGTCTCTCACTAAATCTATGTGACAGATCTCAAGTTATCTTCTCTTCCAAGAAATGTTATCTGATTCTGAGTCCCTTTCTGTCTGTTCCTCTACTACCAAGTAAATGCCTACATCATTGTATTTCTCAACCTATAATATTATTTTTGGTTTAACTCTGATTTTTTTTCACTAGACTACAAGTTTTCTGAAAACACAGGCATGTGCCCTCCATTTTTGTATACCCAGTGCATAAACCACTGTAGTGTGTCAGTCAATGTTTGTTGAATGAATGTAGAAGTAGCAACATGTGGGAAAGATGAAGCACATAGGAACCACTACTGATAGTGTGTTTTACCTTGAACCTAGCCCTGTGCTAGACAGTTAAGTATTTTTAGCATTTATTTCTCACACCAACACAGTAGCTATTTTATGTATGAAGATGTTCAAGTTTTGGGTACCATGTTCTGGTCTTCACAACAAGTGCTAGAGTTTGGAATTTAAATCAAACGATTCTTGATTCCAAAGATCATTGCTCTCTTCCCGAACCCTGCTGCTTCCCATGGGTAGAAATAAACTCAGAAAGTAGATTATTTTTAAAAAATTAAGATTTTGTGGAGACTGCCCAGAATTAGCCTTATATATTAATCTCCATTCTGCTATTTCTTATTTATCCTTGTGACATCTAAAACTACCTTTTTAAATACATCCCCCTTTTTGATGTAGGATCATTTCTTTGACTCAGGTTTAGATTCTCTCTTCTTTGAAAGTTCATCGAAGGTCTATTCTTAGACTAATTTTGAAAGGACTTCTGGCAGAGGGTTGACTAATCATAACACTCATTTCATGGTACATTATCAGCATTGGCCCACACAAACCCACACTTGCTTATTTATTTATCATTCCATTATATTCCCATAACCCAGGCCCTTTCCCCTCCTACCACTGGCAAACATTCTAATGGGTTTAACGTGGTTTTGTTGGTATGTGTTCTTTCAAAATGCCTCTTTCTTGTGCACACATATTTTTAATTTATATAAATTATGTTTTGTTGTATATCATTTTCTTTTTAATTTTTTTTTTGTGAACACTACATTTAAAAAATACAGCTTTATTGGTGTATACACATTTAACATACTGCTTCATAGTGTGCATCAAGTTATCTACCATAACCACCTGGAAACACTCACCATTACCTCCTTCTCTTATTTGTCAAAGTATATGGAAAACAAATGGGAAGGTAAATCAATTCAGTGTCATTTAATCTCTCACTAATTGAAGTTAACATAAGGTATATACTAGATGTTACATTAATGAGGTATGTTAGGTGTGTGTGCTACACATGCTTAGCACATTCACACATCAATATTTAGGAATTTTGTAGGGATGTTGCTTGATATGTAACATACAATACGAGATATAGAAATTAAAATCAAAAAGAATCTGGGATAACAGAATAACGTAAACTAAAAAGGTGTTATGGAGTAGCTACAAGAACTAAGATAAAATTATTTTTTTGTTTTTTTTTAAATCACTGATAAATAGTAATATTTAATTTGGAGAAAAGGAAGTATAATCATTTAAACACCTTTTATAGATTCTTCTTTATAGTCTTCTTAATCTCATCATCCTTCAAAAAGTAAGTTTATGGAACACTATGATACAGTCATTTTAATTTAAACAACCCAGAAAATTTGAAGTTATGACCCTAATTTATTGATAAAGAAACTAAGATATTGAGTACTATGCAAAATGCCAAAATATGTAGAATTAAGACAGGAAGGAACTGATTCAAACCTACATTTGGATAAGCACAGGGTTATTTGGGGGGCATAGATTCAGAACCTGTTCCAGAAGACTAGTTATACCTTTAATTAATCAACAGATGTTATATTTTCTGTATATTTCTTATGTGTAGTATATTTTGTATCTTTACTATCTTTATATATAACTTCAAATTGTAGACATTTAGATTCTTAAATCATTCTCCATAGCTAATTAAGGCTTGTTGAAAACAGGAATTGTCTTACTTCCTGTCATCTGCTCCACCTAGTATGGAAGACCTTCATAAAAACTTACTAAATACTAGTGGAACATAATTAAATTAAGAGCTTGAAGGTTTTCATTCCTGGGCTGCTGGAACTGTTTCAAAAATTAATCTTCCAGGAAACTTCTATAAAAGCAAAATTAACTTTCAAGAAGATGATGAAGAACAACTGATGAATAAAAGAGTTAAACTTTCAGGAAGTAGTGACAGTTTTCATTTTCTCCACCAGCCAAGACAGACTCAGCAATGCAATTAAGAGCTATTGAAGTGAGTTGTGATCCTTGGTGAAACAACATTGCATAATATCTCACAGTGCCTCTAAGTCACCACAGTGCAGCAGGTTAAAGCATTTTCCACTTGGAATCCAAGGCAACTTAAAAGGGTTATTGATTTTTTCCTCTACTTATAAATGAGACTCACATATTAGGAGTGAGAACTGCAGACACAACATAATGACCTTTCTACTTGGCTTCTTTTTCCTAACATAAACAGAATCACTTTCAGTGGTTAAGAGGATATTAAGCAGTAAATCTTGTAATTATGTGTGTGACTGTCTGTATCTTGAGAGCAAAAATTAGCGGTCACATTTTTAATTTTTAAAATATCAGTTCTGTTCATTTAGCATTAGACATCTCAACATCTAATTGTGTGTTTCTCTTCCTGCAATGGTGTTGAAAAGTCCTATGTTTTTTCACGCCTCAGCACTAATACACAAGTTCAGCTTGAAACAATCACTTTATTGAAGACATAAGACCTTGCCTGACCTTGCTTTAGATGTAAGATTTAAAATAAACTTATTGATTCCTGCCATGTTATCTTAAGAGAAAGATTCTAAAATATGAAACAGTAGGGGCACCCTTATTAAAGTTCTCCCAAAACAAAAGCTAAGAGGTTGATAGCTATTAAAATCAGATTTGTTTTCTACCTGCTGGATTTCACCTTCATGATTTAATTAGGGACTTTCTGAAAACAAGTTGAGGCTTAATGTGTTTCTAGTTTTTTGTTTTTGTGGGGGATTTTTTGTCTAGTTCTTTTCTCAGAGATTTAAAAATCTATTTTTCATTCTTTGGGGGTAACATCTTTCAATCATTTCTGTGTTTGTTTCAGGAGGTTTTATGTTTTGTTTGGGGCTTGTTGTTATGTTCTTACCTGGCTATTCTGGGAGATCTATTAGCTCCTGTAACACTAGAATGGCAACATGCTCCTGCATGGCCATCCACACCTAATTCACTATAGGTGACCACAGACATTTTTATGGTGTTTAAAAGTACTAGGTGGATACTTACTCTATCTAAACATACAACCTCCCACATGCACCTACATGGCCAGTGATTATGTCTGACGCTCTCCCATTGAAAATCTGTTCAGTTCAGCTCAGTTTGCTCAGCAACAAACACATGCTTCACAGATTATTAAGAGTCATTCTGTTAGATAGTGGAGTGACAATGATAATAAAACTCTGCAATTTAACCAGAACCAGTTGTGTGCCGTGCACAGAACTAAGTGTTTTACATCTATATATTCTCTCATTTCATCCTTACATCATTATATGGTAAGTATTATAACCTTTATTTTCCATATAAAGAAAGTGAGGTTCACAGAGTTAAGTACTTCGCTAAGGCCACAAAACCTGTAAGTGTCAAAATGAAGGAGTTTTTCTGATTCCAAGGGTTGGGCTCTACCTGAAATTCCATGAATAAGAAAGTCCTCTAGGTGGTTGATAGGGAGAAAATGGAAATAACTTTTAAGAATCTGAAAAAGGCTTTCAATTTTGGCAAGGATTCCATTTTTAAGATAAGAAAACAGGTTTAGAGAATGTTTTTAAGTTTCTAAGCTTCTAATTCTAATGTGTCAGTTATCAATTTGTAAGGTCTCCGCTTCAAATCCACTCTTCAGTGCCTGCCATGCAATAATAGAAACAGACAGCGCATATTAGTTTGCTGGGGCTGCCACAACAAAGTACCACACAGACTGGGCTGCTTCATCAATAGAAATTCTTTTTCTTATAGTTCTGAATCTGAATGCTAGAAGTCTGAGACAAAGTGTCAGCAAAGTTGGCTTCATCCTGAGGCCTCTCCCCTTGGCTTGCAGATGGTCATCTTCACTTTTTGCCTTCACATGTCTTCTTTCTGTATGTGTCTGTATCCAAATCTCATCTTATAAGATCACCAGAAATATTGGATTAGGGTCTATCCTACTGACCTTCTTTAACTTAATTATCCATTTAAAGACCCTGGCTTCAAATACAATCAATTCTAAAGTATTAGGGGTTAGGACTTTCTTCAACAGATGAACTTGGGAAAGCACAATTCTGCCCATATCACCTTGTAAATATTTCTTCTTTGCAGCCTGTATGGTATAAGCCTTAAGTGCTGATGGCATACTGGAGGGGAAGGGGGTTCTCTTGGTTCTGATGTGCTCCTCTAAACAGGCTTCTGCAGTACGAGACTCGTGTAGCATGTGTGGCTTCTACAGCACCCGGTTCCACCAGCACCCACCAGGCAGCAGGGCCCGGCAATTCCCTATGGACAGCTGCTTCTTTGGGGGCTTTCTAGTAAAGAGTCACCAGTGAAGAGCAGCTTCTCCAGGCATCTTCTTGGGGGGCTGCAGAATGCTGCTAACCCAGTGCTTCTGTTGGGGAAGGTTACTAACAAGAACTGACAGCCACTCGACCTTTGAACTGGACCTCGACAATGAAGGGCTCCTCACCCCCTTCCCTGTCATTGAAATGTGATTTCCACTTGCCTTTCCTGCTCCCAGAGGCTACTCCAAGGACATATGTGGTATGGAGAACATCTGCATGATATCCATGACTGAACCCAGTTAAGGCCTCTTTATAAACTTTTAAGATTTGGGAGGCGGGTTTTGGTAGACATTTGTCCTGTTGCCACCCAAAACAAGTCTCAGATGTAAGTTCCCTTTGCTTATTAAAACAGTCACCTACCAACTTGATGTGACCTGCCTCTTTCTTTGGTCTCTCCCTACCCACCTATAGAGGCGCCAGCTTCAGATTACACCAAGGAAGCCCCCAAGAGGGTTGTGAACCACAGGCTTCCCCGTAAAAGGCTTTGCTAGATGTACTCCAGGAGGACCTTCACACAGTCCTAAGCTGTAGCTTATCTCCAGCGGGGCTTCCACTGGCATGCTACGCAATGGTTTCTCAGAAAACACTGCCACTCCCTGTGTATGGCTTCCCCTGGAATCCAACCAGAACACTCTTGGATGGCCCTGTAGCCTCAGTAAACATCTCTGCCATCCAGTAAGCCATGGCTGCACTCCCTCCACTGAAGTTTGGATCTTTCCTGGTATAGTAGAGGTCTTCTAGATTTTTTCTTTCCTTGGATATTCTTTCTTATCCTTATGGATGGTGGCTGTTTCTTACACCTGCTATCCCTCTACTCTTTAAAGTATTTTACTCCTCAGTAGTTGATCTCCTGTTATTCCAATCCCCTGTTAATAATTCTTTATATCAATTGCTTCTTCAAATTATTTTGTGGTTTCTAACTCCTGGTTATACCTGAGCTGATAAAACTAATAAATGGCAGACCCAAAACTCATATAATCCTATAAGAAAAATGCATAAGTGCTCTAAAGACTGGCAAGGAATCTATAAAACTGTCATTTTCATAGGATATGATTATTTATCTAGAACATGTCCTTATGGCCCCAATAAACATAGAAAATGTAAAGGAAAAAAAACAGCAATCTAATCTTACAGTAAGAAATTGGTAAAAAAAATAAATATATATATATATATACATATATATATGTATATATATATACCTAAGAAGTAACCTATCAAAGAATGCATAAGAGCATTACAGAAGATTTTTATTTTATTTATTTTATTTTTTGAGAGAGAGAGAGAGAGAGAGAGAGAGAGAGGAGGGGGAGGGGGAAGGGAGACAGGGAAAGAATCTTAAGTAGGTTGCTCCATGCCTAGCATGGAACACAACATGGGGCTCTATCTCATGACCTGACCTGAGCCAAAATCAAGAGTCAGACACATAACCAAATGAGCCACCCAGTTGCCCCCAGAAGAATTTTAAATAAAACACAGAAAATATAACATCAATAGAGAAATATGTATGTTTTAAATGATATTAATAAACATGCTCCATAAATTAAATTAATTCCATATAAAATCTCAAAAGAACTTAGGGGAATTTAGAAAAGTATTGAAACAAAAATAATGACTGGTAAAGTATTTAATCATCTTTTAAAAATTAAATCAAAGAATCAGGAAAGATTTTAACATATTGATGAAACTGAAATCCAAAATAATTAAAATAATATGATATCTGTAGAACAGATGAAATAGAATACAAAGGTCAGAAATAAAACCATGTATGTACAGGAAATTGATATATAGCAAAAGTAAACCACAGAGCAAGAATAAAATAAATTTTTATATAGATAACTTTAGGATAGCTGGCATACTTTAAGGAGAAAATAAAACTGAACACATGCCCTATATAGTATGTACAAAGAAAAATTCAAAAAGAATTACTGAGCTACTTGTAAAAGACCAATTTATAGACCCAGTAGATGAAAATGTAGAACATCTTTGTGATCTATGGCTGAACAAAGACTTCAAGAAGTACAAATGATAAAGAAAGCATGATTTGACTGTACTGAAATTTAAATTTTCTATTCAAAAAAGGCCATTATGAATGGAATTAAATACACAGATTATAGACTGGGGAAAATGTATGCAATATCTGTAACTGACAATAGGTTAATAGTTGAAATAACCCAGAGCTCTTGGAAAACAAACAAAAATGGAAGAAAACCCAATGGAAATTATAGACAAGGGAAATAATAGGCAATTCATAAAAGATGCCCAAGCATATTAAAAGATGCTCAAAATCACTAATAATCATAAAAATTAAAATTAAGAGAACATTAATTGACATGCCATTTCACATCTATCAAAATGGCAACAATTAAAAACTTAATTAATACCTTGGTAATACCAAGTATCATCAAGGATATAAGGAGATGGGAACTTTTATGTGCAACCAGTGGGAATATAAAATGACAATCACTGTCAAAAGCAATCTGGAATTTTTTAAATTAATTATGTTTCTGAGCTATAATATAATGATCCTATTCTTAGGTATATACATAAAAAATTGTTGTACAAGTCTATAAGAGGACATGTGCAACAATTTTCACCTAGAAATTGTTTGCATTTGGGCACTGGGTGGCTCAGTCAGTTAAGTGTCTGACTTCAGCTCAGGTCATGATCTCATGATTCATGAGTTCAAGCCCCACATCGGGCTCTGTGCTGACAGCTCAGAGCCTGGAGCTTGCTTCAGATTCTGTGTCTCCCTCTCTCTCTGCCTCTCCCTCACTCACACTCTCTCTGTGTCTCTCTCTCAAAAATAAATAAACACTAAAAATTTTTAAAAAAAAAGAAATTGTTTGCATTGATAGAAAGTTAGAGATAAACTAGTTGTTTACTCCTAAAGAAATCATTAATTAACTTACATCAGATACATACTTGAGAATATCATTCACCAGGCAGAAGAAAGAAGGAGAGAGCTTAAAATTATAGTAAAAACAGAATGAGATTATAGAACAGTACCATTTATGAAAATTTGTAAACTAAGACATTTTTACAGTAAAACCATTGTCAGAATATATATGAAACTTGTGCAAATGGATGCCTTTAAAACATAGTAATCAAACAATATGCTACTGGCATAAAAACAAATCAACCAACAGAATCAGATAGAGAGTCCAGAAATAAATACTTCTGTATGCAATCAAATGATCATCAACAAAGATTCTAAGACCACTCAAGAGGGAAAGAACAGTCAACAAATGGTATTGGGAAAACTGAATATCCACCTGCAGAAGAATGAAGTTGGACCCTTACCTTGCACCAAAAATTAACTCAAAATGGACTAAAGACCTAAATGTAAGACCTAAAACTATAAAACCCTAAAAGAAGAAAAAAGTAGGTGGGGCATCTGGGTGGCTCAGTTGGTTGAGCACCTGAATCTTGATTTCAGCTCAGGTCATGATCTCATGGTTCCTAGGATTGAGCCACAACATAGGACTCTGTGCTGACAGTGCAGAGCCTGCTTGGGATTCTCTTTCTCCTCTCTCTCTCTGCCCCTCCTCCACTATCATGTGTGTACACGTGCTCTCTCTCTTAAAATAAATAAACTTTAATTATAAAAAATAAAAATTAGGTGAAAAACTTCATGACATTGGATTTGGCAATGGTTTATTGGGTATGACACTGAAAGTACAGGCAATAAATGCAACAATGGACGAATGAGACTGCATGCAACTTAGAAATTTATACATCAGAAGACACTACCAATAGAGTTAAAAAGCAATCTATGGAATGGGAGAAAATATTTGGAAGTCATTTTTGTGATAAAGAGTTAATATTCAGAATATACAAAGAAGTCCTATAACTCAACAACAGTAAAAATCAAATAACCCAGTTTAACATGGGAAAAGTACATTTCTCCAAAGATGACATAAACGGTGAGCAACCATATGAAAAGATGTTCAATATCACTAATCATTAGAGAAATGCAAATCAAAACCACAATAACACTTCACACCAATTTGGATGACAGATAGATAGAAAGAAGGGAGGAAAGAAAGAAAATAAGTGTTGATGAAGACATGGAGAAGTTGGAACCCTATGCACTATTGATGAGATTGTAAAATAGTGCAACTGCTATAAAAAATAGTACGGAGATTTGACAAAAAGGAAAAACAAAACTACCATACGATCCAGCAATCCCCCTTCTGGTTATGCATTCAAAAATATATAAATCATGGTATCAAAGAGATATTTGCACACATATGTTCCCAGCAGCACTATTCAAAATAACCAAGAAGACAAAGCAGTCCAAATGTCCATCAATGGATGAATGGACACATGTAGTATATACATGCGATAGGATATTATTCAGCCTTTAAAAGAAAATCCTGTCATGTACTACAACATGGATAAGTCTTGAAGATATTATGCTAAGTGAACAAAAGACAAAAATTGTACAAGTTCACTTATATAGGGTAATTTGACTACTAATAGGTAATTTGTCTACTAAGTAGTCAAATTCATAGGGGAAAAAAAAAAAGAAAGTAGAATGGTAGTTACCAGGGGCTGGGGAGAAGAAGATAGAGAAGTTAATGGGTATCAAGTTTCAAATCTGCAGGACAAAATAATATGGATATACTTAACACTACTGAACTGTACACTTAAAAAATGGGTCACGACAGGGGTGCCTGGGCGGCTCAGTCAATTGAGCGTTGGACTCTTCATTTTGGCTCAGGTCATTTTCCCAGGCTCATGCTATACAGCCCCCGCCAGGCTCTGCACTGAGTGGAGTTGACCTGAACTTGGAACTTGCTTAAGATTCTTTTTCTCCCTCTTCCTCTGCCCCTCCCCCACTCATGCATGTGCAAGCTTTCTTTGTCTCTCTCTCAAAAAAAAAAAAGCCATTTTACCTTAACTAAATAAGATAAAATAAAACACTACAGAATGAATACGATCACCTAGAGAGAGATTTATAACTGGAGGGAATGAGAAATGTAGTAGAGAAGAAATAGCCAGAAAAGAGACTGAAAAGAAATTAACAAAAAAGTAGAATTGTGGTTGTATGATATAAACTCCTAAAGAACAGGGGTTAGCAAAACTATAGCCTGTGAGTCAGATTTGGCCCTTACTCCACTCCCTGTCTTCAAGCTCTCACCCTGCCTATTTTTGCACAGCCCCTAAGCTAAGAACAGTCTTCATATTACAAGAGAAAAGTTGAACAGCTATAAGAGACTGCATGGAAGACAAAGCCTAACATATTTATTACCTGGCCATTTACAGAAAGAGTTGATGATCCCTGCACATAAAGAATGATTTTAAGAAAGGAACTGGTTAACATTATCAATAGTGTTGTGAGATGGAATAAAATGAAGACAAAAATAGAACCACCCTTGTCTGCAAATCTGTGTCTACTGAATGTAAGTAGACATCACCACATTTCAGGTATGTAAATATCTAACCTCTTTCCCTAAAACTGAATTTTACCAATTCTTGAGCTACTATTCTCAAAATTCAAGATATAATCAGTCATATTTCCATGTGTTTCTCATGTGTTATTTTGAGTAAATATTCAATCCATATTTGAATCCCCAGATTCTCCCCCACCTAGGGGTGATTTAAGCTCCAGACAGATTATTTACTGTTTTAAAATTGAGGAGATGGGGAGCCTAGGTGGCTGAGTCGGTTAAGCGTCCGACTTCAGCTCAGGTCTTGATCTCATGGTTCATGGGTTTGAGCCCCGTGTTGGGCTCTGTGCTGACAGCTACCTCAGAGCCTGGAGCCTGTTTCAGATTCCGTATTTCCCTCTCTCTCTCTCTGACCCTCCTCTGCTCATGCTGTCTCTCCCTCTCTCTCAGAAATAAATAAAACATTTTAAATAATCAAAAATAAATAAAATTGAGGAGAAAACCACCTGGTCAACAACCCTCTCCCCCACTAACCTCCACCAAGATGCATATTCCACATAGAACTTTGCTAACTGACATTCACTTTCTGGTGTGTTACCTACCCTTCAATTACGAAGTTGATGGTAGGCACACTATCTTCTTCACACTAATTTTAATGCCAGATTAAGGCTTTCAGGTCACTCACAATCCCTATTTCACCACTCTCACTTGGAGACTCAGAAACTTTAGTATGATCTATCATGTACCACACTGGATAAGCAGAAATCTGTGACAGTTCACTCATGTACTGACATTCTGCTATGCAAGAAGTTTCTCTGAAGACTTGAAGAAACACCAGGCTATACCAAGAAAGCAAGCCACTAGTCCTTTATAATTTTGTTCTACCAAAACTTAACAAAAATGTGGAGGAAAGGCAAGTCTGAGCTTGAGGCTTGCTTAGAGACACTCCTCAAGGTCTGACTCTTCCTGTCTCACTACAACTCTGAAGCTTCTCTCCATCTAACATCTCTTCCAGTGGAGGAAAAACTAATTCTTATGAATCTTTGATTCCTTTTAAAATTCTATTTAATATATCAAAGTAAGGAATGAGAGAGGTGACATTATAGCATATTCCACACATAATAAAAAATAAGTGAATATTGTTTTAAAAACCTAATGCCAATAAATAACATGAAATGGAACAATTTCCATTAAATGAACAAGTTCCTTAAGAGACACAAAATGCCAAAACTCTCCTAAGAGAAAACACATAAACCTGGATAGTCCTATATATTAAAGAAAGTGAAATCTTAGTTAACACTCTTCCCCCAAGGAAAAACCTAGTTCCAGATGTCTTCATTGGTGAATTCTATCTTACAATTAAATAGCAATAACACAAATTCTCATGAACTCTTCTAGAAAACTGAAGATAAAATATTCCTAAATTTATCCTGTAAAACCAAGATTACTTTGATACCAAAACTAAACAAAGAATCACAAGATGGGATAGGTATTAAGGAGGGCATTTATTGGGATGAGCACTGGGTGTTACATGTAAGTGATGAATCACTGGGTTCTATTCCTGAAACCAATACCACACTGTATGTTAACTAACTTGAATTTAAATAAATAATTTTTTAAAAAGCACAAAATAACATATCTTCCATAAACATGGATATAAATATTCTAAACAAAATTTTAGCAAATCAAATCCAACAGTATATGAAGGTGATAATATATCATGACCAAGTTGTGTTTAATCCTGGAATGCAAGGCTGGTTTTATATTTTAAAAATATCAACCCATGTAATTCACCATATTAACAATCTTTTAAAAAACCATATGACCATCTTTACATCCATTCCTGACAAAAACTGTTAAAATTAGTGATGGAAGGTAATTTCCTCAAACTGATAACAGGCATATATGAGAGATCTACAGGGGTGCCTAGGTGGCTCAGTCAGTTAAGCCTCTAATTCTGACTCTTGGTTTCAGCTCAGGTTACGATCTCATGGTTCATGAGTTTGAGCCCTGGGTCAGGCTCTGTGCTGAAAGGGTGTAAACTGCTTGGGATTTCTCTCTCCCTCTCCCTTTGCCTTCCTCGGTGCTCTCCTCTCCCCTCCCTCTCCCCTCCCTCTCCCCTCCCTCTCCCCCTCCCCTCCTCTCCCCTCCTCTCCCCTCCTCTTCTCTCTCTCTCTCTCAAAATAAATAAACACAATTTTTTTTAAAAAAGAAACACCTACAGCTAGGGTGGGAGATAGACAAAACAGGTGAAACACAGGGTTCCAATAATGGAATGAATAATTCATAGGAATAAAAGGCATAGTATTGTCTATAATATTGTAATGACAGTTGACAGGTAGTAGCTACATCTGCAGTGAGTATAGCATAATGTATAGAGTTGTCAAATTACAATGTTGTACACCTGAAACTAATATAACATTGTGTGTCAAATATCCTTCAGTAAAGTTATAGTGCATCAGAAAAAAAAATCTACAGCTAACATCATACTTAATAGTAAAGATTAGGAGTAGAATGTAAATTGTGTTGATGTTAAAAAACTAAGATTTTTCCAATAGACCACAGGGATGGTAAATTGATTTCAGCTCTAATGTCAATTCTGATAAACTATATTAACTAGGATTATCTGAGTCCAAATTTAGACTTCATAAGAAAGGGAGTGAGCAATGTGATAGAGTATGTACACATTATTCTTGCTACAAACAATAGGAAGTCACTGACTATTAAGCCAATATAGTAGTTGCATCAAAAGAGAATAAAACAATCTAAAACTTGAAGGGACATAAAATTTTTAATTTGTGTTTTGGAAAGAACATGATCATAAGAGAATGTGTGAGAATATTGTCTTTCCCTATCTCTCTGCCCCTCAGCTACTCATTCTCTCTCATTCTCTCTCTCTCTCTCTCTCTCTCTCTCTCTCTCTCAAAAATAAAACATTTAAAATTTTTAATAATTAAAAAAATTATTTTGAGAAGATGCTATGTTCTAAGTGATAACATCTTTTCCTCTTCCCTTTCTCTATTCTCTCTTTCAGAAAACATAAATCACAGGACAGTAGACAGGCTAAATATTTCTGGTTACTATATACATCCCCCAAGTTAGCCACTATATCACATATTACTACATATTCTTTATAATTATGGGCATTATTCAGCAAATAGTTGCACAAAATAACCTGTTAATGTGGCTGGGCCCTTCAGTTCTCTCTACACCTTCTTGTTTCAAAAGCTTCCCGTATCCGAGTGATACAAATCCAAAGACTACAGAATCTCAACAGTGGCTCTCCATGGGCACGAGGGTTTTAATTAACAATAGAGCCAAGACAACATAACTATCACTCATGGAGAGAGTGGACTTTTTCCCTTCCTCATAATAATTCTTATATGATTGAGGATACACTGGAAAATTGCTGCTTTACAAGAGTTTATACCTCTTTTTTTTATACCTATTTTTAAAACTTCAGTAATAGAATAAAAGATGTGTTAACTAATGAATTCAAAGCATAATTTCTAAATAGGGCTCTTTACTACTATAACCCACCTGTTATAATGTCCTGACTCTGAACAAGCACATACACACTCAGCTTTTGACATTCCAAATAAGCACACACATTTCCAATTTTAATGTTTGAGTAATTCTAAAATGCTTTAATGAATATGCAAACTAAGGTTTGTGTAGTGAGAATTTAACTGATTTATCTATTGTAAAATTTATTTGGTTACGTGAAAATTAGCAAATTTGTATTTACCTGTATATTTCTGAAATGCAAAATTTAACAAGTAATGTCATAAGTTAAGTATAGTTTGGTAAAGGGACCAGAGAGAAGTAAAGGTCATCTGCAGCCTTTCGTTGAATACTTAGCACTTGTGTAATTGGTGGAGAGCCAGCATGAAGGGTCTGGCTATTTGGATACAAATAAGTCACTGCTGTTTTTACATTCATCTACTGAACTTATCAAAAGCAGTGAGCATAAAAAAGACAACAGTGATTCATTCTCCCACTATTTCTTCTCAGTGCTATCTCTGCAATGCAGATGTGATCATGTTTGGCTTCTACTTGTCTGACAGAACAGTCCAGAATGTTAATCATACAGATTATAAAACACATAATGTGTGTGAGCATGGGTATGTAAGTTTTACTTCTGAATCTCCTAGAACAAAATATCTTTAAAACTCCTGTCAGGATAAAATATTCAAAGCATGAAAATAGTTGTATTTGTAAGTATACAAATACTATGTCCATAATTGCTATTTTTTTACATATTTACAGAAATGTTTAATAAAATACATGCTTGTCTTTTCTTATCTCTTCCAGCTTTGAAGCTTTTATCAGGAAAGCCTGTTTGTGGATTACACATGAGATCATGAAAGCAGTTTTCCTCCTAAGGCTTGGTTTCTTGCATTCCCTCTCAGACTAAGCACAAAAAAAGAAAGGCAAAGCTAATCTTTCTTCATAAACTGTATCAATAAAAAATGTAATGGGCAAAATATCTCATCATTTCCCTTAGCAGAATTTTCCCTCTCCTGCATAGACTAATAGACTGAGTTCATATTTTCTAATAAAGATACCATATCCAACAAAAGAACCTTATAGTTTAGTATTATTTGTTTAACTGTATTTATTGTATAATAATCTGTCATGATCAATTTGTGTTTATAGTGGCCACAGAGGCAAATTAAACAGGGATATATTACAATTCCTCTCTCCACAGTCCTTTAAATCTTTCATGGTGGCACTAAGCTGGGCACTTCCTCTGGGGTTGTACTTTGCTTCTGAATTTCTGTTTTTGCTGGGAATGAGGAAGCAAATTAAGGAGCATCCCATGAAACTTCCTACAATGATGGGCCCTTATTACACAGTCAGGAAAATAATTTTAAAGTTCTTCCAGTCACAAAATATACAGTAAGTGGGAAATACCCTCAGAGTAGATACATAGACCATGGAATTCATCAAGAAATTGACTTGAGGGGCACCTGGGTGGCTCAGTCAAACATCCAGCTTTGGGTCAGGTCATGATCCCGTGATTCATGAGTTGCAGCCCCACATCAGCCTCTACGCTGACAATAGAGCCTGCTTCAGATCTTCTGTCTCCCTCTTTCTCTGCCTCTCTCCAGCTTGCTCTCTCTCACTCTCTCAAAAATAAATAAACATTTTTAAAAAATTATCATTTTTTAAAAAAGAAAAGAAACTGACTTGAGTCAGAGTTTCATTCAAGTCCTGGACTCCATAAGCCCCTACTTTATCCAGAAGATCATAATGGCATTTTGGGTCCCTTGGTATCTGTGAAATCTCAGATCTTTATCCAAGCAATGCTCATTGTCCAGTTTTTCTTTTCACCTGAATAGATATCTTTGGAAATAACTACAGCTACCTGGGAAAAATCTGAATTTCCCTCATAAATTTATGTGTTGATATTGCAAAGGTCTTTGTCAGTGGAATCTGGCTCTTTTTATGCAGTAGGTGGTGGTGTGTGACTTATATCTGAAAACTGCAAGTGATATAATTTTTCCAAAGCAGAGTCTAACTTCAGACTTTTTCTCATTAGATATTGTATTTCTGTTTTGTCATTGTTGTTGTTAATATAAGTCAGGTACTACTATATTTGGTTGATCATCTATCATGTACTGTGGTACACCCTAATCTATTAGTTATGCCCAGAAATTATTGCAGACCAAAACACCCTGATTGTTTTCCTCTAGCATGCCAACTCTGCCAGCACAGAAAATTTAGGAAAAGCTGGGTATTGAAAATTCTTAATTCTGCTGCCTATTTTCAGTAATTATATCAAATTTGTCTCTGCAAGTTACGTGCTTCAAGATGGAATCTAGCCTTGTTGATTCCCATTATTCTCATTGATTCTAGGGAACCCAGTCTCATGGCATCTTCTCGTATCCCACATCCCAATGTACAGATGGTAACTACCTCTGAAATTCTCCAAGATGCTAGTATATTTTTCAGTGGACATTTCTTATTGTAACGTAATGCCCTCTGGGAAACAGTCAATGGATAGGTTCTCTGGTCTTACATAATAAAACCATTCAGACATTATCATTGTCCCTCCCTTACTACTATGTCAAAGCAGTATCAATATCTCCACTTTAATCTTGTGGTTCATTGTTATATCCAGTCTATAAGGAGCCAGCCTTTACATATTTGTAAAGGTTAGACTTAACCAAAAGATTAAAACTTGATCCCCATGTCAATAGGATTTTTCCTACCTAGGCTTAAAATGTATCCCTTGAATTCTAACATCCTCAAGATCCTACACACTTTCGTCTGGTTCGTGATGCTACATGTTAGCCAAATCTTGTGACAGCAAGATTTTTATTTTCTAGCTCAGGCTGTTTTAAGCCCTTATCATAATGTGGAGTGGAGGAAATGGAGAATGGCAAGAGCAGAAGTTGTGGACTACAAAGCATCGTGTTTTAAGTCACTGGTCTGGATTGAGGTTTTCATAGGTTCTCCAAACAAGAATAGTCTTTTTCCTCTAGTATGCAGATTCTTTGCTAGCACAGAGAATTTGGGGAAATCTGGCTGTTTAAGAGTGCCAAGTTTGCTAGTCCTAATATCTCCATCCTAAGTCTCAGGCTTATAGTCTCTTATGAAGATCTTGTCTCTGACATAGTGAACTGTTAAGGCTATACATCCTTTATTGGTCTGCTACACTTACAGTTAGATGTTGCGCCTCATTACACAATAATATGCTCTGAAAATATAGGTGAAAATGTCCTTAGAAGCTGCCATATAACACCTCTGGTTTTGACAGTATGCGCTGAATTGATCATTACCTAAAATGAGCTAGTCATTTTATTGTTTCAGTGCATCCAAAGCAGTTTACAATAGCCAGACAACTCCACAATCCTTAAAATTTTCATTGTCTCCTCCCATTCAAGTGTAACAGTTCTGGCATAGCTCAACACCTTTTCTTCTTCCCTCATACCTTCACTTCCTTTCTTCACAGGTATATGATGGCTAGTCTCATGTATCAACTTGGATGGGTCATAATGCATAAACATGTGGTCAAACATTCTTCTAGATGCTTCTATGAAGGTGTTTTGGGATGAGATTAACATTTAAATTGATGACCTTAAGTAAAGAGGGTTGCCCTGCATAATATGAGTGAGTCTTATCCAATCAAAGCAAAAGATTGACCTCCCTCAAGCAAAAATTATTCCATCAGCAGTCTTTGGACTCAAACTGCAACCCTAGATATTCCTAGGTCTCTATCCTGACAACTTTTGGACTTAAATGGTGAGATTAGTTCTTCCTGGGTCTCCAGCATGACAGTCCACCCTGTATATTTTGAACTGGACCACTTCAGGAGGTCAGAAAGAGAAAAATAGGTGTCCAACTCTAGTCTCCCACCAGCTCCACCAACAGAACCACTCATTAAGCAACTACCTGTGAATGAGAGTATCTTTGTGAACATTTTAAAACTTAGGGCAACATTACAGCACAGCAGTGGAGCAAAATAAATGAGAAAAACATACAAAATGGGTAAAAGGAATGCTTTATCCATATAACCTATCCCTCAAACCACCACGGCACAACAGCAAGAAGGATCCCCTCGACCCACAATTTCTCCTGTAAGGGAAAAAGAGGCCAAGGTGAACATCCAACTTCCTCAGCATTTGACACTGTCCCAGTGGGCCCACTTCTGCCTCGACTTATGAACATTGGGAGAATTATGGCTGATTACCTCGAGGCAGGTAGGAGCAAATAAAAGAAACAGAACTTCCAGGTTCCAGCAAGTGCGTATCTTGGCACTAACTCTTTGACCTCTAAACCTACAGCAGTGGCTTTACGGTGCCTATGTAACTGCTGCTCTCCAGGTTTTCACCAGCTTTTCCCAACCTTGGAGCCTCCCCTGGCTCTGCAGATGCCGTAAGATCAAGAGCTCCACAGACACTCTGTCCAATGATGGAGGCTGCCAGAAGTTTCTGTCCAACTGGGGAGCCCTGCCAGCTGCCTTGCAACTGAAAAGCCCTCTCTACTGACCCTGCCCAATCACAAAGCTCTGTTAGGTTCTGCCAACCATGCAGTCCCATAAATAGGCTGGCCTCATTATAAAACGTTCACCCTACCAGCCCCACCAAGGAGCCCCATCGGTAGCCTTGCCCCACCTTGGAACCCTACCAGTATGACTGTGGGGCCCTGCTACTGGTCCTGCCCAACTAGCAAAACCCTACCGATAGCCTTACTACACTGTGATTTCCTGACAATGGCCTTGCCAAACTGCAAAGTCTCTCTAGCCAGCCCCTCCTGACTGTGGGGCCTCAGTAGCAGGCCTGCCTAACCATGGAGCACTGATAATCCACCTGACTATGGATGCTGGCGACAGATCCTACACAAACTTAGAATCCAGCAGCAAGCCTCATTTACCTGTCCATGGCCTCCAGTAAGAGGTTCCGTGTGCTTATGGACAAAACAACTGGCTCATCTAGAATACTAAGTCAGGTGACTAGTGAACGCTTTTCTCTGCTAAAGCCAGCCAGTAAAGACCAGAAAGAGTGACCATATCTTCAAATGTACAAATACCACTGCAAGGATACAAGGATAATGAAGAATCATTATACCACCAAAACATGACACCACCAAAGGAAACTAATAAACTTCAGTTATTAACCCTAAATATATAGAAATATATAAACTAATTGATATCAAAAACAAAGCTACATGCATGAATTACAAGAGAACACAAATAAACAACTAAATGAAATCAGAAAGGAAAACAATATATGAACAAAATGAGAAGTTCAACAAATAAAGCCATAAGAACAAACAAACAGAAATCCTAGAGCTGAAGAATGCAGGGACAGAACTCAGAAATTCAATACAGAGCTTCAACATCAAACTCAGTCAATTAGAAGAAAGAATTCATAGACTCAAAAATAATTCATTTGAAATTATCCAGTCAGAGACATAAAAAAGAGAATGAAAAAGAAAAATAAGAGCCTACGAAATTTATAGGACATCATCAAAAGAAACAATATACCTATTATGGGAGTCCTAGAAAGAGGAAGAGGCTCTTACCTCTTTCTAGGGCAGAAAGAAGGCAGAAAGACTTTTCAAAGAAATAGTGACTAAAACCTTCCTAAATATGCAGAGGGAAGTGAACAACCAGATTCACAAAGCCTGAAAGTTTTCAAATAGGTCAAATCTGAAGAGGTCTATGCCAAAACACATTATAATTAAATTATCAAAAATCAAAGATAAAGAGAAAATTCTGAAAACAGCAAAAGAAAAGTGATTCATTACATTCAAGAGAATCCTCATGAGACTATTAGCAGATTTCTCAGGAGAAACCTTACAGACAAAGAAAGGGTGGGATGATATGCTTGAAGACTGAAAAAAAAATGCCAACCAAGAATACTGTACACAACAAAACTGTCCTTCAAAAATGAAGGCGAGATAATATCTTCCCAGATAAACAAAAACCCAGGGAATTTTCCACCACTAGAACTACCTTACAAGAAGTAGCCTTCCCAGCCCCCATCATCATATGAACCAATCCCTCAAAATAAATATCTTTCTATATGCATACATACATCCTATTTGTTGTTTCTCTAGAGAATCCTAACATAGATGAGACTCTACTTTTATATTACCACAGAGCAGAAAATACATTCATTGTCTTAAGACTAGGAAGAGGATTATTATTATCTTTTTAACAGCAAATGATCTCACTCTAAAATTCCATCCAGAATGTGTGCTTTTAAAGGCCACTCCCAGAATCAATTGTTTTAGCATGGGTTCTTGACAAATCACAGTCTAGGACAGAGGTGTGTGCAAGTAATTTATTTGTAAAGTAAGCCCAGGAAGTAGCAGTTCAGTATAGGCTTTGTGAAAGAAGGGAGAAAATAAAGTTAATACAAAAATGAGCAATGGATTTAGCTTCTCCTTCAAGCAAGTTAGTGTCATTTCTTGCACGGACATCTGACAAGTCTTATGAAATAAGCCATTTAGGCACTGACTCCCAAGCAGTGTTGGCTAAAGAGTGGTCCTATGGGCTTGGAGCACCCACAAATCTATGTTCCACACGTGTCAGTGTTGGACGGGTTCTCTGTAGCATCAGTAAGCTTTGGCACAGGAAGGGAAAATTAAGCACAGGGCTGAAGTAAAATGCTCACAGGTTATATCCACATGAGGTTGTTGGAAACCTGCAAAGAATGAATGGCTAGAGCAGTGGCTGGGGCAGAGATGTTTTAAAGTATTACACAAAAGAAGTCTGTATAACCTTCAAGAAACCTACAAGGGAAGCAACTAAAAGTGTTTTTAAATGGGAATATGGACTAAGAGGTAGGATAGGAATAAGGAGGAAGATATTTAATTTTCATTTTATATCCTTTTGAATGATAGATATGGTTATTCTTTTTTTTTTTTTTTTATGTAGGTTTCATACTTAGCACAGAGCCCAACCTGGGGTTTGAACTCATGACAATTCTTCACTCTTGTGCAGGGAAAAACCCAGTGCATCCCCCTTCAGTGTGTTTCTTCTGTGTGCCTCTTTTACTTTCACACTACTTTCAACACTCACAACACTCTGACACATGTGTAGAGGCTTTTCCCCCAAAACAAGCAGTTCTTTGCAACACCAGGTTGGTGTCCCACAATTTAACTGACTTCTGATACTATCTGGAGATAACTATCAGATCCCACAGGTTAAAGACTCACTCCCATAAAACTGCTCCCTCTGCTTCCTTCAGATGCCAATCACCAGTCTAGTTTGTCACCTGTGCTCCTGACCCATTGGCTATAAATCTGAAGTTCCCACAACCTCCTCCTTAGGTTCAATTAATTTGCTAGAGTGGCTAAAAGAATTCAGGAAAATTGTGCACTTACCATTTACCAATTTATTATAAAAGGATATAGATGAACATCCAGATATAAGAGACATGTAGAGTAAGGTATGTGGAAAAGAACACAGAGCTTCCAAACCCTCTCCAGGAGGGTCAGTCTCCCTGCATTTGCTCCTGTTCATAAACCCGGAAGCTCTTCAAAGCCCTTCCTTTTGGGTTTTGATGCAGGCTTCATTACTTCGGCATGATTGACTAAATCACTGATCATTGGTGATTGAATTCAAACTCCTGCCCCCTCCTCCCTGGAGATGGGGAAGGTGTGGGACTAAAAATACCAACCTTCTAAACGCATTGCTGGTTCCTCTGGCAACCAGCCCCCATCCTCAGGTGAGGGCCAACAGTCACCTCATTAACATAATGAAAGACATCTGTGTTTCTCTCCTCATTCATTAAGACCTGAGCTGAGATCAAGAGTCAGACACTTAACTGACTGAGCCACCCAGGTGCCCCAGATATGGTTATTCTTAATCACATGAATATGTTATATTTTAATGTTTATTTTATTTTTGAGAGAGACACAGAGCATGAGCGGGGGAGGAGCAGAGAGAGAAGGAGACACAGAATACGAAGCAGGCTCCAGGCTCCAAGTTGTCAGCACAGAGCCCATCTCAGGGCTTGAATTCACAAACTCAGCAAAATCATGACCTCATGACCTGAACCAAAGTCAGACACTTAACTGACTGAGTCACCCAGGTGCCCCAATATGTTATTTTTTTTAATTAAATACAGGCAAATAAAATATGACTCCCATCATATCATTTCTTCAATGTTTCTAACATGATTTGGATATAAAATCTAACCCTCTGCCTTCAGAATACAAATTGATGTTTCTCTCCAACCTCATCTTTGCCTTTGCCTTCTTCACACCCCACCCCCCCATACAGAACAGTTTACATCTTTCAGCTGTGCCATAACATCTCCTATTTGTCATACTTTATATATGTAATTACTCTCATTAGAATGTCCTTGTTCTCATTTCATTTACTCAATAATAACAATACCAAAATTAAGAATATTATTTATTTTTAATATTCCAGGCCAGTCACATTTTTTGTTGTAATTCCTGAATGTTTTTCTAGATACATTTCATATCAAGACTCTCCAAAGATCTCTCATCTCCAAACTAATCTAGATTTGATGATTTCTTCTGAAACCCATAGAAGTCTTTACATACCTCTCTCAGAAAAATATTTTTATTCTACTTTATTGTAATTATTTTCTTATCTATTTTCTCACTAGGCTGTGAATGCTGATCTCCTTTAAGATAGAGATGTGTGATCTTAATGTGTCTAGCACATAGTGTAATGTTAACACTGAAAGTTGGATACTTTATTCTTATTATAGTTGAGTAGTATTCCGTTGTGTATATATACCACATCAGGCGATGGACACAGGGCTGTTTTCACAATTTGACTATTGCAGATAATGCTGCTATAAACATAGGGATATATGTATCCCTTTGAATTGGTATTTCTGTATTCTTTGGGTAAATACCTAGTACGCAGTTGCTGGATTGTAGGGTAGTTCTATTTTTAACTTTCTGAGGAAACTCCATACTGTTTTCCAGAGTGGCTGCACCACTTTGCATTCCCACCAACAGTGCAAGAGGTTCCCCCTTTCTCCACATCCTTGCCAGCACCTGTTATTTCTTGTGTTGTTCATTTTAGCCATTCTGACAAGTGTGAGGTGATATCTCGTTGTGGTTTTGATTTGTATTTCCCTGATTCTTAGTAATGGAGCCAAAGACTACTATGCTAAGTGAAATAAGTCAGAGAAAGACAAAGTGAAGATTTCACTCACATACTGAATTTAAGAAATATACAAGCAAAGAGCAGGGAAAAAAGACAGAGGGGGCAAATCAAGAAACAGATTCTTAAGTATAGAGAACACGCTGATGGTTGCCAGAGTGGAGGTGGTGCCTTTGAAGGAGTACACTTGTGATGAACACCAGATGTTGTATGAAGGGGATGAATCACTATATGTTTACTAACTGGAATTTAAATTAAAACTTAAAAATAAATTTAAAAATTGTTTAAAGTCAGATACTTTATGAATGTCAGTTTCTAACTGTAATGATGTTTATATAATCATCCTGATACTAAGCTATGTTACTTTTCAAGGTAATCGGAGTTTAAATTACTTTCTTTCCCTTCTTATGTTTGTGCAAATGGGTGCTTTAATTCCAAAACTACATAATTACAGTTTAATTAATACTTACGTAAATATATTTTAATTAATATTTTTACTCCACTTTTTTAATATTCATTTTTACATAAGTCTTTTTTGTAACTGCTATTATATTGACTCAGAATTCCCTTCTCTGACATTCCTCACCATGTTTGGTGGCAACATATTATACCTTTGATCTTATCCAGATAATATCTAAAAGGCACTTGCTTTAGAATCTTATTTTATAAATATTTTCAATACTCAAAGAATAGCACTAAAATCTCAACAAATATTCCACTATCCCAGTGGGGATAAATTTCTACTTTGCAAGCTGGAGCTATCTGAATCAAAGTAATTTTCTATATATGTCCCTTCATAAGTAAATACATTATTTTTATACTGTTCTACCAATATTAGAGAAAATACTTGAACTCTGCTGCCTTAACATTACTCTAGGCATGAAACAAGAGAAAATGTAATCATAATATCAGCAGCTCTGTTTAAATCTCCTTCAAAGAAGTTTGGATAAGGTCGTATGCTGTGTCTGAAAGTAGATATTTATAAATTGCTTTGAATTATATGACACCTTTCTTCTCCCAAGGAGCTTATTCTGATAGTATTTATTCTGTGGCATTTCAAATAATTGATTTGTTTCGGTGTGCATGTCCAGAGGCCTCAAGGACATGGCCATGTTTTTCACAGACCTAATAAGTAAAATTAACTTGGGGCAAAAACCAATGAAAGTAAGCTAATGCAATCTAGTGGGAGGAACAAAGACTCAGCATGTTGTACGTTGTTCATCTTAGGGACTGTTTTTCTGTGTGTGGCAAAAATATTGAAGATATATAAGTTATTGAATTTTCTATTTCTATTCCTGGCCCTCTGCTGACTCAGTAACTGACCGTGGGCAAAAAGTCACTAAACTTTTTACAGCTGCAATATATTTATTTAGTAGAAATTATGTTATTGGTCAGTTGTGTTTTAACAACATTACCTGCCAGACATTACAGTGATGGATGAGATCATATTGCATATACTTTTAAATTCCTTAGACGGTGAGAAGTAGCAAATCATAGCTCATATCTCTTAGTGGACAAAGGAGACGTCCTGCTGCTGCTCCACTCTAGGTCCACCTTAATGCTACTTGATCCATGAAAATTCCTTGGATTCTCTAATAAACCTTTGCCTAAAGAGAAGTTTACAATATTGCCTGAGTTGAGGCACCAGTGATCAAAGATCTTATCCAATGTAATAGATATTAGAACAGAAAATGGTGCTAAAACCTTCCATTTTTAGTAAATACATGTCATAAGACAACACTGTTCCTTGAATTTGCAATATTTATTCTCTAATATAACTCTAATGTATAGTTGTATTGGTTAAACTAGGCTTGTATGAAACACTGTCACCTAAAAAAAAGCAAGCACTTTTCAAAAATCACCATTTATGGACTCTAAATCTAGAGTCCATTTTTACCCTCAATAACATATTTGTTTTCTTTCATTTTAAACAGATGTCAAAAGTTCATACAATTCCTAGAATTGCATTTCTTAGCATTATTTTACCCTCAAGCTATCAACGTCAGAATTAGAGAATAAGAGAAAAGGAGTATAATGTGCATGTGCACATTATTTTGTACAAGCTAATGGTGACTCAATCCCACTTGAAATGAAATGTAGTTAATACATTAACATAAAATGCTGTCTACTGTTTTTGGTAAGATCTTAACATTAAAAAAAATAGAGTTTAATAAAAGCCTTTTTTCTTTTTTAAACACAGTCCATTTTCTTTTCTTTTTTCCCCTATTAACAGTTAACAGTTCTACAAGATTTTGCCCAATAGCTAGGTCTTGATCTCACCTTCCTAACAAATTCTGCCAGAGGCAGCAATAGATTTAATGCTGTCCACCAGTTCAATTCAATCCTTCCCTCTACTCAGGATCCATACGTCAAAGTAAGTCCTATCTGTCTGTTCCACAGCTCCATGTGCCTGAATCAGATTCCACAACTAAGGAAATACCTCCTACATGAAGGCCCCTTTACAAATGCACAGTTTTGAAAGGAACTATATACTGGATTCACTTCTGAAAAGCTTACTACATCCAGTTACAAAGATAAAGATTATATAAGACTCTTCAATTTATTCTGTTAACTGTTTTATTTTCTTTAACAGTCTAAATATTAGTATTCTATCTGAATAGATATATGTTAATGATTATGGATTTTAAGGGGAAACAGTTGTTCTACTTATGTTTTACCCCAGTAATGTTTAACCGCACAGGTGAAGATAATAAATATGTGGCAAGTTGGATTTAACCTGGGTTACTGTCTCCTCAAATAGGTAAAATAGAAAAAAAAAGACTTTAAAATTAGTTGAAGGAAGAGCATTTAAAAAGTGATCTGTTTACTTTACTCCACTGTTACAGAACAATGACATCTGAGACAAAGGAAAAAAATAAGCCCTACAATTTACTCATTCTGCTGCCTAGGGAAGTTTCCAGAATATAGCACAGGGAAAGGGGACCCAAAGAGAGCCTGCAGGTAGTCCTGAGCTGAAAGACAAGTACAGAGTTAAGAGAGGCCAAGATACCTTGAAGTTGCAAGACACAGAGACAGCTACACAAGAGATACCAGAAATCTGCAGTGAAGAGGTCTCCCTTTGAACCTTCATCATGAACTGTGGGTAAGAGTCCTGAGAAGGGTATTGCTTTAAGCCACACCTAGAAAGGATCAACTTGTTTTGAAGCAACTTAACGATTTCCAGAATAAACTCCAAGAATACTAAAAGGAATGAAAATACTCTAGCATACCACATATAAAACTCACAATGTAATATCCAATCATAAAATAATAATCATAACACCAGGCATTCAAAAAAGTACAGGAAAAATCAATCAGTACAAATAGACTCAGAAATAACACACATACACAAAAAAGTTAGTAGACAAGAATGTTAGAAAACTCACTATAAATAAGTTCCATATGTTCAGGAAAGTAGATTAAAGTGGGCATAAAAAGGAAAAACATGGAAAATTTTTAAAAGACTAATAAAATATCTAAAGATAAGAAATAAAACAAAATACACACTTTTTGAACATTTACCAAAATATTTTGTGCCATAAAACAAGTCTCAGTGAATATAAAAGTGTTCAAAACATTAAAACTCTAATGTCTGGGGCACCTGGGTGGCTTAGTCGGTTGGGCGTCCGACTTTCGCTTGGGTCATGATCTCGCGGTTCCTGGGTTCGAGCCGCGTCGGGCTCTGTGCTGACTGCCAGCTCAGAGCCTGGAGCTATTTCAGAGTCTGTGTCTCCCTCTCTCCTGACCCTCCCCTGCTCACACTGTCTCTCTCTCTCTCTCTCTCCTAGAAATAAATAAAAATATTAAAAAAAAAAACAAACTCTGATGTCTAATGACAAATTAGATAAGAAAACAGTAACAGAAAAGTATATAGAAAATCCAGAATTTTTTTAAACAAAACAACATGTGGAGCACCTGGGTGGCTCAGTCGGTTAAGCCTCTGATTTCGGCTCAGGTCATGATATCACATGCAGTTGGTGAGTTCAAGCCCCATGTTGGGCTCTGTGCTAACAGCTCAGAGCGTGGAGCCTGTTTCAGATTCTGTGTCTTCCTCTCTCTCTGTCCCTCCCCTACTTGCACTCTGTGTGTGTCTCTTTCCCAAAAATAAACATTTAAAAATTTTTTTAAAATAACATGCTTGTAAATAATTGATGAGTCAAAGAAGAAATCTAAAAGAATATTAGAATATATATGAACTAAATAAAAATGAAAACATAATATGTCAAAATTTGTAAAAACCAAGTAAAATAATTCATAGATGACAGTTATAGCTTTAAGTGCTTAGGGAAGAAGAACAGAAGGGTCTGAAATCAATATACTAAGCTTCCACAATAAGAAATTAGAAAAAGACAGGCAAATAAGATTCAAAGTAAGCAGAAGAAAGTAAATAAAGAATATAAATCAGTAAAAGAATAAAGTTATATATACAAATGTGTATGTATAGACAGATGGTGAGATGGAATGAGAATGAAATAGAAAAAGAGAAACAGGAAATCAATGAAGGCAAAAGCAAGTTATTTGAGAAGATAAATAAAATTAATAAACTTTGGCCAGATACATATTACCAATATCATAAATATGAAAAGAAAGCTCACTACAGTTGCTATAAATAAAAGATTAAAGGAGTATTATGAAAAATTACATTATAATTACTTCAATAACATGGATGACATGAATAAAATTCCTTAAAAAGAAAACCTACCAAAGCTCATTCAAGAAAAAATAGACAAAATGAATAGCCCTATATCTATTTTTTAAAAATGAATTTATAATTAATAATTTTCCCAACAAATAAACTCCAGACAAAGTAAGACTTTACTGGTGAATTCTACCAAACGGTTAAGGAGAAATAACACCAACTGATATTTTCAGCTTATTCTAAAGCCAGTGTTACTCTGATACCAAAACCAAAGAGATTACCGAACAAACTACATACTAATGACCCTCATGAACACAGATAGAAAATTCTTAGTCTCATTTTAGAAAATGGAATTCAACTATACATAAGCAGGATAACACATCATAGCTAAATGGAATTTATCTCAGAGGTGAAAGTTTTATTTAACATTTGAAAATCAAACAATATAATCCGCCATTATACAGAATCAAATAGAAGCATCATTTGTTATTCTCAATAGTTGCAAAAAAGGCATTTGACAAGATTCAATACCCATTTATGATTGTAAAAACCAGTAAACTAGGAATAGAAGTTATAATAGGTTGAATAATTGCTTCCTAATCACTGGAACCTGTCAATGTTATTTCATATGGCTAGAGGACTTTGCAGGCATGATCAAGTCAATGATCTTGAAATGAGATTACCTCAAATTACCTGGGTGAGCCCCAAATGCAATCACAAATGCTAATATAAGAGGGAAGTGATTTAGAGATTCTACTACAGAAGTAGGAGGGCTTTGTGATGACTTCAGAGAACTAAAGATTCTATCTCACAGGTTTCACAAATGGAGGAAACAGCCATGAGCCACAGATTATAAGGAATGGAATTTTAGAAGCTGCAAAAGGCAAGAAAACGAATTCTCCCCTAGAGGCTCTGGACACTGATGGTACCTTGGTTTGGGCCCAGTGTCACTGATTTCAGACTTCTGGCCTGAATAACTGTAAGAGAATAAATCCATGTTATGTAAGCCACCAAGTATGTAATAATATGTTACAGCAGCCTTAAGAAATTAATACAGAAGGGAACTTCCTCAACTTAATAAAGGGCATCTAAGAAAAACCAACAACTAACATCACACCTAATGATGAAAGACTGAATAATTTTCCCTTAAGATTGGAAACAAGACAAGGTTGTTCACTCTTATCATTTCAATGCAGCATTATACTATAGACACTAGTCAGTTCAGTAAAGGAAGAAAAAAGGTAAAACTATAATAATAGAAAAAGAAGTAATGGTTGAGATAGGAAATCTTAGAAAATATTTTAAAAAGCCACTATAAACTTACTAATAAGTAAATTTAGCAAAAGCATATGACTCAACCTCAATACTTTAAAATTTATAGCAAAAATTCCAAGAAAATGAAATGAAAAAAAAAACACCATATACAAGGTGCTAAGAGCATCAAACATGTTAATTCTTAAAAATAAACCTGACAAAGATGTAGACTACTTGTATGCTAAAATCTATAGAATATTCACAGAATTAAAATAGACTTACAGGGTCATGTGGGTAGCTCATTTGACTAAGTGTCCAACTTTTAGTTTCAGTTCAGGTCATCATTTCACGGTTCGTGGGTTGTAGCCCCAAGTTGGACTCAGCATGGAACCTGTTCGAGATTCTATCACTCTCTTTCTCTGCCTCTCCCTCCAATAAATAAATAAACTCTAAAGAAGACTTATAAAAGTGGAGAGATAGAACATGCTCAGAAATCAGAAGATTAAACACAGTTAAAGTGCAAATTCTTCCCAGACTGACCTGTCAAAAAATATATATATTCTTAGGTTGAGTTTGAGGGCAGTACAAAAAGAGACTGTGAAGTGGATCTACACATGGGCTATAGTTTCCCAAACTCTTGCTATAGATGCAATGAATTGCAATGAAAATCCCAGCAGGATTTTACTATGGAAATTTATTTGGAAATACAAAAGCTCTAATGTAGCTAAAGTCTGAGAAAGAAGAATAAAGTTGAAAGACAAACACTACCTGATTTGAAGACTTATTTTCAATGTCCAATAATCAAGTTAGTGCAAGACTAGTGTAAAACTGGATATACGGATCATTGGAACTATAAAGGAAGTCCTCAAAAGCACTCATACATATATGATTAGTTGAGTTCCACAAGACACCAAAGCAATTCCACAAAGACAGGATAATCTTTTAACAAACAGTGTTGGAACAATGTAGGTATCCATTTGGACTTAGGAAAATAAGTCCCTAGCTTGGCAAAAAAAATTTAGGAGTAAATCTTGGGTAACATAAAGATTTCGAAATAAACACAAAAATCATGAACTATAAAAAAAATTATAAAATACTAGACTTCATCAAAATGTAAAACCCTTGTCCTTTATAAGGCAATGTTAATGAAATATAAGGACAAGACACAACCAGGGAAAATACATTTGCAAAGCATATATCTGAAAAAGAACTCTCATCTAGAACAAGAATCAGCAAAACAAGACCCATTGGCTAACCCTGACCAGTCATTGTTTTTGTAAATAAAGTTTTACTGATACACAGCCATACTCATCTAGTTAGGTCTTATATGTTATTTTCAAGATACAAGGCCAGAGTAGGAATTGCTGCAATAGAAATCACATGGCACATAAAGCCTAAAATATTCACTCACTGACCCTTTAAAGAAAATATTTGCCAATCCCTGATCTAAAGAACTTGTGCAGCACACCAAGACAAACTTCCAATTTTCAAACCTGGGAGAATATCTGAACTTGACTAATGAAGATATATGAATGCAAATAAACATGAAAACCTCAACATCATTAGCGATTAGAAAAATGCAAATTAAAACCATGATGATATGCCACTACTTAACCACTCAAATGGCTAAAATTAAAGATCATTCATGCCAACTAAGCAAGTGGGAAGGGAGCAAATAGAGTCCTCAGACACTGCTGGTGGGGATGTAAAATGATACCATCACATTGATAATTTGGTAATTTCTTTAAAAAACTAAACATACACGTTATACAACTCTGTCATTCTTCTCTAAAGAAATAAAATATGTCCATTCAAAGATATGCTTATGAATATCCACAACAGTCCAATGTTACAGTCCCAAACTAGAAACGATACAAATGTCTCTCAGCAGCTGGGTGGATAAACACATTGTGGTACATATATTCAATGACATACTACTTAGCAAAAAAAGAGAACATGCAATTCAATGAGACAAAAAATCCAATTTTCAAAAATGGGAAAATGGATGAATCTTATAATATTTATGCTGAGTGAAAGAAATGAAAAAGAACTAGATAATAAAAAAGTACATATATTTTTGTATACAAAATCTAGAAAATAAAAAATAATCTAAAATGGCAGAAAGCAGATTAGTGGGTACATGGGATGTAGAGAGAGAAAATAAAGGAATGATTACAAAGGGGCATGAAGAACTTTTGAGTGATAGAAATGTTCATTATCTTTTTTTAAACTTTTTATGTTTACTTATTATTGAGACAGAGAGAAACAGCATGAGGGGGATAGGCAGAGAGAGAGGGAGACACAGACTCTGAAGCAGGCTCCAGGCTCTGAGCTATCAGCACACAGCCCGACGCGGGGCTAGAACCCACAAACTGTGAGATCATGACCTGAGTCAATGGTGGACACTTAATCAACTGAGCCACCCAGGTGCCCCAGAAATGTTTATTATCTTGACTGCTGTAATGATTTCATAGAATGTACCATATGTCAAAACCCATAAAATTTTACACTTAAAAATGCTACTTTGTTGTCCATCAATTTTGCCTCTATAAAGCCACACAAAAAAATGGAAACTTTTCTGGAATATTTCCATAGCCATGATTCCTCCATAGATATATTTTTGGAGTGTTATTTGTAACAGAAAAATAATTACAGTGACATTTGGCCTAGCTAGTCATATTGTTGTCTGAGAAGCAGCAGCTTTGGCACTGACCAGGAGCTTGTCAGAAACACTGAATTCTTCCAGAAGCCCAGCCACCACCCCAGAGCTTTTGGTCAGAATATGCATTCTGAAAAGGTCTCCAGGTGACTTACATGTACATTAAAGTTTAAGAAACACTGTTGAAGAGACGACAGCTTTGGTTCAACTGAAAAGTAAAAATCAATACATATATCTCATCAGAGATGTAATTTAAAGGATTTCCTTTATCATACCCTGGGTATTACTAGATAATTCTAAAATACTCTTGGATTCTGATCCCGTAGTCCCATGTCATTGCCTACTTTCTATTGGGGCTTCTACCATTTTCATACATGTATTTTCCTCTAGTATCACCCTCCTTTGTATTCTCCCCACACTTAGGCATATGTGTTCATATTCTCATAGAGAATGTGAAGTGTCTGTAATCTCTTTAAAATTATATTGGGCTCCCTTGCCTCCATTTCTATCTAGGATTCTTGTGCATTGTGGTCAAATGGAACAAAAGGTGGTTTCAGACGATCAGTCTCCTGACTTGAGTAGAAATCTCTGAAATGAACTCAGGAAACTGACAAAAATAAGTGAAGAGAAAAAAAACAACCATGTAAACAGCTGCCCATTTAATTCTCTTTATTTTTATTTTTTAATATAATTTATTGTCAAATTGGCCTCCATACAATACCCGGTGCTCATCCCAACAAGTGCTCTCAAAGCCCATCACCCACTTTCCCCTCTCTCCCACCCCCCCATCAATCCTCAGTTTGTCCTCTGTATCCAAAAGTCTCTTATGGTTTGCCTCCCTCCCTCTCTGATTGTAACTTTTATTCCCTTCCCCTCCCTCATGGTCTTCTGTTAAGTTTCTCAAGATCCACATATGAGTGAAAACATATGGTATCTGTCTTTCTCTGACCTATTTCACTTAGCGTAATATCTTCCAGTTCCATCCATGTTGCTGCAAATGACAAGATTTCATTTTTTCTCATTGCCAAGTAGTATTCCATTGTGTATATAAAGCACATCTTGATCCATTCATCAGTTGATGGGCATTTAGGCTCTTTCCATAATTTGGTTATTATTGAGAGTGCTGCTATGAACATTGGGTTACACGTGCCCCTATCTTATGCATCAGCACTCCTATATCCCCTGGGTAAATTCCTAGCAGTGCTATTGGCTGGGTTATAGGGTAGTTCTATTTTTAATTTTTTGAGGAACCTCCACACTTTTTTCCAGAGAAGCTGCACCAATTTGCATTCATTTAATTCTTTTTAAATCAACTTACAATCAAATAAGTATGACTCAAAAAGATGAGATAGAAATAAAGATCTGAACAGAAACTCCTAATACAAAGCAAGTGCACTGAGAAAAGAACACACTCTAAGAAAAAGAGAACCTTACTTTATACAAGTTTTTGTAGATTTTAGTGTGCTTTCACATTTATTATTTCATGTAATCTTTTCTATAAATCTATGATATAAGAAGTATGATTATCGCCATTTTCCAGTTTTAGGATTAATCCAGCGTCACTCAGTGGGGGGATTCAAATCCTGTTCTTTCAACTTCCAGCTTACCAGCCCATGTTGCATGTATAAAGTGTCCTTGCAAGAGACATTAAAGATCTCTTTCAAGTTTCACATACAAGCAGTTTAGTTAAAGACTAAAACAAACACTCTGGGGCATTTGCTCTCATGATGAGCCAAAACTGAAAGAGTTTGATATTAAAATCAAAATTGCCTTTGAGTTACAAAAGGACATAAACACATCTTTATCTCCAAAACTTCTATGGTCTTTTCACCTAAATGAAATACCAAGCAGTTCTGTTATTTTTTAAATAAATAAGTAAATAACAAAAACAAAAACCAAAAAAAACTGGGTAGGAGGAATTTTTTTTTAATCTGGAGAGTTGTTTTTTTTTTTTCTCCCACCAAGTAGTTAATTCTAGTCAGTTCCAGATGTCATATTTTAAAAGGCACTGCTCTCAGACTTCTTTCTACTAACTAAAGAAATCCCCCTTCTTTAGGTAAATTTACTGTTATTTCTACTACCTTTCATTCTGGAGTCAGCCATCTATTGTATCCTTTTTATTTTTAACTTTTCTTAAATGATGGTTCTCCTTGATTTCTTATTAAGAGCTTTGACAAAAACAGATAAAAATGACACCTAGAAAAAAACATTGCTGCTTCTGGGAGTCATCAGATTTCAAATTTAAACTTGGAAAAGTATCTGAAGGAAGCCAAAATGATCACAGAGCAAGCACAAAGACAAATGCTCCTTTTTCTTCTTCTCTTTTAGTTTGAGGGAAGGAGATTATTTTGTTTTGTATTGTTTTGTTTTATATTTGGTCAGCTGGCATACTGCACAGTTAATTTGAGATTTTTCCCCCCTTTCTCATTTCAGTTACTTTAGATGTGTCCTGCATTAGCTTTTCTTGAAATCTTGAAGGGAGTTGGCCTCCATTCCCCAATTGAAACAATAGTTTCTCTCAGTTGACAGTGCCAGCTACATATATTATCTGTCCTGTTCCCAGCAGGGACATTCCAGTGACTGCTTAGAAAAATTAGTCACATGGATTTTTAGATTGGGGAGGGGGTGGCTAGCTTCAGTTGTCATCTTTAATTTGTGAGAAAATTGAACTGTTACTCTCTTTTCATGTCTCCCATTTACCTATTTTAGACTTTTGTAGATGCTTCACCTTTCCTTCATGACAGATGAGAATGAGCCCATGGCTGGAATCCTCCAAGAACTGGGGACACATTTAGCCTGTTAATGCTTCTTTCTTGGCCCAATTCCACTTGGGCTAATTACATTCTGTTAAAACAAAACAAAAAAAAAAAAAAACTGCATTTTCATTTGGAGATGAAAAAGATTGTTTTTCAACCTCCTCTTCTGAGCTTTAAAACTCTCCCCTCAAAAGCCCAGCATGGATCCATCCAAAGTTGCCTAAGGACAATTCCCAGAGTGTGGGAGAATCCAAAAGAACACAGCTAGTCTCAGAGGATAAAGTGGGAATCCTTGCACCCACCCCAAAATCAGTATTCAAAGAAAAATATATGATTATCTGGCTACAGAAGTTTGCCCTTTGCTTTAAAAGATATACTTCTTTACCAAGGGATAGTGATGACATATTTGAGGATCCACACCAAATACCATCCAAGAGAGACAAGAATTCCCTGGAAACACATTGTCTGTTTCTTTTTTTGAAAATGAAAAGCATTGCAAAGTAATCCAAAAAGTCAAATTCCTATAGTTCCTAACCTCATCTTTGATGTGACATGTTGCATGCTCCAAATATGTCTAGCAGGCCACATACAGTCATTGAAATATATAATTTTACCATGATGTCTCTTTTTTGCTACAATCTTTATAACAAGAGTTCTTCACTTTTATTTCAATTGAATGAAACAATGTGACATTTGCCCTTCTTATTTTAGCTTTATTTCAGAAATTTCTAAAACTTTTGTCTCTGCAAGATTTCCTTGATGTTAAGGCACAGTAAATTGCTCTAGGCTCTGCTGACTCAACATTTACACATTTTTCTTCTGATGAAATATTTGTTTGCTTTAAAACCAAATGATGTAATATAACTAAAACAATATAGAATTATACTAATTATGGTCCAAGTTGACAGATTTAGATGGAATCCTACTTTGTGTCTGTTCTTGTAGTATATATAGTCATTATCTATCAAGTATTCACACGTAGTTTGGAAATTTTCACACCAACTGTCAAAACTCCAAACCAGCAACTTCAAAAAAGAGAGAGAGAAAAAAACTTCAAAAGACTTACAGGTTTAGTTCATACAGCACCACCAAGAAGGGATCATGAACACATTTATTTTGCTAGTCTTTGTGACTAGAAAGTTCCCATCATTACACATGGGAGAAGCAGAAGAGAATACATCTTTTTTTTTTTTTCTAAGTTTTTATTTCAATTCCAGTATATTTAACATACTGTTTTAGTTTCAGGTGTACAATGTAAGTGAATCAACAATTCTATACGTTACTCAGCGCTCATCATGAAGTGGGGGGGCATACATCTTAATTTTAAGATTCATGGGTGGGCTAAAAATAGGTTCATAGAAGATTTCTTGTTGGTGTCACACTTTCTATTATGATGTTGGTATAAATATAAAATCATATTTGTTTCTGTCTCATATATAGCCTTTAGAGATAGGAATGAATCACAGTAGAAATAGATTTTTTTCCCACAGATATCAATGATGATAAGGCCTTAGGGAATATAGTTGTCGGTGACAAGAAGGAAGGGAGACACTGAGAACCTTCCCAATTTTCAGTTAACAATAAGCTTTTCTTTGAGCGAAATAAGTCAGGCAGAGAAGGACAAATATCATATGTTTGCACATATAGGAGGATTAGGAGGAACTTAACTGAGGAACAAGGGGGAGAGAAGAAGGGGGGAAATGGTGGGGGAAAGGGAGAGAGGAAAACCATGAGAGACTCTTGAATGCCGACAAAAACTGAGGACTGATGGATGTGGGGGGGAGGGGGTGATGGGCATGGAGGGGGGCACTTGTGGGGATGCGCACTGGGTATTATGTAGAAACTAATTTGACAATAAACTATTTGTAAAAAAAAAAAAACAAAAAAAAAAAACCAATAAGCTTTTCTTATACCAAAAAACCCCACAAGTTACACACAAAAAAATCCTACTAAGCTCAATGAGAGGGTAGAAAAGTGGTAGATGAGCTTACATTCAGAAGAATGAAAAATACTCTATTTGTGATTATCATGAATCATAGATCATATAGACTGCTCCTAGAAGACAGCCTAATAAGGAAGGGTATTTTTCGCTTGTGTAACAACATAAGCCCTTGACTTTGGCAGCTCTGGAATCTATACCTCAAGAAAAAAAGGAGCCAAGTAAGGTGTATTCATGGAAAGGCATTCAGAATGAATAAGTGATGAACTTCTATTTAAGGATGGAAAACTTAGATAACTTTATCTGAAAATGTGAATACATTTTTAAAAGTAGCTAAAATTACAAAAATATTTAAAGAATGCAGAAAGTCTTAAAATACTGGATGTAGATGTTACTTGATATTTGAAGGGAGCAGGATTAATAAAATAAAAAATATTTTTCAAAGTGTATAGTAAATCTGTGATATTCATGATTCCAAGAAATAGAAAACAGTCTATGCCCTGGATGGATGTGGATTACTACCTTAAGATAATTGCAAGCAACAGAAGTTAGCAAAATAGGTTTGTAAAATTTACTTGTAGTCCTGAGCCTTTTATACCTATATTATAAAGATCAGTTACCATGCTCAACTTAAATACCTTAGTTTTACTCTCAAAAAAATATGAAAAAAAAAAGATTTGACCTAGGATAGCTTAAGTTTTGTAGAATTCTAGTGCCTTCATCTTTAGGACAAAATTCTGAAAGTAATAGAGGCATTGAAAAACAATAGTTGAAGGAATACAGAGAAATAGAGCGTGCTGAAGGACAGAAATTCCAGGATGCTATAGACTCCACTGAATCCTCATTGCTGTCTCAACACTAGTCCTTAGGGCATTTATTGAACATGGAAGAATCCCAGACACTTCACAGGTATGCTTCCTCTTCTATCCAAATTATAAAATGTCAAGATTCTTTCAGTAGTCCTGTCCTACATTTTTTAAGTTTCTAAGAAATACATAAAGTGATAGCCAGACTTTCTCTTCCTAATATAAAGTGCCAACCTCCCTCTGAGGGACTAGAGTCTATATAAATTGGCTTTTAGCATTTTCTGTTACTTTCTGAATCCCACTAAAGATAACAAAATGAATGCCTAGTAAGACTAAAGCTATATAGGCTCCTTAGTTATTTTTTTAGTTATTCTGACAAAAGATAAATTTTTTCTTCTTCTCATACCGGAAAATTTGACACAAAAAATTGATTTCCACTTCAACACGTAATCACAATAGAAGAAGCTACAGGTTATTTGTTGATCTTCTCAGCTACTTAGGACTCTTTAAAATGACGTAATTTTGATAGCAGCAACAACCCAAGAGGACAAAAGAAAACGTTATAATGCCAGTAACGCCTGATGCTGGGGAACACAAAAATTTAGGATTTAAAGTGCCAACATGCTTTAACAATGTCATCGTCACCCTATTCTTTTATTTCACTTACTTGCTCAATTTTAACTATATTATTTAGCTGATTCTACACAACAGCAAGTGGAAATTTAAACACTGCCATTTGGGACAAAATAAACTATCTTTCATGAGTGATGTAATTATTCCAAATTCTAACTATACAGCAAAGGATATACTTGAATGAATGTCGGCTTGAACATTTTGGCTTCAATTTCAACTTTTGTAATAGCTGCAGCAAAATTTTCCTACCTAAATGCTTTTAAAGGCAGAATGTCTTCATAAAAGAGCAAAGAATTGGGTATCTAGACATTCCCTAGAAGCATAACATAGACAAGTGTCCAAATGCAAGTTTTCTCACTTATGTGGAGTAGAATTTGAATATAACACGGCTGCTTAGCTTTGAAAGATGTGGGCATAACTACTCTTGTTAGGGCTCTGTGACTCTACCTGCTTGACATATATCATATTGGGCTATTGTAAGAGAATCTATGAAGGAAAGTTGATAAAGTGACCCGTTTTTCATATGGGTTGATCTGATTCAGCTGTTTCTGGGTTATAAAACCCAAGAGAAACTGCACTAAGATGAGGACAGAAGAATCACAGAGAACTCACATACACACACACACACACACACACACGGACTGTGGACTGGCAAACCACAAGATTAACATTTTAGGCAAAGTGCCATCTTGGAAGGCTATACAAATGACAGAGTAAAAGGCAGAGTCAAATGACAAGTTCAAACAGAAAAAAATATGAAGAAAAGAAAAAAGTAAATAAAAAATGCATGTAAAGGAAGGTGCTAGCAGTAAGCCAGCAGTAAGCTTCCCAAAAAGCAGAGGTAGCAGAAACCTAACTCAGAGCAGTCAAAAGCATATGGAAAAGTGGTAAGAAAGCTAAATTAAATTATGATCTAAATTAGCTCATGGAATTAGTCACTAATAAATTTGTCTACACAGAATTGGTGACAGCCTCTGTTCTCCTTCCCACTTTGGAATAATTCCCTGGAGGATAAAGGATAAAGAGAAAACCAATACTTCCCAATAATGTACTACAAGCTTGGCAAAATGCCATATAAACAACACGCTGTCTTGTTCAATCCTCATAATGATGAAGGATGATGGGGTTTGGGTGTGATGGTGGGGTTTGGAGGCTACTGCTGAGAAAGAATTCTTGATGATGTCCATGGTGCAAATAGGTGTTTTTATTAAAGCATGGGGACAGGACTCATGTGCAGAAAGAGCTGCACTGCGGTTGTGACAGGTAACTGATTATATACCCTCAGGTTGGAAGAGGGTTAGGGACAGCATAAGTCTCTAAGGAATTTTGGAAGCAAGGTTCCCAGGACCTTGAAGGGCTAGCTGTTGTTATGAAAACACCATTTATTACCATTTAGTCATGAGACCCTACAGATGTATATCAGGGGGCCATAAGTTTGGACTATGATTGCCAGCATACATCTTGGGGGAGTTGAGATTAAGGAAGTTTCCAAAAGAATTTTTATATGTTCAAGCAAGATCCTGGGGGGCCAGGATAATGTTAAGCCAAGATTCCCTTTTGCCCCTAACAAAGTGTCATCACTGAGGCAGCTGAGCTCCTAGAGAGAGGCCACTCTGCCTGTTTCAAGGACTTATCACTGGACTATAGGAAAGTAAGGGAATTTTTCATTTGCCCTCATTTCCCACATCACTATGGCAAGCACTTAAACTCTTTTCTTTTGTTCTTGGGTAGCTGGGAGTGTCCAAGGAATGTCACACATATTCCACCTGGAGGGGTAGGGAGGATGGTGCTAGCTGGTACTTTGCCCTCAGTGTGCATTATTCTCCCTCATCAAAGGGTAAGGATGCTTTGGAGTGGTCTGTGGAGGTGGCAGATACACTGTACAGAGATTATCAAGAATGCCCATTCCCCATTAGAAGTAAGAAGTAAACAATGATTTACCTGGATACTTCTGATAGGTTAGAAAATCTGTTTCAATCCTGAAGTAGAATTAAGGAAGAAGGTGCAATCTGATGAATCCTACTTTAGAAATGAAAGCTGAAAACAGAAGTCGAATATGGACTTCAAGATAGCAGGAAAGGAAATGAGTTGGGATCTCTATAAGAGGCACAAAAACTATGACAAAATAACATTTTTTAAAGCTTTCCAATGTTCCCATGGCCTGTTTGTCATCTTCTTTTATGAAGTGACTAGCTTTAAAGCAAAAAAAAAAAAAAAAAAAAGCCTTGTCATTTTAGTTATAAAATAGATTAATAGTTCAAGAACCTGTGTCTAATTTTGGAGAGGGGAAAGACCTCTCCAAAAGCAACCCACAATACCACCAATGGATATTTTCTTTGCTAAAATGTGGGAGGAGGGGCAGGAAGAGAGGTGGGGAGAGATAGAGAGAGAGAAGAAGAAAGGGAAGGAGGGAAGGAAACGCAGGCTCCAGGACCAGAAGCAAAAAGAATAGACCCAAGGTTTAAGGCTTTGTCCAAGGTCTGAACTGAACAATCTGTGAACTGTAACCCATGAAGCTGACATGACACTATATTTCTGTTGAGAAAATTTAAGCTCACAGAAGTTTTGTGATCAGCCCAAGGTCACACACCTAGTAAATGATGGCGATGGAATTCAAGAATAGCTGTGATTCACTCCAAATCCCATAATTATGCTCCGTCATCACAATGACTGGCAGCTAAGATTTTTAAGCCAAGAATGAGAAAATGGAGCCATAAGAAATAAATGCTGCAATTGGAATATGCAGCAAAAAAGTTACTTAACATATATTAGTTTAATCACTTTAATTGAAAAAGAAAATATTATAGAATTTAACAAAATATTCATTGCACATTTATTAGTCTAATGAAGTACAATTTGTGGAAGAATAAGATGTTAGTGAAATACCTTAATTTACCATGAGAAAAAATTATATGCCTGAAATAAATAAGCAAATACTCTTGAGAAAGAGGTTGATAAGAATTAAATTTTGTTGTCACTGAGTGGGGTCTGTATTATAGCCCATTTTTATTATATTTGAGCTTTACTGGACATATTCACTGTAGTTCAGGGAATACAAAAGAACAATGATATAGGGTTCTGAGTGTTAGTTGTTTTAAGATCTATAATAAATCACCTCAAGGAATGTCTGGCCCTGAGTTTTCTAACTTACAAAAATGAGGCACTTGGCTAGATTAGTGGTTATCATATTTTGTTTTGTTATAGAACTCCTTTTTTCCAAATAAATTCTTCAGTTGATTTCAAAAAAGTAATGCTGATAAAATTGCAGCATGACAAATACCAAAAAAATAAAGATTTTTTTCCTTGAGCTCTCAGATTTATGTTTTAGAAAAGGCCTAACCTTAAAACATGTGGAAAAATGATACAAAAATGAAATATAGTTCAGCATTTCACATATTGTATTCCAAAACATCCTAATTCTTGGAAGTAGTGTTTTAAAAAGAATTCTCTGGCTAATAATATCACTGGGTGATGGACACCACAGCTCCCTTTTACAATATGTGTATCATGTCAAGAAATCAGTAAAATTCTGCAGCAAATAAACTTGTTTAACTTTGCTTTTTCTATTCACATGCATCACAAGTGACCTCAGGTCACTTTTGGTTTTTTCTACCTGAAGTGAATATTCCAAGGAGCATGCTTTTTAATATGGATTACAAGTTCATGAATTCTAAGAACCCCAGTCTAAATACCTTGGCCTACTTAAGGTTCTGAAATGGTACCCACTATACATAACCATTCAATGGATATCATTTCCATCAATGTAAAGTTGAATTCCACAAGCACAGAGTTAACAGAGTACAAACCATGACATATGTAAGGTATCTTTTAAAGGAGGAGAGAAGCTCTTGATGATAGAAAGGATATTCAAAACTCTTGAGGGAAACAAATCTGAGATGATACAGATACACAACCAAAATAAGGGAAATATCTTGAAAATTCTTCTGTCTTCCCTTTTTTTTCCTTGGCTCTAATCTAACTAAGATTTTGTCCTATTGATGCATCTTCTCTCCACTTCTCAGTCTTAGCCTTAATTAAGATCAGAAGAGAAAAAATTTAAAAAAAAAAAAGAAGTGCTAAAATCTCAGAAGCTGCCACACCTCACCCTGCTCATCTCCTAGACATGGTCATTCCTACTACACTGTCCTTATCAGCTCTTATTCTAGATTCCATAATAAGAGTTTCTCTCGTCCCATAGCCACTGCCTTTGGTGAAGCTCCAGCATGACCTACAACTGATCTTCCACCGAAACATGCATTGATGTTCTTTAAGCCCTTTTTGCACCAATTATCTTCCACCTCTAAAATCGTTAAGTGAAAGGAGAAGAGTGATACCACATAGAAAAGACTGCTATTGCCTTATTTCTACAAATGGCAAATAAATAATGAGAAAGAACTTTACGTTGTTTTAGAAATGGACCATAAAGAAAAAACACTGTTTTTCTTCTATATTAAACCATGATGAACAGAAACTTTACTTCTAAGCCATGGATGGTTCTGTGAAAGAAAGCAGGTGAGAAATGAAAGACACACACACACACACACACACACACACACACACACATATACATACACACACATATCTGTATATATAAGGGGGTAGGAAGGAAGGGAGGGAGGGAGGGAGGAAGGAGACAGGGAAGGGAAGGAAAGGGAAAGAAAGAAATTATAATCAGACTCCAGCGCCAAAAAGTGAATTTTCTCCCCAACACTTCAGCTGCTTAAATCACTAAACTGGCTCTGGTGGTACCCACAATAATTAATTTAGAAAGATTTCCCCTTCCTCTTGCTAAAAGACAGGAGTGTTAGGAAAACTTCTGAAATTCAATCACAGCAAAAGAAGATGCACTATTGCCATCCCAAATAGAAAATATATGTTTTTGCATAGGGACATTTTAGGATGCAGTGTTAAATTTCACAGCATTATTGACACAATACTTTTGGTATACACTGTGACTGGTGAGCTAGCCTTAGGACTGAAACTCCAGCTGTGACATGATTCCTGCCCTTTTGGAACACAACCTGCTTGTGAAATGGAGACTGCACTTATTTTCAGCAAAGAAAAGTACTGAGATTTCTCTAATCCAGAATGGTTTAAATATAGGAAATGTTCCAAAGGATAGCAATCAAAATGATGAATGAGTTAGACTGTTTTATTCATGTGGAAATACAAATGAAGTATAAATTACCCAAGACAAATTTGCTAAGTAAAATAGTGGGGGAAACTGTGTGATGGTCTGCAGAATGTGAAAGGCACAGATCTCAAGGCTAGAGAAATAACTTAGTATGATTCAAGGGTCAGTAGTATGGATAATGAGAATGTTCAGAGTAAAACAGAAGCTTCCTCCCTGTTGAAAGAGTAGAGAAACTACACTAATGTGAATGTGGTCTAGGAATCCAAAGCAGGTAAAGACTTAAGAATAAACTCTAATACAATATTAATACTCATGTCAAAGGCGATAAAACCACATAATTAGGGAGCCAATAATAATTCCCCCAGATTATATAGATATGTCATTTGACCCTTTGGGGTCATCTTCTTCCTTAAATATTGGACTCAACCAATTTGTTACTAACTTCTCACCACTGGAAAAGTTATTGGAAACATCAATGTTTAGGTGGCAAGTTGCTTGTGCTTTTCTCTGGGCATCTAAAAAATCAATAGATGCATGATAAGCAGTTTAAAAATCACAATATAGTTTCTTCCCAGTGACAAATAAACAGCAATCCCACATATCCTTAACAGTCTCCAACATTGCCCAACAGAAATACAGTATCAACATATGTAATTTTCAATCTCCAAGTAGATATGTTAAACAAAAGAAACAAGTATAATTCATTAATTAATACATTTTATTTAACCCAATATATAAAAAATATAGTTTCATCTTGTGGCACTAGCCACATTTCAATGCTAAGTAAGCACATGTGGTCAGTAAACCATATTATACACCACAAGAACTAAGAGAAAAGTAGAGGTTTCAGACAAAGAAGAAAAATGTGTGCATGGGTCAATGAAGAGACATTCTTTTCAACACATAGGTTATGAATAACATCAATGTACTGAACACCTTTTAGGTAACTTTACTGAGAAGGGGAAGGAGAACCATAGGCAGTACGTGTGTGGTGAAGTGAGAATATCATCAAAATAAAAATTAACTTGTTTATGTGATTTGGAGATGGGTTAATTTTTAATAAAGTTATTTTTTCATATCTCCCTAAGCAATCAATCAAAAATATATCAAAACATAATTTTAAAAAATCTTAAAACTGGCAACTGCAATGATGTTAAGATGCTGTGACAAGAAAATAAAATGTTACTATGAAAATTTATAAATAAAATTGTCAAGGATAGCACTCCTATTAAGCACTTAAAAACATTTATAGGACAGTTGAAGATGTGTAGATTTAGAATGTCAGTTGCAGATCATCATTCAGAATTATACCAACAATTTATTTCTTTATTTAATAAAATTTTCTTTAGTATTTATTCTATTCCAACAGCTTTCATAGGCTCTGTGGATGCAACAAAAGCAAAAATAGGTAAAATCCATGCTCCTCAGGAGCAAATATTCTAGGATAGATACATAAATTCATTTTCTACCAAAGCTTTATTAAACAGTTTTTAAAGAACTTCTGTTTTCTATTGCCAACTAATACAACCTAGAATTTGTTCTCTTAAGGGAAAGTATTCATTGACAGTCAGACTCAAGACCTGGAACCTGCTTTATTTATCATCTACAGCAATACATAGCTGAGTGCCTCCTATATTACTTAATGATGGTAATGAATTAATTGAATCAAATTGAAATAAGTCAAATTTAATTCAAAGGAATAAAATAGGTGTTATTGTATTGCTACAAATCCTAATTCAAAAACTAGGAACATCTTCATTAAAAATTATTACTAAAACCAAATGAAAACTGTAATTACAAGAAAGGAAAACTACAGACCAGTATTTCTCATGAACATAGACAGAAAAATCTTCAAAACAGTATTATCAAATCCAACAATATATAAAAAGAATTATATGCCATGACTAAGTGGGATTTATTCCAGGTATATAAGACTGGTTCAAAAAATATTAATCAATTAATGTAATCAATCATACAAACAGGCTAATGAAGAAAATTTACATGATTATATCAACTGATATTAAAAATATATTTTGACATATCCTAACATCTAACACTAATCCATGATAAAAACTGTTAGGAAACTAAGAATGAAGAGGATCTTCCTCAACTTGATAAAGAACTTCTATAAAGAACCCACAGTTAAAATCACATTCAATGGTGGGAAACTAGAGGCTTACCACTAAGACTGAAAATAAGGAAAGGATATTCCCTCTCATAACTTCTATTCAACATTATACTATAAGTCCCAACTAATACATTAAGACAAAAAAGTAATAATAAAATGCATACAGTCTTTGAAGTAAGAAATAAAACTGTCCTTGTCTAGAGATGACATGATTGCTACATAGAAAATTCCAAAGAATCAACAAAAAATTCCTGTAATAAATAAGTGATCATTGCAGAAGTACAGAATACATGGTTAATATACAGAGGCAATCGCTTTCCATATATCAATGATGAAAAAATGGAATTTGAACTTTAAAATACAATACTATTTGTGTTAGCGCCAAAAATAATGTAACAGTGCTTGCTTCAACAGCACATATACAAAAGTTGGAATGATACAGAGATTAGGAAGGTCCCTGTGCAAGGATGACATGCAAATTCACAAAGTATTCTATATAAAAAAGGAAAAAGAAAATAATGTAACGTTAAGAGATAAACCTAACAAAATATGTACAGCATTTATATGAGAAAAATTACAAAAATCTGACAGAAGAAATCAAGGAGTATCTAAACAAATAGAGAGATATTCTATGCTCATGGATAGGAAGATGCAATATTGTTAAGATGTTAATTCTTCCCAACTTGATCTACAGCTTCAAGGTAATCCAAATCAGCATTTCACCAAGTTATGTTGTGGATATCGATAAAGTCATTCCAAAGTTTTTATGGGATGATGAAAGACTCAAAATATTTCAACACTATATTAAAGATAAAGAATGATTAAGAAGGGGCGCCTGAGTGGCTCAGTCGGTTGGGCATCTAACTTCAGCTCAGGTCATGATCTCACAGTTCTTGGATTCAAGCCCCACATCAGGCTCTGTGCTGACTGCTTGCTCAGAGCCTGAAGCCTGCTTTGGATTCTGTGTCTCCTTCTCTCTCTGCACCTCCCTTGCTCACACTCTGTCTCACTCTGTCTCTCAAAAACAAATAAATGTAAAAAAAATTATTTAGAAAACTGAGATGATCTGACTTCAAGCCCAAATATAAAGCTACAGTAACCAAAGGGCATGGTTTTAGCAAAAGAACAGACACATATATCAATGAAAAAAAACGCAGGACCCAGAAATAAGCCCACACAAATAAATCCAAATGATCTTTGACAAAGAAGAAAAGGCAATTAAATGGAAACAAGATACTCTTTTCACTAAATGGTCCTGAAATAACTGAACATCCATCTGCAAAATAAATCTAGATAGAGGACTTATACCTTTCAAAAAATTAACAACTCAAAAAGATCACAACTTAAATGTAAAATAAAAAAACTATAAAATTTCTAGATTACATAGGAGATAATCTAGGTGACCGTGGTGTGATAATGACTTTTTAAAACAACAAAAGCATGATGATCACAGAAAAAAAAAAAAAACAGTAAGTTGGTCTTGTTAAAATTGACAACTTTTGCTCTGTGAAAGACGCTAAGGGAATAAAAAGGCACCTACTGTGAGAAAATATTTGCAGAACACATATCTAATAAAAGACTTGTATCTAACATGTGCAAACAATTCTTAAAACTCAGTATAAGAAAACAGCACAATAAAAAATGCTAAAATGATCTGAACCTCCTCAAAGAAGATATACAGGTGGCAAATCAAGTATATAAAGATGCTCAACATTATTTTTCATTAGGGAGCTTCAAATTAAGACCACAAGGAAATGCTTTTACTAGAATGACTGAAATCAAAAAAGCTGATAATAGCAAGTGCTGACAATCAAGTGCAGCAACAGGAGCTCCTGTTCATTGCTGTTGGGCGTGTAAGATGGTACAGCCAAAATCAAAGACAGGTTGGCATATTCTTATAAAGCTAAACATAGTATTACCATACAGTTCAGCAATCGTGGTCCTGTAGCATGTACTGATTCAGTACAAAAGTTTATGTACACCAAAATATCTGCACTCAAATGCTGACAGCTGCTTTATTTAAAATTACCCCAAATTGGAAGCAACCAAGTTATTCTTCAACAACTAAATAAACAAAGTGCAGTCCATCCAAACAAGACTATTATTCAAGGATATAAAGAGATGATCTATCAAGCCATAAAGGACATGGAGGAACCTTAAAGGCATATTGTAAGTCACAGAAGTTAGTCTAAATGATGCTACATAGTACATGACTCCAATTATATCACATTCTGGAAAAGATAAAACAAGAATGACATATAAATAATCAATGGTTTCCAGGGCTCAGGGTGAAAGGAATGAATAGGTGAAGCACAGGGGTCCAACTTTTAAAATTTAATTTAAAAAAAAAAATAGCTGATGAAGGATGAAGTGACACAGGCACCAACTAAAGATCCCTCAAAGATCAAAGCTGTAACAACTGGAGTAATAAAATAGAGTAGTATTGGATTATAACTCAAAGATTAAAGTAAGTATCCATGAGTCCATACTGATATAAACAAATGATTAAATAAATTAACAATGAGATAGAAAAGACAAATCTCTCATGCAGAAGAATTCTACATAAATTATTTAGATACTCCATCTTAAAGGTGGAGAAGAGTAATTCCCCATCTTTAAGTGTGGGCTGCTCATGGTAACTTCCTTCCAAGAATGAAAATAGGAGGGAGAGAGGCACCTGTGTAGCTCAGTTGGTTAAGTGTCTGACTCTTGGTTTCGGATCAGGTCATAATCTCATGGTTTGTGGATTCGAGCCCCACATTGGGCTTTGTACTTACAGTGCAGAACCTACTTGGGATTCTCTCTCTCTCTCTCTCTCTCTCTTCCTATCTCTCTCTCTCTCTACCTCTCACCTGCTCATGAGCTCTCTCACACACAAAATAAATAAACATTTTTTAAAAAAAGAGAAAGAGGGGCGCCTGGGTGGCTTAGTCGGTTAAGCGTCCGACTTTCGCTTAGGTCATGATCTCGCGGTTCGTGGGTTCGAGCCCCGCGTCGGGCTCTGTGCTGACTGTCAGCTAAGAGCCTGGAGCCTGTTTCAGTCTGTGACTCCCTCTCTCTCTGACCCTCCCCTGCTCACGCTGTCTCTCTCTCTCCTAGAAATAAATAAAACATTTAAAAAAATAAAAATAAAAATAAAAAAAGAGAAAGAAAATAAGAGGGAGAAACTAACAGTAAGGAAATCTGAAAAACATTACTTCTGTCTGTTGACCAAGGTCAACATCAATGGTCACAAATCATGTAGATTGCATGCACCATTAATGAGATATGATAAAAGTGACACACTTTACTGTTGTGAACTTCCTTCCCTAAACCCATAACTCCAGCCTAATTCATGAGAAAATATCCAATTTCAGTAGATGTTCATATACATCTACAATATATCTACAATATATCTGATGAGTACTTCCCAAAATTGTCAAGGTCATCAAGAACAAGGAAAGTCTCAGAAATTATTAAAACCTAGAGGAGATTAAGGAGACAGGATCCCAGAACAGAAAGGAGGAATGAGGTGAAAGCTAAGGAACTCTAGCCAAATAATGGACTTACCTTAGTTAATAATAATGTACCAATGTCAGTTCATTAATTTTAACAAATAGATTATGCTGATGTAAGATATTAACTATAGGGGAAACTGTGTGCGGGGCTGGGTGTGGGAGAAGGATGTATGGGAACTCTATATAATCCATTCAATCTTTCTGTAATTCTAAAACTTTTCTGAAAATAATCTATTAATTAAAAATTAATATTCTGATTAACCCATTGGCACATAGTTTAATATAAGTAAGATTAATTTTGGAACATAACTGATAACCATACCATGGACCTTGGCAATGCCCACTAAAAGGTAGTGCTAAGAAGATGCAGTCTGAAGAAACTTGCCATCCTTACTCATTTATTATAAAAGTTAAAATACTGTAATTATCTATGAAACCATTTCTGATCAGAATATAAACTATATTTACCCTTGAACAACACAGGTTTAAACTCATTGGTCCACTTATTTGGATTTTCTTTGATAAATACAGTATAATACCATAAATATATTTTCTCTTATGATTTTCTTAATAAAGTTTTCTTTTCTCTAGCTCACTTTATTGAAAAAATACAGCACATAATATATATAACATACAAAATATGTGTTAATCAACTATTTATGTTATCTGTAAGGCTTCCAGTCAACTGTAGGCTATTTGCAGTTAAGTTTTGGGGCAGTCAAAGTTTAATGCAGATTTGTTTTTTTTTAAATAGTTTATTGTCAAATTAGTTTCCACATAACACCCAGCGCTCATCCCCACAAGTGTCCTCCTCCATGCCCACCCCTCCTCCCCCCCACATCCACCAGTCCTCAGTTTTTGTCAGCTTAATGCAGATTTTTAACTGTGTGGGGGCTTGACACCTCTAACCCTCGTGTTGTTCAAGGGTCAACTATACTCATTTCCTCCATAGTCTTGAAACCTAATCCAGCCATTATCCTCTTTATTTCCATTCACAGCTAATCTTAATCCACAGTTATATTCACTCTTTTTACCTCCTTATTTTCCATTTCTCATTTATAGTAATTTGGTTCTGCCCCAATTACTTACTCCTCCAAAGTCAATAATGGTCTACCTAAACCTGTAGGCAATCACCTATTATTTTACTTAATTTCTTGGAAGTATCTGACACATTATCTACTCCTCCATATTTAAAGCACTTTCTTCCCTTGTATTCATCACATTTCATTTTCCTGTTTTTCTTCCCACCTTTCTTTAACTTCTTGGTGTGTGTGTGTGTGTGTGTGTGTGAGAGAGAGAGAGAGAGAGAGAGAGAAACAGAGAGAAAAACAGAGAGAGAGGGATTCTTATCCTGTCCTTAAATGTTATTGTGCTTAAAGTTCAGTTAAGCCAATTCTTTTCATTCTGTTACTCTTACTGTGTGATTACCTTAACTTCTGTGGCTTTAGTAGCTACTATCTCTTGTCTAGGGCTCTCTCCTGAGCTTGGAGAGATATTATCCTACTTAATTGGTATTTCCACTTTGCAGCTCCACTCACCAAAGTCAAAATGTCCCAGAATAATCTACCATGTCCTCTTCCCCTAACTCCTTTTACTCTATATTCTCTATCTCAGTATATGGTATCACCATTGTCTACTCAAGACAACAGTCATTAGAATCAGTTTAATCCTCACCTCCAATATTAAGTCATTCCTTAAGTCTCAGCAATCCTCCTAAAAAACTCAAATTCATCAACTTCTGTCCAGCCACAGAACTACCATCCTATTTCAAACCATCATTATCTCCTACTAGATTTCTAAAATAGCCCCTTCCAGGTACCAATATCACCATGCCTTCTCCCTCCACTCCATTCTCCACTCTATCTCATCATTCCTAATTCAAGACACTTTAATGATTCTCTTTTGTTGTTAGTTTGAGATCCAAACGATTTAATTTTGCCTATAGATTCTTTCCTAATTAGGGTTCCCACTTAATATTCCAGTCTACTTTCTAACTTCTTTCCCTACTTCTGCCTCACACCATGCTAACCTGCTTTCAGTTCCTCAAATGTCTATGCTGCTTGCTCTGCAGGCAACATCACCCTACCCCACTCTCGCTGTCACTTACTCTAACTTCAGAGTTCACTTTAAATAGTCCATTCAAGAAACCTTCTCTGAATCCTCAAATCCCAGATAGTTGCTTCTCCTACATATTGCCAAAGAACCTTTAACTTCTCCTTTAAAAACCTTTCACACACACACACACACACACAAATTTTTAATTTCCTTATTATTTATCCATATTGCCAACTAAACCCCAAGCTCTCAAAAGGTAATAATAATATCTATATTATTTATTAACTCTTCCCCAAAATATCTAAGACAATAACTGATGGTCAGACAATATTTGATACATTGACTGATTGATGAAAATATAAATGAACAGTTGTAATAACTCAGAAAAAAACCTGTAAAGTAGATAATCTATTTAAACTTAGAAGTTAAAAAAAAAAGACAGAAAAAGAAAAAGACTTCTCTGGAATGAGTTACAGCTTGCCTAGTGCTTTTGATTCTAATACATGTTCTTAGAAATAGACTTGGTTTCTGTGTGTATGAAAAAATCATAAAAGAATACCCACTGTATCCCAGGTTTAAAGTAAGGATTTCCAAGAGAGTATTATTGCGTTAGGTTGCAATAGTCACGTTAATCACCTAATACCATGTTTGAACTATACATGAATGGACAGGACCAAAATTCCAAGACATCAAAGGACAAAGTTTGATGATAATAGTTTGGAAGAAGTCAGAGAATAGTTAAGGAAGGAACTGTTAGCAACTAGAGGTTAACAGTGGGTATTAACAAGTACATATCACAGGGCTATGACTGCAAATTGAATATCGGATATATAAATAGCAATACAAGCCAGAATGAACCCCTGGCTCAAGGAGCCTTCAGACTTGACAACTGGGCTGTCCAGGAAGATTTCAAAGCTTCAAGGCACAGACATAGAATAGATAACAACATTTTAAATATTAGTAGCAGCAAAATATATAGAATAATAAATAAGGGTGAGATCAAAGGTATCCTGCCACATCTGTGTCCAGGAGAAGATAGAAAAACAAAAATATGAAGTGAAAAATGTATAAAGTCAAAGATACATATAGTATTTTCTCCAAATCAGCTTTTTTTTTTTTTTTCATTTAAAAGCAACAATGACCAAATAGTTTCAAAATGCTTTAATTTTTCTTTTAATTACACTGAAAGTAAAATCCTGCAGGGGAGCCTGGGTGGCTCAGTTGGTTAAGTGCCCGACTTTGGCTGAGGTCATGATCTTGCAGTTCATGGATTCGAGGCTAGCATCACCTTCTGTGCTGACAAGCTCAGAGCCAGCTCAGAGCCTGGAGCCTGTCTGGGATTCTGTGACTCCTTTTCTCTCTGCCCCTCCCCCGGGTACATTCTGTCTCTGTCTCTCAAGAAATAAACATTAAAAAGATCTTTTTTAATCCTACATAAAAACTACTAATATTTTACTTTTAAAATGCATAATCATCATATCTTATGTTAAAAAGAAATAGGTATCAAAATGACATTAATGATAAAGTCAATGATAACACAACTAAAGTAACAGAGTTTCTCTTGACTTCTCTTCTAAAGTCTAAGTATTACTCATTATTGACTTTTATTTAAATGAAGATACTATCAAAAAAGGAATTATATCATCAATTCTGAAATTCCACAATTACATCTTCTTTCACTAATGTCATCACCACTTAGGTTATTCACAAAGTAGTTGGGTTAGAAAACAACTATATTTAATTTTTCTCTCAAATGTTTTACAGAATCTAGCTCTAAGGATCCAAATCACCAGGCTGTTGCAGTTCCCCTACTTTTTTTCTGTTGACTTTGACCTACCACATGTTCAACATCATCAAAAACCTCTTGAGCCCAGAAGTATGATCCAGGTTTCCTTTTTTATCTCCCATGTGTTGCATACTAATAAGAAAGGAAATTCTCATAATAAGTGCTCAAAAAGTAGTTGTCTGGTAAATGAGTGAACAAGGAGTAAGAGACATCAGTCCCTAATTCTTTGCTCACCTTGTGTCAGGTATTATGCCTAGATGAAAAGAGTAGGTTAGAATGTACTTGACCATCTATCTCTATACATAATATCAAGCTATTGAACTTCTAATTTCTGAAAGGTGTGAGATATCATGGCATATATATCTTTTTTTAATTCCTTTGTTGATTTACTTCTAGGAGTTCCACATTTTCTCATTATTTCTCTTTTCTTGCAACCATTTGTGCATATAATTGTTTTTAAACCATAAAGGTGCTGTTACAAATAGTGCTGTCTTTAATGAAGAAGACAGTAGTTGACAGATTAATGATATTAAATTATTTAATAACCTCATATATTTAAATAAATTATAAGAGACACAGTTCATTTGTTTATTTTTGGTCCTCAGACTTTGTATATGCAGTTAATACATAGGAAGGAATTACAGCAAACTCATTTCTGCCTCAGGAACTAGAGTTGAGCTCTTCTCCTAGCACTGAATATTTACTGGAATTTTTACACAGAGTCAAGTGCCAATTACATTAAAACAATCCAAGCATCTTTAATATCTAAAAGCCCATCACTTGGTAAGCTGGACTCCAAAATTTATGGAAATGGTGATTTCATAGAAGCTTGCACTAACTTGTTCCCTTGTCTAATGTGCTCATTGAACCAAACAACACAAATGCAAAATTTTATGGGGAAAATTATATTAAGTAGCCATAGGTGGAAACATCTAACTTTTCAGCTGGTTCCTCTTAAAAAAAGAAGAGTCATGAAATAAAACCTATAATTATGTTTATGTCCTCCAAAGACTAACCATTCTTAACTTCAGAAAACAGGTCTACCTGGTCATTTAAATTTATAAGAAATGAGAATTCACTCCCTTAATTCTCAAATTCAAATAAATTTTAATATTTGAACTTTTTTTGTCTTGGGCTTTTTTTCTGCAGTTTAACTTAATATTTTCTGGGGGTGGGGTTTTTATATTTACGTGTTTAATTTTGTTTTTACTCAATACAAATACACTCCATCTAATTTCCTTTCCATATTTCTTTGGCTTTGTAAAATAACTTAGTGCGATAGAATTTAATGGAACACATTATAGAAATACGTAAGTTTTTTAGTGAGAAATTTTCACTTGGTTTTTATTAAATATATCTTTTTTAAAATTTGTAGATAAGTTTTAGAAACTACTTATTCTTGGTTTATGGATATAATACCTAATTTTCTAAAATATATTTACCTATCCAATTATGTTCTGTTTATATCAGTTGTGACATTCACTGTCATGTTATAACATAATTTTTTTTTAATTTCAGCACATAAAGATGTGCCCCATTAAGTATATCTATTCAAATTTGGATACTGTAACAATAAGTACTATGACTGCTACAACCATAGAAAAAACTTTGAGTCCCATACTTGTTTTCCTTAAGCTTCTACATGGTGGTAGCTAAGTGTTCCTCTTTCAACTATGAATGTTCAAAACCGGCAGACTTAAATAAAAGTTTTTAAAGTATTATTTTTAAAAATGTATTTTTCTAATTTGGAGGAAAAAAATAAAAAGAAAAAATATGTATTTTCTGAGCAGGCTTTAAAGAAATGAATCCCTTGGGTAAACTTTATTACTGACTCAAAACATTTTAATATGTTTTGTCTCTTAGCTTTGTGTTCCACATTTTACCCAATTTTAAGCTCAGGCCTGAAGTCAAAGATCCCATGGCTGCTTATGTCTGAGTGGGCATTGATTTTCTTTCTCTATGTATAGTTCTCTCTCCCTCTCTCTCTCTCTCTACCTCACCCTCCCTCACCCGGTCTAATCTCCTCTTCTTACAGGACACAAATTGTACTGCATTAGGGCCCACCCTAATGGCTTCAGTTTAACTTAATTTTGTTTCTAAAGGCTCTATCTCCAAATACATACCTCAAATACAGCACCTCATAACTGAGGTACTAGGAGGACTTAAATGGGAATTCTGGGAGAACACAATCAAGTCCATAACTACCACAAAATTCTAATCATTCAAAACTCAAAGTCTTTCTGACTCCTTTCTTTTCCTCTTTCCATTCAAATAGGTTTTGTTTAAATGCTGCTGTGACACTTTTCCCTACTCTCCATATCTACTCTAATGGAGATTTCTTATCTATACTATCACTACATCATGCTAACGAACTCACCAATACTGTCTACATATTTGCCACTATTAACTGTCAGTAATAATGCTACATCAACTCAAAAACCTATGGTGACTCCTAAATTACTGCCCAATGACTGCTTAATAATAACTCAGACTGCTTCTTAAAGATGTCCTTTGACTGCCTTTTAAGGCCTGTCCTGATCTCCTTCCAAGGAGGTCTCCACTATTATGCCCCATGACTTCTCTGTGTAACCTTCAGTCTCTAGAACAGTGTATTTTATATATATATAGTGGGTTAAAAAAAAAAAAAAATTAGTGAGTTATAAAACTAATTTTAACAGTCATTTTAGAAACCAAGCAATAGGATGGAATATATCAGAATAATATTTTAGAAAGTATCTAAACATTCATACATGCTAATGTAAGGACACAAGTCTAAACGTCTAAACCAAACTGACTCCATGACAGGCTTTAAGTTTCCCCTCTAAACTAGAAGGCCTAAGTTTCAGCTTCTCCGAAGCTATCAGGCAGTTTGCACATTGCCCAAGGCAGGAGAAACCACCCTTGCAACACCCAATCAGGAAAGGCCAGCGACCACCCTCCACATTACTAAGGGAGAGGCCTGGAGACAGAAACTATAGATAGGACCCTGTTACCTAATGTTAAAGTTAACCCGTTAGTCACCGAACAAGACCCTAGGCTCGCTCTGTGATTGGTTGAATTTAAAGGTACTCTAAATGTTGTAATTGGATCCTGCCAAAAGTAACGAATACTCTAGACAATGTGTATGGTTAAATCCACTATCAATAATGTTGAATAATTATGACTGGATCACTGTTCCCCTGCCACAACTTCTGTAACTCCCCCGTCACAAACCCCATAAAAACCCTACTCTGCCTTTGCTCGGGGCTCTCAGCAGGAATCCACTGCATTGGTGAGGTCTGGGAGCCCGAGCTCGAGCCCGAATAAATGCCCTTTGCTTCTGCATATGTGACTCGGACTCCTTGGTGGTCTTGGGATTTTGGGGAGATTGCGATCTGGGCATAACACTCTAAAGTTCAGACCTTTTTTCTTACCCACAAAGTTAGTCCTTAAGACTCTCCTGAGTTCTTTATTTTATGCTTCTCTTTGAATATTTTCAAGAAAATCCTATGACTTTACACATAAAATATAAATAATACTTATTTCCCCATGCAGTAATTGAATTCCAGGTATAGAAGTCCCCGTTTTCTGCGAATGTTCCTCTGCCTCCTACCTGACATGTAGGTCCAGCACCTGTAAGGGGGCCACGCAGCACCTGGCAACAGCAGCACGACAGCGGTAAAAGCATTAAGAACACCACATTGCTCAGCATTTATTAGATTTCAAAACCTCCTAAACAGCCACCACTGAGCAAGTTTTAATTTAACACTGAATGGACCTCAGCTATTAGTCACGTAAAGTGTTGCTGGAGGTACTTAAAAAGATTTGTGTTGGTTAATCATCAACAGAGCCACAGCACTACAAACCAACACAAAACGAATACCTAAGAATAAAAACAGAAGTGAAATTTGACTGTTACAGCAACAGACTTAGGGGGTTAGGAGGCCCTTCTTTAGGAGGAAAATGTAAGAACCTAACAAAATATCAGGTTCCAGAGAGAGGAGCATCATGAACATCAGCAAGTTATTCCTGACATATTTTAAAGGAAATATAAAATAAAGCAGCTCTATATAATTAAATATAATTTTAAATAATTGTATTTATTCACTGATGTTGCAAAATAGCCTTTCTGGGAGTCCTTGCTCTATATTTCAAGTGACACCAAAGAGATCACCAAGGTAGGGGAGGGTTTGTCTCACAATAATCAAAACATGAACATACATGTGAAGATTCTGTTTCTTTTTACAAAATACAAAGAAACATTGGATGAGGAGTTAAATCTAGTTAAAGTCACCAATAGTATGTCATATAGACTTGTGCCATTAGAATTTTTAGTCAGGCAAGATTTGTGCTTGAAAGGAAACATAGAGACCACAAAGAAATGAAGAGAGTATTCCTCAAATTAAAAGAAAATATAGATTTTAAATTGTGTTCCTCACTGTCAACATAATTACAAGACTAATGCTCAGATATTTGTTATTTTTCTTTACTTTAAACGTGTCACTAAGATCTTCTTTCCACTTCCACTGTGGATCAGTGGTTCTCAACTGCATAAGGATCACCTAGTGGGTTTGTCACCCAGGTAAGACAGGACCCTGCCTGAGTCTAAAGGACCCAGCCTTGGACTAAAGAAGCTCTATGTTTCGAGTGCCGTCCTTGAAATTTCCCAAGTCTTCCCTCCTGTACATGGGATTGTAGTGCTTTTTAAGTGAGCACCTGAGCCTGAATCCCTCTTTGGAGTACTTTCCAAGCCTCTGACAAGTGGGGTAGACCAGATAGCGTAAGGAGCTCTCTAGCTTGTTGCCTACAGGCCTGGCCCCAGGCCTCATCCAGGCTACAGTTTCAGGAGCACAACATGGAAAGTGGATCACGCTTAGTAACCAGAGTGGTGAGGTTGTGTTATTATTGTTGTTTGCATACTTGCATGAAATTGGTCAGACATAATAATGTTGACAACACAGAGTTTGAGTGACCATCACTCATGTGATGCAGTGATTACAGACTAAAGAGTTCAAGATATGATTGGAAGATTAAGTTGATCCATGACTACACAAGCAAATTCCAAATGGTAAATGTAACATGACCAGAAAACCAGTAACCATTCTTAGTTCTCTGAATTCTCTGGGAAAGATTTGCACTTGGGATCATCATCAACAAACCACAGTAAAACTTTCAACAGAGGCAACAGAGGCTAGTATTTATGGGCAGCATGATGCATGATGCAGGACTGTAAGTGATAATGCACCCCACAGTAAATAAATGGCATAACGACATTGCTTCAACGCAAAGTAAAGAGTCATGATACTGTTGAGTAATAACAGCACTGCTATCCTTTTCTCATGGTGGGAGAAATAAAATTAACCAAGAATGATGCATTTGACCACCAAGAACATAAAGACATGGTTCCTAGATCTGAATTTAAAGAGATGATGCATGGATCCTACAATGAATCATCACATATACCAATTAAACAATAAACAAATAAGTACTTCTTCCCAACTCTATTATTTTAAACCATCATTCATAATCACTATTCTATACAGAGAACCATGAATTTTCTAATACCTGTGTAATAAAATTAATTATACAGATACCTACAAAAATATTTACTTGAGGAACTCCAAACCCCAGAAGCAACCTTGATTTCCCTCCTAGTTCACCTCTCTGTTTTTCTCTCTGCTTTCCATTGCCCACCTCCCAACTCTACTCCAATTTGCATCTCCTAACCAGCACTGAGGCTAGAGCAGAAGACTCCATCTATTTTCCTATCTGGTGATTTTACAAAACCTCAATAACCATTTGTGGTACATAATACATGAGACTCAGAAAATTATGTCCCGAGTTTAGAAAAAAAAAAAACAATCATTTAAGTTTGGAAGTCTACCATAAGGCAGGATAACAAAAAACTCTCCCTGATGAAGAAGTTTAAGTCTCTTCTTTCAGATAAAGTTAGGTGATGAACAAACTTGTTACCCAATAACCAAAGGCTGGAGTCAGCTGTTTGGAATAGTGTTAGCTGAGAAACGAATTCTGACAATCATTTCAAGTCATTCTTTTGTTCAAAACAGTATTCAGTTGCCTAGAGTCATACATATGCTTCAAAAAAGGGGTGGGAGGGCAGTGCCTGGGAATCTTTGTCAGTTAAACATCTGACTTAATTTCAGCTCAGGTCATGATCTCACAGCCCCTAGGACTGAAACCAGTGTAGGGCTCTGCACTAGGTCGGGAGCCTGTTTAAGACACTCTCCCTTCCTGTCCCTCTGCCCTCCCCACTCACACAGTCTGTCTCCCTTAAAAAAAGAGAAAGAAAAGGAAAAAGGGAAAAGAAAAAAAAGGGTTGTATGTATGCTCATGAAGACTTCTGATTGTAAGAAACTGAAAGCTTCTAAACATCAAATTAGGAGCAATTTGAAGCCATCATAATTCGGCTTGGAAAGCAAACTTTGTAGAGAAGAAATTAATCTTAAAATCCTGAGATAAAACATAGAAAAAGATATCATTTCATGCCCATATAGTTTATTTCCTGAAATCTTGCTTATGATGGTATTTTCTTCCAAGATATAGATCTATATAGAGATAATCCGAGGTTAACAAGTACTCTCATAATTTTAACAAATGATTTTTCTATGTATTTTGTCAAAAATATATCAATGTTATGTTGGATAGTTTTTGCTTACCCTTATCACAATACCCTATCTTTGAGAAATATAGAACTGCTAAGCTTACTGATTTACTGAAAGTCATTAAATTTGGCAAAGTGCTTCAGAGAAATCAACAAAATCCTAAAGGTCTAGCCTTCAGATCTAAACCCTTCTTATCAACATAGGAATGAAGCAAAAGCTCCTTTCTGAGTCCAATGGTGTCGTAAGAAGATATGATCTCCAGCCTAATTCCACCACCTCAATACTGCTCTTATATCCTCTTAACTTCTGTCCTCCCAACCGTTATCTTCATATTCCCATTTATTCTAATATCTGCATCTGGTCAGAGTAAAACACAAATGGTACTTAACAAAGACCTAAATAACCAGAAAGTCAAGGCCAATGGTCCTAAAGAAAGCTCCTTTATGTTTCTCCTTACAAGAAAAAGACAGCTGAAAAAAAGGTAGATTTCATGAAATGGGAAATGGAAAACATATTGTATGCATTTAAAATGGATGATCTGAATATAAAGAAAATCCCTTTCTCCCTCAGTTCACTCTTCCTCCACAATGAGAGCATGAAACTTTAGAATGAGTCAAGAGGGCCGTAAGACATGAGAAAGTTTCAGCTATTCCAAATCATTATCCATATGTGGATTTTAAAAATCATTACTCCTATGAGATTGTTTTTTAATTTCTAAGGCTCCATAGGGCATTCCTCCTTTGTTTGGATGTTATAAAGCAGTACAAAAACTCTATAGTTCATTCTGATGAATACCTTTATTTACTTGGGAATACGATCCTCATCTCAGAAGGACTAGACGTAACATTTGATACAAAGGTCACCACTGCTATATGGCTTACAAATTACAATTTTTAATAGCCCTTCTGCCTTACTCTTTACCCCCATCACCCATATATGCCTAACATGAAAAGAAGACCTGTTCTTCTGGCAGGTTGGATATAAAACACTAAAGTTTTTGTTTAAATGAAAATTATTTTCAATGAGGCCTCTTGTTAGTTCAATTAATGTGTACAGAAACTTGATCGAAGATATAGCCTATTCTGCTATTATGTTGCTTATCTGTGAATGTGGTATTTTTAAATATAGTTTTAATTTATAATAGCCTATGCTAAACTATTTTAGCCTAAAATTTTCTGTCCGTCAAAAACTATGGCCAATTTTCAAATATTTACTAAGAGTTTAATGTATGTCAACAAGGCTGGACAGCTATATTGAAAAAGACCATGATCCCTTCTCTGCCTTATCTAGTTAAGCTCAGTGAAAGGTTATGCTCTCACACACACTAAAATAATGATAACTAGTAAATAATTATGAAGGAATTATCTAGGCTGGCCTCTAGTTTTGCAAATTCAAAGGCCTGTAGAAACCGGGTTGACCGTGAGACAACAAGTAGTTGAGAACACACACTCCATCCTACTGAGTATCTGCTATTGACTCTAGACACTTGTAGAAATGTGGCCCTTGCGTTGCCAATTTTGGCTGTTTAAAAATGTAACATCAGATTTTTTTATGTGAAACCTTTCAACTTATAAATGCTGGCCATAATTCAATTTGGAAGAAAAGAAAAAACACTCTATGACCTAAACCAAAAAACATCTGCAGGCCAGATGTGCTAACAGCCATCAGTATGCAAGTCCTTGTCTAGACTAGTGACTTTTAACCTTGTTTATCACCAGCATCACTCAATCATGTGTGATTTCTACATTGAACATGCACCCTTCTATATGCCTGCCTCTTTTTCCTGTTTATTTACTGGGGTAAGGTAGGCTTCTCATTACTTCATTCCCCAGGAAACGCTCCTAAACCAATGAAAATACAGTTCTCAAAGCATATGATCATGATGCAAAGTTACAAAAAATAAACCCTGATACAAATATGTAATGATAGTATTATAGTATAGTAGAATATGATGTTGTGAGGATGAGAAAAGACAGATAAATAGACATACAGATAGCAGATTGAAAGGAAATATGCCAAAATATCTCCAATGTATTCTTCCGGATCGGTAATATTCTACAAATACATTTTCTATGTTTGGGGGAATAATTATATATTTATGTATATACCCATTAAAAGAGTGTTCAGAGTATATTCCGCCTAGAGGTGTAAGAGTGGGACTATGTGGGAAGGAAGGAAGTAGTGGGAACCATATTTTTTCTGAAAGCAAGTACAAGATTGATTGTATACTATTTAAATCTCCTTGGAGACTTTTCAAGTGCTACTTAAATCTCTTAGAGTTATAAATGCTCTAAGAATAAAAACTAATTGTCACTAACAAATAAATGCACAATTCAGTTATATTTTTCTTTTAAGAGGTGGGTACACGTTGGTCACCAGGCCTGTCCCTTCCTGGTACTGTGGAAGGAAGACACTGTTATAAGAGTGTATATGTATAGCACATCCCACATGGCTCCATATTTCATGCTGTTTCATCTGAGTTCTTAAGGCCCCTCATTTCACCATGTTCACTTCAAGGACAATTTTGCTTTTATATACACAATTCCCTTTAACAAGCTGCAGAAACATTTGATTTGGCTGAGAATTCTCAATCTTCCATCGAGTGGGCAGGCTCATCCTGTGGAAACACGCATTCCCCAGTCATCAGATGTGACTTCACTCCTCTGAACCTCATCACTTTCTTCCTAAAACAAATGTCTGCATCTTTGCAAAACACTGTCATTTAAAAACTTTTTTAATAAAATAAGGTACGCAGAAACTAATGTAAATAATTACATTTTCAAGTTTACTATGGTATTTTTAATTTCTTTTTAAAATTTACCCCTTATTTTTCTTTCATGATAACCTCTCCTATCTTCCTTTCCCACAAGCTCTTTTCTATCTTTTCTCTTTTTTGTCTTTTCTTTCCCCTTAATGGAAAGGTAAGTGAACATTATCTATTCAAATAAACCTCATATTCATATTAAATGGAAGGACAAATGTATATACATGTACACAGTCACACACTTCTTAATATTTAATGTATCGTGAATGGATCTGATGACATGACAAAACACCTAAGAATGACTTAAACAAATAAAATGTATTTTTCTTACATAATAGGAAATCCAAAGATACGCATTTTCTAGCATTAGTTTAGCTATTCTGAGGTACCATCAGGGACTCAGGCTTTTTCCATTCTCTTCATCTACCATTTTAATGGTTTTAACTTTCATCTTCTTGCTTGTCACCTCTTGGTTACAAGCTCCAGCCCATGGCTGGAACCCCAGACATCACAACAACACTATAAAAGGAAAGAAAATATGGACAGTGGTACCAGTTTTCATCAAAAAACATAAAAGTTTTCCCAGAAACCCTTGTAGACCTTCACTTGGATCTCACTGGCTAGATTTTAACCTTCCAAGACATTAGAACTATGTTACATGGCCAAATCTAGCTGCAAAGGAAACTGGGAAAGAAAATATATGCCTAGAGTTACTGCGATATCAAACAAAACCCGTGTTTTGTTAACAGTAAGAAGAGAAAAATGGATATCAAGTAAGCAAATAACAGTATTTGCCACAGTGGCCTTTTTAAAGGGCAGCAAAAGTATTTCCTATTGTCATGTACACAACTCATCTAGGCTAACAGAGGACCCAGTAAGACCTTTAGAAACATACCTGAAGAGGGGCGCCTGGGTGGCTTAGTCGGTTAAGCGTCCAACTTTCATTTAGGTCATGATATCACGGTTCGTGGGTTTGGGCCCCGCGTCGGGCTCTGTGCTGACTGCCAGCTCGGAGCCTGGAGCCTGTTTCAGTCTGTGACTCCCTCTCTCTCTGACCCTCCCTGCTCATGCTGTCTCTCTCTCTCTCTCCTAGAAATAAATAAAACATTTTTAAAAAATTAAAAAAAAAAAAAAAGAAAAGAAACATACCTGAAGAATAAATATGTTATCTCTAACTAGCAGAATGATTTTCCTTAGTGAAGTGGCTACCTGTGACGTAGCTTGGTGCTTCTGGAGAAAATTACCTTAGCATGTAAAAATCTTCCCTACCAAAATTTTTGCCCCATTAAATTAGTAATACTTATAAAGAAATGACTTGCTTTGCAAAGGTAAACTTGAGCCCAGATTACTCATATGTTACCAATTCAAAATCAATAGAGTGTGAATGTTCTATTACTATATTGCTTCAAAACAAAGCATGATAATTAATTCTGAGTGTTAAATTCAGATAATGAGGTTAACACACAAACAGTATTAAACTCCTATTGAAGTGACAGATTATTTCATTTCAAATCCCTTAGAGTTTACAATGTCCTAATAATGCAGTTTTCACTAAATGGAAGTAGCCAAAACCTGTGATGTTGAAAACAGCATTTACACACCATAAACAAGTCATAGTAGAATCTCACATTGCCAGCAAAATTATAATGGTGACTTCAAGTACGCTTAATTTCCTGATTTTAAGATTGGCAAATTCTCTCTAGGAAGAAATTGCTGAACTTATAGACTCCCACTGTTACTTTCTTTTCTAAATTTTCTGGAATATACAGATGTCAAGAACCCAAAAACATATGAACCACTTGTCTTTTTTCTCAACTATGCCACAACTTCTCAATTTTTCTCTCTCTTCTTTCAGGTCTTCTCTGTACTGTGCAAATTGTTCCTTATCCGCAACCTTCCACAACCTCCCCTCCTTCCTTTTTCCTCCTCATCTTACCAGCCCCTCCAATTGTCTCCCTTGTAGATTTCCTTGAAGTTTGCACCAGTCTCTCAGAAAGACAGCAGCACCAAAGGGAAGACATGTGGTTCCGTAACCCTGAGGCAGCCAATTTGGAGTTGGCTGGTGCCTGAGTAACAACCTAAATTACTAACACAGTACCTGAAGGGCTTTATGGTTCCAGTTAGTTTTTATTTATTTGTTGTAGAAGGGATTTTCAGCTTTTTGCCACTTTTCTTACTCTCACTTTGTCTCTTTTTCCCTTTTCAATTTAGGTATTGTTTTTAGATATTTGATATTAAGTTATTTAAATTAAACTTTTGGTGACAGAGAGGATTTTCAATTTTTGAAAATGGAAAGGCCTCTGGGTAAAAGCCAGCTCCCACCACTCCCTCTTGTCATCCACACAAACCTGTCCATCCAGTATGAGGCTAAACTAATAGATTCTGAGATGCACTGCAAAGAAGTGAGGTATTTTTCCAAATAAAACACCCTTTAATTATTGTTTAGACCTCTTTAAGGAGCCAAAATATGTGTAATTAAATTAATCTTTAAACTGCCTCTTTAAAAGACTAACAATTCTCATTTCAACTGTTATGGCAAAAAAAATTAAATGCAATTATACGCAAAGAAATTGCCTTCTTTCTTTGAACCTGATAATGACAAGGTCATAAGCTGCCCTAAATCTATATATATATATAGATATATATATATAGATATCCTTTGCTTAGCCATTTGCAATATAGTTTATTGTAGGTATTAAGTGCTATTTAATGAAATAGCTTAGAATATTAAGAAAGTGTTCTCTTCTCTAGGAGTAAAATGATAGCAATTCATACCTTTACTCAATAGCTTTTTGAAGAATGAAGGCTCCAACTTTGTTATGGTATGTGAATTACTTGTGTAGCTATCTGAATACTCCCGCCATCCATCACTCCCCAAATTTCTGAATTATGAAAACAGAGCCTTGAGGCACAACTTAGCTTTTCTGAGAAGAGGTCTTAATTATGAGTACTTGATATTTTTTGTTCAGTTTATTCACATATTCATTCCCTTATGTAACACATGGAATCTGCTTGTGTTTTGCTTATGTTAGGAAGCAAAGGTCACAAAGAATAAGTTGTCATTATCAAGTCAACAGGGAGTACAATAATCACCTTAACAACTAATTACATTGCAGTTCCTAAAACATACCAAATAATTTAAGGGGGGAAAGTGAGGATGAGTCTAATGGCTTTAAAATTAGAATTTAGTGGTTTTGAAAAAAATTTTTTTCTTGGAACTGGAAATGACTCCTCACTTTGCAGTCACTGAAATTCAGACAGGCAAAGTGACAGTCCTAAGGTCCCAAGACTGTTCTGAATCTGGATTCAGGCGACAGTTGTTTTCCCAGTAACCTCCCACTGAACTTCAGCCTCCGAGATGATGTTAACACATTCTTTCATAGAAACTATGCAGACCTGATAATACATGCACTATGGTTTTAAAAAATGGCCATTTTCCATATGTGGGAAATCGAACAGTATGGACATAACTTTTAGTGAAGCTTTTAATTTAAGGAATGCATATAGTAATATTAACGTAAATAAATACCCAAAACCAAGATGTTTCTAAGAACACGTGTGATAAGTGTCCAAAACTAGTAAGAATACTCAAATCAATATTAATGTCCATGTTGGTTTATGACCTGCCAAATGTGAATTCTCTTCTCAAATACACACATGAATTTGCTGTTGATTATTATTTGACAGGACACATTTTACCTGCAGCAAAATTCAACATTTTACTACCAGTAGCATTATTTGAAAGTTAATCAATACTTTTTGTTGAAGCTTCAGGCACAAAGAAGCTAATTGTATGCAACACTGATGGATGGAAAATATAAAATCAGATTTACATGTTTCTGGCTCCTTTTAAAATGGTAGTAGGGTTATAATTATCAGGTAAGATTTGCTATTGAACCATGAGGTTTTGGATTAGCTGTTAGGACATGGGAGTTTTAGCAAACATTGATTATGCCTCTGATAAAATTTTTCACACATAATGAGATGGTCAATGTCAGGTTAGGTAAGAGAGGAATTGAGAACTCTATTTTGACTCAGAAAGGTGAAAAATATAACAAGAGAAACTGCCCAAGAGACTAAAATCTGCTTTTGGCTCAATTCAATGAATGAGAACTTAAAGAGAAACTCATATACTAATACAGAGATTCAAAATTATCCTATCAGCAGACCTTCAGACCAAGAAAAAAAAAGCTTATATGTTATTAAATTGGAAGAGTGTATATTTGCCTGGGATAATCGTTCACCTTCAGTCACACACTTTAGACCTATAATTCAGGGGTGCCTGGGTGGCTTAGTCGGTTAAGCGTCTGACTTTCACTTAGGTCATGATCTCACGGTTCATGGGTTCGAGCCCCGCGTCAGGCTCTGTGCTGACTGCCAGCTCAGAGCCTGGAGGCTGTTTCAGGGTCTGTGACTCCCTCTCTCTCTGACCCTCCCCTGCTCACACTGTCTCTGTCTCTCTCTCTCTATCTCTCTCCCCTAGAAATAAATAAAACATTAAAAAATATTTAAAAAAAAATAGACCTATAATTCAAAAGTGCAGGAAACCAAGATTACATTATCTTTTCTAAAATGCTTACTCAGTAACTTAAATACTATAGAATAGTTCACTATAAATGCCTCTAAGAACTTAAAAATTGTATCATTTCCCCTCATTATCTGTTTTAAAACTTGACTTGGAGAAATAACAAAGATATTACGATCACATTTCACAGAGATAACAAAGACAGGAAGCCAACATGCCACATGAAAGATTAGTTCTTTAATCATGTTCTTGTATTGCCTGTATTTTTGAAATGTTGATATTCATGTTGTATCTATCATATATTATCCAGGTTCAATCAACAACTCACCTCTTTAAACTAAAGTATTAATTAACATAATGGTTGATTTACATCTTAAACCTAATTCCCAATCTAACACTTGAATATAAAACCAAGCACTGGAATAAACAACATTAGCTTTTCCTTGCTAAAATACCAAGGTTGGCTTTAAAATAAGTCAGTTTACTGCTGTAACCTATGAATTAATGTGCCTTATAAATATGCCTTGTTAACTGATTAATGAAATGCTTATAATTGCAAATTGTAAATTAGATTGAGGCAGATGGATAGATAAACAGATCTATTTGAAATGTATTTCCTTCCTATTGCATTAAACTAGGACTTATTTTGGGCTTGGATAATAATAAGTTTTCAGGTAATTTGAAGTAATTTTCTGCCATGAGCACTGATCACACCCTCAATCAGCCTTAGTGACTGAAATGAACATTGTTCTCCACCCCATCCTCAACACATTAACTCAAAATTGATTTTTTTTACTCATTTTTCCAGAATAGTGCAATCAGCAGGTGATCACTTCAGGAAGAAAACCAAAGTGTTCGTTCAGGTTCTTTTTACTTTTCCCAGGCTCCTAACAATGATGGCTTGTGATCATATATGGCCTACAAATTTACTATGGATGTTAGTTGGTTTTCATCAAAGATCCTCCCCCTTGCACCTATTTTCTTAATAATCCCTTTGAGATTTCCACCTTTATTCATTTATTTAGCACAAATGTAATAAGTGCTGGGTACACAAAGCCATAGCATGATATTCTGAAATACAGCACAATCTATATGGGAAACATAAATATATGATTTAGTTCAATGCAATATGAAGACTACTGAAGTGGTGGTTTGCACAAAAGGAGCACAGATTACTTGAATGGGAAAAGAGAGAAATCATCTGAATAAAAATTGGATGAAATTTTGTGAAATGTCTCAGGTTGAGACAGCATTTCAGCCAAAAGGAAAAGTTTGTGCAAATAACATAGAGTTAATCCCCCTTTCTTACAGTTGAGTGTAAGTCAAATTATATCACTATATCTTTTCCAAAAAATGGGTAGAGTGATTAAAAATCACTCTTAGTGGAGATACTTAGAACTAAAAAAGAAACAAGGTCAACAAAAGAGAAATAAAGCAGATGAAAAAGAAACAGTCCTCTTAGAAGACATCAGGTAGACAAAACAAAAGCAACTGGGCTTTGAAATTGCACATCTGTATCTGCCAATGGGAGAAAGTTCAAAATTCATTCTAAAGCAAGATGGTTCCAGTTCAGAATGCATGGCTATATACTTATTTGTCTGTTGTGAAATTTTTGTTTTGTAAGACTGGAATTTTCCACAAACACATCTTACCATTCTTGAAATGTGCCTATCACAATATATTTAAGAAAATAATAAAATATTTGTGGAAAGAGTATAAAATGCAAATGGAAGATGACAGAGAGTTGCATCTAACTAGCAGAGTTTTCTCTGAAATAAACTTAAAACTTAGTCCCAAATGATTAGAAAGAAATCTAGCTTGAATAAAGACTTGGGTTTGAGTGTAGGCCCTTCCCTGTCCTAGTTTTGAATTCCTTACTTAAGTAATTTATTCATTTTTTTTAAAAGAAAGAATATTTGCCATACCCAATTCACACAATCAAAGTCTTTATTACACACTAATTGTACATTCTAACTGAGACTTGTCCTGTAATGGATAAGTGTGATACCTGCATACACACTGATAAAAGAAACACCTAGTACCCCACACATGGGCAATGGTCCTCAAACATTCACCAACAACTGACCTGATAATCCCGTGCATCCTGCCCTACCACGCTTTGTACCTGTCATTTGCAACTATCAACCCCTTGATCTGAACTTTAGCATAGGCACTTCTGCCTTAAGACACTGAATAGCTGTATTTCTCCATTTCCGCTCTTGCTGTTTATCTCCTCCTCTGGCCACGTACTCAATGCTGAACAAGAGATTATCACTCCATCTCACTCCAGACCTCATCCTGATTGGGGCAATAGAGACCACTGCTATGGGATGGACATAAAACTGTAATGTAACCTATACTGCAGGTCCTAAAGTCATCACACCCAGGTACTCATTTTCTAACAGGTAACATATGAAGAAGCGATCATAATTCACAGGCATGAGTGTTTTAAAAGTATATATTTACAAAGAAAAGAGGATGGGGGCACCTGGGTGGCTCTGTCGGTTAAGCGTCCGACTTCAGCTCAGGTCATGATCTCACGGTTCATGGGTTTGAGCCCCACGTCAGGCTCTGTGCTGACAGCTAGCTCAGAGCCTGGAGCCTGTTTCATATTCTGTGTCTCCCTCTCTCTCTGACCCTCCCCTGCCCATGCTGTCTCTATCTCTCTCTCAAAAATAAATAAAATATTTAAAAAAAAAAAAAAAGAAAGAAAAGAGGATGAATGAATTGTAAATGAAGAACACCTGAGAGAGAAGATAGGCATCACATTCTGAAGACTAAGAAGGTAAAGTGCCAATGCACCAGGGAAAAAGAAGAAATGGTGTGTCTGAGCAACTACATACATTCTTCTGATAAGAACAACATAGATAATTGCTTTTTTTTTTTTTCTAAAAGCAACTCCTAATAGTTTGGGGAAATAAAATGGGTTAGGATATGAGTTAGAAGACTAAAATTGGTATAAAGAATTATAGGAGCAGCTAAGAAGACTGGAATAGATTGTTGACAAGATAAAGGACTGTCAGATGACCTTGTTTCAGAGTCCAACTAAGATTAAAAATCTAGTGTGCTCACAGTGTTGTGATTTTTCCAGCATCACTTGTCAATGTTAGAATCAAAGACTAAAAACATAAAAACAGACACAATGAAGTCTAAAAAAGATTTAATAGAGGAAAATTACAAACAGGAATAAAACTATGAGACTTGAGAACATAGAGAGACTTCTTGTCTCAAATTATATGACTATTATAGATGCACTTTATGAAATCTAAAGCCCTGTGAATTTGGGAAGTATTATCTTTATTATTACTAGAATATTACATCTATGTTCCCTTATATCACTGGGAAAATGGTTATAAGTCACAGCAAAACAAGGAAAGAACATACATAGGACATATACTTTTATTTCAATTCACAAAAAGAAAAAAAAAAACTTACTAAGTATCTAGAATTAAGACCTGAAACTTGCCCTGTGGAAGCTTACTTTTCAATTACAAGAGACAAATATATAATTAGAGTATTTCAAAATAATATGCTAAGAGCTATATTAAAAATAGGACAGGCACTTAGTTCAATCTTCCCGATTGAAATGATTCTGAGGGAATTTTGAGATATAAGTAGAGTTCAGTTAGCTAGGACATTTTGGGCAGACGGAACTGTAGGGGGAAGGGCAGGAGTCTAGAAAATGCATTTAACTAAATTACCAAAGCCAAGAAAATAGTTTGCCTTATAATATTTGTATTATCCGTAAAACGGAGAAAAGCCTATATGCAAAAGTACCCCGGACTATTGTTCAGGAAATCTGCCCTTCCCTACTCCTTCCCACTATAATCATAGTACGTTTCACTGTTCTATTGATTTCAGAATTGCCCATATGATTAACTCTGACTTATGGGATGTGAGCAGTGATTCAAGTAAACACTTGAAATGTGCTTGCCTGTTGGCCACTTGCACCTCTGCAGTACAATTTAATGCTCATGCCCTGACTTTCCCACTGCTCCAAGGAAAAGGAAAGACATGTGGAGAAGCACCACCATCCAGCCCACAGACAGGGGGTCTGGAACCCAACTAGGTCCTGCCTAGACCATTTCACTCCAAGCTAGCTGGGAGACATATGAGTGAGTTTAAATGATTCTTCTTTTAAACCTCCACTTTCAGAGTGCATGTTAGATAGAAATAGCTGCCTATACACTGTTGAACATGGTGGTCGCTGCGTTGAAACCTTTTTTAATTTCTTTTGCTTCACACTCTTTACAAATTTGTTGTTTACTTCTGTAATAAAGAGGATTTTTAAAAACAAATCATATATGTAAAATATACCATTTATGATGCAAGAATCTCTCAAAAGGTTATTATGTCTGGTATCATTCCTCTTACACAGCTGTCAGTCACTAACTACACCCTATGGGTTGTTTTAATTCACAGTACTGATATTCTCAACTGTATTTGTAGATGAACCCCCTTTGAGGATCCTAAAGTATTTCTTCTCAACAAACAGTTCTGGTTACTCCCTCAGGAAAAGATGAGGCCCAGATAAGAAATGGAAAAAACAAATTTCGGATATACAGGGAAATGATTTAATAAAATTAGACAATTCTACAAAAGTGCCCAATACAATGCCTGGTGCATAGGATTAGATGATCAAGAAGGATTTGACTCATGCTCACAGTCTCCCCTAGTATTCTCATTAGCCAGTTTCAGAAAAGCTCTCTTAAGGATTTTCAAGTTCATGCTCATTTGCATTTTTGTGGTGGCCCAGGTAAATCATGCTGTCTTTTCAATGATGCAGTTAAGAGAACAAAAGTCAGGAAGGTTCTGGCCCTTTGGATTTTCACAGAATTTTCAAGGTCTGTTTTGACATCTGGGTTTCTGATTTTCTGTGATCTGTCATTCACGAGTGCTGAAGTGAATAAGTGAGAGCCATTAAACAGCTGCACAATTTGGGGGACTTTTCACAGCCCAGTTGTTGGACTCTGCAGGGGATCAGTGAGGATTAGGCACCAAAACACAGACAGGCATTTTAATTAGAATAATATTAACATTCACAAACTGTCATATTATGGAAATCATCGGCAGAGTGTGAGCTCTGCTACTGAAGCAAAGGCAGAAAAAACAAAACAATCAGAGGTCAGAATTTCCAGGATATCCTCAATGGCTGGCCACTGACATAGTCAGGTGAGCATCTAATGTGGTATTCAAGAGAGTCAAGTGCAGGACTGAGGGAGGCCTCTAGGGGAATCCCAAGCAAACCCCAGGGTTCTCTAAAGCACCTTTATCTTATGAAGAGTCATTTCTATTAAGAGGCTGCTGTGTTCTGGTCCCAGGCCATCAGCCAGCAATGTTCCTTTATTGAGAAAAGGACATCACAGAGACACAGGAAGGTATAATATATCCATGGCACAGTCCTCGACTTCAGGGATTCTTGATAAAAGTATTTATACCATAGGAACTACACTTACAACAATAACTCTAGTAAGCATGAGAGGGTAATTTAATACACTATTAAGCTAAGCCATTAATAATAGCTTAATACAGCTCAAAATTCATATCTGGATGATATAGCAATAATGTTTTCACAAATATCAAATGAAAATAAGTCATCTTGACAAGGATGAAGGATAAGGATTAGTGTACAAAATAGGGGGAAAAAATACAATAAGAAAATGACATTCAAAATTAACTGCAAGTCTTAAAAATGCTAAGACAGGGGCAATGGGGTGGCTCAGTCAGTTAAGGATCCAACTCTTGATTTCAGCATAGGTCATGATTTCATGGTTCATGAATTCAAGCCCCACATCAGACACTGTGCTGACAGTGCAGAGTCTGCTTGGGATTCTCTCTCCTTCTCTCTCTGACCCCCCTATGCTTGCTCTCACTCTCGCTCGCTCGCTCTCTCTCTCCCTCCCTCCCTCTCTCTCTCAATAAATAAATAAGTAAACTTTAAAAAAGTGCTAAGACAAAATCATAGGGGACAAAAAAGAAAAAAAATGTAAAAGGCATAAAGTCAACTTCACAGTTTGTTGATATTGTTTCAAGTTTTTATAGTGGTCCTTTGGGTATAAATCTGGTAACATCTCTGCCAAGTGTAGTCCATCCACAACCACTTCTGAAATCAAAGACCCATGTACAGTTTTCCAGGGGAGACCCATTTGGAAACAGAATTGAAAGTTCCCAGAGTTATATGAAGGAAGTAGGGTGTGGTAGGCACCAAAATGACTTAGCTGGAGCTCTGACTGTTGATAACCAACTAACAACACTCTGTCCCTTAACTGTAGTTTACTGGTAAGATCTTTGAGAAAAGCAAGCTTATAACTACTAACCAGGATCTAGATGAACTCAGAATGATAAATAACTTTCCCTTAATTACTGGGAGCCACACTGGCCTCGCTGGATGACAGTCACAAAGAGGAAATGGTAGTGTTTGTACAGCTCCTGCCATGAGAAACGAAAACTGGTATCTCCTTCTGCTACTACTGGCTCATGTTGGAAGTGAGGCTGCTGGTATTGATCAGGCCGCACAATATTCCAGATCAGATTGATATTCCCCACACAGACAGCTCATAAGGAAAAGCATATCCCTGCCTTTTCCAAAAAGATTTCAGATGAAAGCATTGTGGATGATTGTTAAAAGGCTCTTCCTAAGGGCCTTGCAGATCCAAGACTTACATAATAAAGGGGGCTTGAGTCTGGCCCTGAGACAAAGAGCCTAATTTAGAGTTAAGGGCAGATATCCAGCCCCACCCAATTGTTTCTGCTTGGAGCACTGGCCGCCCCCCCACCCCCCAGGCATTTGTTATCAGGTATTTGGAGTGACTTATTCTGGCTTTGAATATGCTGATTGCTCCCTGTGAAGGAACCTATTGAGGAACTTCTTCTTTTGTGATTATGGGAGCAGAGGTGTTTCCTGAAAGACCTGTTTGACCCCTGCTCACAGAGAAGTAACTTCACCCTTTTATGATAAAAACATTGTCTGATATGCTAAAGATACCTTCTTCCCCATAGGATAAGCAGCTAAATCACCCATCTCACTATTGATAACGGTTATGCAGAAGATCTTCTACAAATCTATGTTCTAGGAAATTCTTACATATCAAAGAAGTTTGTCATCAGAAATCATTGTCTAAGGCAAATGCCACTTCTGTGCTGTCCCCCAAACACTTAATTATAAGATAAAGTTGAGCCCCAGTCAGAGCAGAGACGTCTGCCTGGTGACCAGAAAGACTCTCGGGCCTCTCTCACCCCTCCCTCGCCGACACCCCCCATCCTTCCGGGACCCCTGGACCCCTGCGGAGCCAGTCTCCGACACTTAATCCCATAATAAAAGTCCTCCACCCGCCACCCCATCATAAAAACCAGCCTCATTCACATGCTCCATAACCAAGAAAATGAAGCAGGTCTACACAGTGGATAAATTAAATGAATATAAAGTTTGTTCTTGATTTCACCCAAAAGAAGTGCTAACAAGCTGTGAGTTGATCAAATTTTGGTAAATCATTTCTGTATTTCCAGTTTACTTTCATTAAAATATCAATGATTTTGTTTTTATTCTTATTATTTTCAATTGGTTTCCTGCAGAGGAATCATTAGAAAAATCCCTCCATAATGCTAAGACTCACTTATACACACATCAAAGAGTGAGCTTTCTAAAAGTTAAATGTATCTTTATTTTCTTGCCCTTATTTTATTATTAATTTTTTATCTTCTTTATGGCTGGGCTTCTCTAATATTAGTTTCTACTTATTAAAAGCATATGCTTATGTATTTTTCAATATTCATCAGTCTATTGACACATAAAGCAGCAAAGTTGATAAGCATGTTTATGGATGAGAAAATACAAGCAGAGCCAAAATAAGTTTGGAAAATTGAGCTGACTTTCTTACATCCTAATGATTTTTGAAAATTGATGAAATTTCTGTATACAAGAAAAAACACTAACCTCCTGTATTTTACAGTAATATGTATTCGTATGAAAAAAATATTTCCAGACAATTATTTCAGAAAACCCATCTAGTGAAGTTAGAAAAAGCAATTTAGGAGAGGGGAAGAATTCTGCAACAGTGAATACTGCTTAAAACATGACCACAAGCTGGGGCTCAGGTCATGATGTCACAGTCCATGAGTTCGAGCTCTGCATCAGGCTCTGTGCTGACAGCTCAGAGCCTGGAGCCTGCTTCGGATTTTGTGTCTCCCTCTCTCTCTGTCCCTCCAGCACTCACGCTCTGACTCTCTGTCTCAAAAATAAACAAACATTAAAAAAAAAAAAAAAAAGAAAACCAAAAGCAGGACCACAAAGTAACAGCTGTAAGAAGTCCAATAGTATAAGAGATAGAAAGTTTGGAACATGGAAGAGTAGAATAAATTCAAGCAGCAGCAATTAAGAAATGAAAGAATGAGAAGGTAATAATAAACATGTCAAATTGAGGTTCTGTTTTGTAGGGTGGTTTTCCTGGTCAGATGCTCATCACCCCACTCCCAGGATGGTCTTCCTGCAGCTATCTCTGTCCCCAGCTCCCCAGCTGGTCACTACTGCCTTAGTCTTCATGCCTCCTACTCTGAATATGCCACTCTCTTGCTTTATGGTTTAGAAAGCTGAGCGTCAGAAAGGTCTTCGATTATTGCTTACTGGGCAGAGTTCATACTACTGCTCAGTGGGCAGTCACCTGATCCCATATGTTCTACGATGTCTTCTTTTTCACTTGGCGCCATATACAATTCTCTGCCCCAGTCAGCTCAGTATTTTTATACCCCTTCTTTTCTTTCCTTTCCCCTTCACCCTCAGTTTCTATACTCATTCCAAGCTCTACACCGCTGATCCTACCAATTCCCTTATGAAGAATGATTCTGTTCACAAACTGAAGTCTTACACCACTTTCAAAGAAATGTGGAAAGTAACAAATTTTCTCTCTGCTTCTGAATTCAAATTCTTGAGAGAAAATGATCACCCTAGCTCAGTACGTATACAAGCTCATGCAAGAGGCTCAGGACTACGTTCATGTGTTTGTTTCAGATCCCATCCACACTGGCTTAAAGCGAAGGGAGGTCAGTGTGCATGAGTGCATGAGGTGTAAGAGTTGGCGAGTATCTTGTTTCTATGTGGACTGTTATTTAATGGAAACTCTAAATGTGGAACTTCTGTTTAGATGCATTTGTAGACTAGTAGTGCTCTTGCTCATAAGTCAAAATATTTGCTTTTTACATTTCTGTGCTTTTGCACAAGGTATCAGCTGCCTAACGATTGCCTCTGTTTAGTCAATTAAAAAGCTCTTTACTTCTTAATCAGTTTGTCACATCTAGGTAAATGATTAACAAATTAACTTAGTACTTTCTATGAAATACCATATCCAGGATCACATTGAATGCCCATAATTGAAGAAGACATACACATTGTTTCTAAGGATAATGAATTTTGGCTCCATATAAGACAACCATCAACCTTAATCTTGAAAAACTCAGGTTTAGAGCCAACAGTCTTATAATATTGTGCCTGGTTTAATCTAGTCAGGCAATGAGACAGATATACAACCTCTCACTTGACTTTTTCTTATTTTTCAGTGAAACCCAATGCCTTCCACTGAAAGCTGAGCATTACAAAATTATCAATACATATTATTATTTCCCCCCAAAATGCACTTGTAGGTGTCATGCACATTTTTCCTTTAGATAAAATATTTTCTACTTCCTTTATGATTCTTATATATGCTACAGTACTTGGCTACTTTAATAATAAATAGATGTTTCTCTGAACTTAAACGCCAAAGCAAGCCTTCCCCACAAATACTTTGAAAAACCCAATACCAATGAATTATTTTATGCTTTGCAACATCTTCACTTTCCTACCCCGAGCAAGTTATTATCTCATGAGAATGATAGAAATTCTACTTAAATTTTCTGTTTTTTTACATTGCTCTAAATGTTTGAATCAGTGATTCGAACTTGTTACCTCCCATCAAAGCCTATTTTCCTTCATAGGTATTAAATTTATATCAAAGCCAAGTTTTACATTTCAAAGTTAGCTTTTAATTTAATATTGATAAGCCACACCCTATTTTTAAAGGAAATATATTTTTCTCTACAAGAGTAGTGGGCTATTTCTGCAAGCTCAGAGGGTCCTCAGGAATCTGAAGATTGAAGATTTTCTTTTTTTTTTATTATTTTTTTTTACAAATAGTTTATTATTAAGTTGGTTTCCATATAACACCCAGTGCTCATCCCCACAGGTGCCCCCCTCCATGCCCATCTCCCCCCTCCCCCCACACCTATCAGTCCTCAGTTTGTTCTCAGCATTCTAGAATCTCTCATGGTTTGCCTCTCTCCCTTTCCCCCAAGTGCAGCAAGTAAAGATTATCATTTGATATCTTTGGGTCCCATTCTTTGCCAGTCAGGGCCAAAGCATTGTCATGGCAGACCTAACTAGTTGGGGAATTTAACTTTCTCTAGAGCTCTGCTGTCCTTAAGTCCCAGGCCTGTTCCTCAGCCTTTTCTGCCCTCATGCTACAGGAGATAAGAATCTCTTCATGTGATTCCAAGGAGGTCCTTTGGCTTTCCCATTTGGCCTTTATCAATGGTTAATTTTTGGTCTTTTATCCTCTCTTCCCAAAATATCAATTTCCCCCAGGAGGTATAATTCAATACCATTGCCTTTATAATCACTATCTCTCACACATATCTCAAATGTTTAATACAGTGCACACACTATTGAATTTTCTTTCACCAATATAGCACCTCCCTTTATCTATGGTTAATGCTTTGGAATTGGCACCAAGCACCAGGGGCTCTTTGCACTCCATCTCATTGTTCACTAAGTACTGGATGACCCAGTTCCAAACCCCCATTTTAGCATTTGTATTCTCAGACCATTGTCAGAAAAAGTATAACGGGTTGGTTGTGCAAGAAGACGACTCTGGGATGCAAATTAGCAAATTGGAAGTTCACTAAGGAATTCTCTTGGAATCAAAAACTGTGGGAGAAGGGAACAAAAGTAAATTTGGGTGGAGGCAGAATTTAGCTTATGGTGGAGTCACAACAAGCCCCAACCGAAATTCACAGGGAGCTCTGAAGCTACCATGGCCCTTCAGAATTGTCCCGAATTGAAGAAAAGGGCAAGCCTTTTCTATGCCTCCATTGACTTAGTCACTGGATGCAGATTCTCAGCTCTCTCACACCTTTCTCTCCAGAAAGGGAATGTGATCTTAAATAAGGCAGGTATCTTCAGTCAAGAACAATTCCCAAAGAGAGTGGACAGCTGAGAGTCAGCCCTCAATTTGTGGAATAACTGGTGATATATCCATTAGTCCTAAAGTGGGGATCTGGGTGACAAAGATTATTATCCACTACTGAAAGATTAAGTGCTGATAGAGACAGTCAAAGGACACTGGGACCAGGCTGTAAGATATCCCACTGGCTGATCTGGGACTAACGCAAATATCACAAAGAATAATAATTATAGGGGCGCCTGGGTGGCTTAGTCAGTTAAACGTCCGACTTTCGCTTAGATCATGATCTCTCGGTTCATGGGTTCGAGCCCCACGTCGGGCTCTGTGCTGACTGCCAGCTCAGAGCCTGGAGCCTGTTTCAGTCTGTGACTCCCTCTCTCTCTGACCCTCCCCTGCTTACGCTGTCTCTCTCTCTCTCTCTCTCTCCTAGAAATAAATAAAACATTAAAAAATAATAATAATAATTATATATGTTTTAAAGTATTGAACAAAAAAGAATCCAAGAGGCTATAGCTACACTAAAAACATAAGTGAGTAGAAGCACTTCTCTGTAGAATAATGCCAGTTAACTAATGCAGAATGAGAGAATTAAAAGATCATTTCAAATATCAGTGTAATGATTGAGTTATCAACAACTGCTAAAAATACTGGGTGAAAACTTGTTGAGGATCAGGATATTCACACAATTTCAAAGTATGCACATTAAGTATCAAGGGATAAAACCACCTTTACAATGGGGAGATCTTGTGATATCAACTTAACCAAGTGATAAAACTTCATACTACCAATAAGAGGGAAAAAAAGCCTTTGATTTTATGCAATGGGAAGTACAAAGCATCATGTATGTATTATTCGTGACAAAATGTTTACCTTGATCTAATCATAAGGAAGAAACTGGACAAATCCGGACTATGAGATAGTTTATGAGACCATGAGCCTGAATTCTTCAAAAATATCACAATCATGAAAAATGAAACTGTGAGAGGACTGTCCTAAATCAAAGGACTCTAAAGAAATATGACAAATAAATATACTGTAAGATTGCTAATCAAATCCTGAATTGAAAATTAAAATGCCAGAAAGGATATTTTGGGTTCACTTAGGAAAATATGAGTGTATGATATACTATTATTGTATCAATATTAAGTTTCTTTTTTTCAAATTTTTTAATGTTTGTTTATATTTGAGAGAGAGAGAGCACAAGCCGGGGAGCAGCAGAGAGGGCTAGAGACAGAATGTGAAGCAGGCTCCTGGCTCCATCTGCACTGCCAGCACGGAGCCTGACAGGAGGCTCGAACCCATGAGGTATGAGATCATGACCTGAGTCAAAGTCGGACGCTCAACCAATTGAGCCACCCCGGCACCCCTCAATATTAAATTTACTGAATGTTATAATTCAGTTGTGATTGTGTTGGAGACGATGCTGGAATAGTTAAGGGTCCTGTGCTGTGATATTACCAATGTAGTTTCAAAAGTTCTTTTTTAAAAGGACAGGGAGAGAGAGATGTGGCAAAATGTTCACAATTGCTGAATCAAGGTAAATGTTATATATGAGTATTTGTAACATTATACTTTCCATTTTTCTATTAGTTTCATTTTTTTCAAAATAATATAGAGAGAAATTCCAAAGTTTAACCTAAGTACTCATTCAATTTCTGCAAATCCCTTACTAATAAGATCAATGTTCATAAAATTTAACTGTTTTGAATTCTAATTATGACCTTCCTCACACCAACCTTTTCCTTTTAGTATTAAAAGCAAATTATTTTTAAGAGAAAATACAATACCATACTTATTTTAAATAATCTCCATGACTCCATTCCAAGTCTTTTTTTAAATAGTCATTTTCACCCTGACAAATTCCTACAACTTTCAAATTAAAATCTCAATCCTAGTAATTTTCACGAAATATTTCCTTTTGACATATTTTTAAGTTTAAAGAGACTACTTCCACTGGCTGAAAAGAAGGGGAGGCCTTTGGGGCGCCTGGGTCACTTAGTCAGTTAAGCGACTTTCACTTAGGTCATGATCTCGTGGTTCGTGGGTTTGAGCCCCGCGTCGGGCTCTGTGCTGACTGCCAGCTCAGAGCCTGGAGCCTATTTCGGAGTCTGTATCTCCCTCTTTCTCTGACCCTCCCCTGCTCATGCTGTCTCTCTCTCTCTCTCTCTCCGAGAAATAAATAAATTAAAAAAAAAAAAAAGAAGGGGAGGCCTTTAACTTCTTTGGTATTAAAAAAAATCATTTTACAAAAAGCTTTGTTTTAACTTCTCCTTTCTGAGCAACATTTTCTCCCTTTTAATCAACTCATTTTATCAGGATCATTAATCAATCCTGTTTTGAAGAAAACAAAAAGTAGAATTAAAGTTCTGTATCAGCCATCTTCAGAAGGATTCGGAAAAAACAGAAGCTAAGAACACAGACAAATCTTGGAGGCGCCTGGGTGGCTCAGTCGGTTGGGCATCTGACTTCGGCTCAGGTCATGATCTCAGGGTCTGTGGTTTCAAGCCCTGCATCAGGCTTTGTGCTGACAGCTTGGAGCCTGCTTCAGATCTGTGTCTCCCACTCTCTCGGCCCCTCCCCCACTCATGCTGTCTCTATCTCTCATAAATAAACTTAAAAATTATTGAATTTAAAAAAATAAAAAATAAGAACACAGACAAATTTCAAAGTCTATCTAGTAGGAACTAAAGAAACACTTTAGTGCCTGGTTTAAAAAGAAGTTGTACCTTCTCTGCTATCACTTTCTAAAGAGCTATGTATGGTACAGTCATTTAAGGAATGTGTTTCTCATTTTCTGTATCTACAGGCTTCACTGTAATTCTTACTGACACAATACATCAAAACAATATATACATATTGATAAAGCTTTAGCTGACTAGATATGTATGCAATCTTCAAAATATTCTTTCTCAATTTCAAGTTTTCAATTATTTCAAAGGTAAAGATCTGCATTATCTAGTGTATTTTTTGACACAATGACATTTCAGTAGAACTCAAGTAAATTTTAACAAGTATGTATAACCTCCAAGATTTTTCTTTCTTTGCTACTTAAGGCACTCTCTTGTCTCACAAATGCCCTAGTTAGCTATACGCTCATATATTAAAATATATGCACATATATACCTATAAACCCTTATAATGTACTTATATAAAAGCACTCTAACAATGCATAAAACAGGTGAGCCATTTTTAATTTTATCATGGGAAATATGTAAAGTTAATGTGAAAGAAGATAAAACAGAATCCCAACTCACTGTTTTTTATTAAAAACATACTCTAGATGTTTTGTGAGAAAGGAAAAATCTCTATAGAATTGAATTGCAACAGAATTTTTATGTAGAGCAGTTTTATTTGAAATATATTGTGCCAGACAGCAGCGAAGAGAACAGTTTTAATCCAAAATGCTGCCAGGCTCAGTCCCTTCTGGCCAATTAATTTGATTTCAGTAATGCTCTGCTTGCCTCTGCCTAGCACTAGCTATTAAATATAGTGCTATGCCTTTTAGAAAACTTTTGCTTTATATGAGAGCCAAAAGGTAAATCTGTACAAAATTGGACTAAGAGTTGAGATATGATTTTGAAATGGGAAAATATATTAGCTCAAATTCTGACAAATGGGAAACTTTTTGAAAAAATTAGGTGACAAAAAGTGCCAGTCAATGTCTGTCAACCATCTGTCCGATTTAGACAAAGACTGAGAAAGGGCAATCCTTGTCCTCAGGGCAATGTCATGGATAAAATTAAGCAAGTCTTAGAATACAATAAGAAATAAGATGACTATATCAGTAATCTATCCCAATACTTACTACTTTAAACAACAACCAGTAAGTTAGCCCACGTTTCTAAAGGGCCCTTGCTGGTCTGGGCCAGCTTTCAATAATCTGGCTTGGGCTTGACCATGTATCTGTGACATTTGCAAGGGCAACTATGGGCTACCTAGTCCCAGATGGTCTCATCCACATGTCTTGCCAGTTGGCAAAAAAAAGTAATAATTCCTGCTGAAACTGGGGGGGGTGAGGCAGTGATAGACATTTTAGATGTAAAAAGAATATGCATTAGCAATTTAAAGCTTTCACTATTACAGACTATGGTTAAGCTAATTTATTTTTAAATGAGATATTCTTATCCCATCTTGGTCTTCTCACTGTTGCTCAACAGCTTTCTTTTTTTTGAATTATGCAAAAGATATATAAGGTCAGATTAAGACACTTTTACCCTCCTAGCACCTCATGATTTTTCTCTATTTCTTCAGATAGTACAGTTCAAAACTTGCAAACACGATTTCCCTCTTTCTTTTATTCTTCATTTTCTATATCAGATTAGTTGCAGTTTCTTTGGTCTTCAGCGTCTTTGGCCCATTTCTATTCCCACTGCTTTCACTATATCTCAGACCTTACATGCTTCTTGCCTGGACTACCTTAACATGTCCCTCTGTAATCTCATCCCACCCAGATTTGCTCTTCATAATCCCAATACTGCCTCCAAATTAATCTTCTTCTCTCATGCTCTGATCATGTCATTTCCTTCTGTGCAAAAGCTTCTACACCACTCTAGTCTCAACTGAACTCTCAGCCCAACATTAAAAGTCTCCACACTGGACCTCATTTGTATTTCTAAACTGTTGTTTCACACCGTTCTATGGCATCAACACTGTGCATAATCAAAAAAAGACTCAACATTCTATCAAACCCCCAGACACATTTGGTCCTTCCTACTACATGGAATATCTTCCCTGATCTCAAGAATCCTAAATATTCTTCTACATCCAGTTAATGGGCTAACATCTACATAACACCTTTCTCAATCATCTTACCTAGAAATTCTCTCTCTGAATTACATGTGTTGTTCCACCAACATGATATTCATTTGTGATATAGCTATTTAAATACATTATCTTCCTTAACAGGTGATCATTCCCTGAACAAAGACGTCTTATTCAACCTTATCTTCCTCATAATGTATTAATACTGTACATGCACATGAATCTGCAATTAAAGAGCCACCAGTCTAGGATGAGAGACAGATGTATAAACAAATAGCAAAATAACAAAATAATTGTAGTAATAGAAATGTGTTAGATATAATCACACAGACAGTGATCAGTTCCAGTTGGGTAGAAAGAGTTTCACAGAGGAGAGGTCAATGGGGCTGGATATTGAGGAATAATACTTTTCCAAGTAAGCCAGGGCAAAACTATTCCAGGTAAAAGAACTAAAACACTCAAAAGCACAGAGGTATGGAATAGCTCCTTATGTTTAGAGACTAGAATTGGTTTTGTTCTTTCCTACATCGTGATCTTTTGTGGGAGTGGTGAAAGATCAGGTACACAATTTAACTTTATTGAACATTATTAACCAAAAATTTGTTCTCTTAAATTGGAGTTATTCTTCATATTGCTACGTAAGGACACTGAAAACAGCTACAATAAAACAATAAATAACTACTCTTCTATTTCTTAAAATACTAAAAGTATATTCAAAGATTATATCCTTTAAAAGATGATCCTTTATGCTGAATTTAGATTTTTAGAATAAAATTCACCAAAATATCTCAAATATTCTTGTGTCATTTCTTCACAATGTTTGGGAACCATTATTATAAGTGATTGAAAATGGTGGTAGATATTAAAGAATTTTAAGCATGGAAGCAGCAAACCTACATTTTAGCTAAGAATCTTCAGAGTCTAATATTTTGGTAAAGACAAAACTATTTTGGAAAGGAGTAAGAAGACCACTAGTGAAGAGACCAATCCCAAAACAGTATAGATGACAAATAATAGATGACGAGGAACTGTAATATGGTATTCAGTAGTAGAAACAGTGACGAAGCATCCATAATAAGGATGTTATATTGGCAAGATTTACTGGCTGTCCATAGAAAGTGAGGAAAATGGATGTTTCTTCTGGATTCGGGGTGTAAAAAAACAAGACAGGGTGTGATGTAGAAACAATAATGAGTTCAGATTCAGACACTTTCTCATTATCTCTTGTTTCAGTACAAATTGGTTCAAAACAGTAACTTGAGGCAGGAAAATTTTATTATCTCATGGTTTCTGGGGGCTAGCACCCTTCAGGGGTGCTTCACAGACTGATTCTGGCTCACTGCTTCTCATGCAATTGCAATTAAGATGTTGGCTAGGGTTATAAGCACCTGAAGAATTGACTGGGACTGAAAACTCCCTTTCAAACTCATTCATGTGGCTATTAGCAGGAGCCCTCAGTTCCTCATCCCATGGTCTTCTCCATGGGGAGAATGTTGTGACGATATGGTGGCAACCCTACGTCAAAGCAAGTGATATGAGAGACTAAGAAAGAAGTGGCTATACCTGTTATGACATAATCTGAGCAGTCATCACTGTCCTTTGCCATATTCTATTCATTAGAAGTGAATTACTAAGTCCACCCTAACCTTGAAGGGTAAGGAATTAAGCTCCAACTCCAGAAATGAGTAATGCCAATGAAAACATGGACACATTTTAATTCACACGGGAAAGAGATAGAAAATCTGAACAGACCCATAACTAGTGAAGAAATTGAATCAGTTATCAAAAATCTCCCAACTAATAAGAGCTCTGGGCCAGATGGCTTCTCTGGGGGATTCTACCAGACATTTAAATCAGAGTTAATACCCATTCTTCTCAAGCTATTCCAAAAAATGAAAATCAAAGGAAAACTTCTGGACTCATTCTACGAAGCCAGCATCACTTTGATTCCCAAGCCAGACAGAGACCCAGCAAAAAAAGAGAACTACAGGCCAATATCCTTGATGAATACGGATGCAAAAATCCTCAACAAGATACTTGCAAATCGAATTCAACAGCACATAAAAAGAATTATCCACCATGATCAAGTGGGATTCATTCCTGGGTTACAGGGCTGGTTCAATATTCGCAAATCAATCAATGTGATACATCACATTAACAAAAGAAAAGATAAAAACCATATGATCCTGTCAATAGATGCAGAAAAAGCATCTGACAAAATACAGCATCCCTTCTTAATAAAGACCCTCGAGAAAGTTGGGATAGAAGGAACCTACTTAAACATCATCAAAGCCATCTATGAGAAGCCTTCAGCGAACATCATCCTCAACGGGGAAAAACTGAGAGCTTTCCCCCTGAGATCAGGAACACGACAGGGATGCCCACTCTCACCACTGTTGTTTAACATAGTGCTGGAAGTCCTAGCATCAGCTATCAGACAACAAAAGGAAATGAAAGGCATCCGAATTGGCAAAGAAGAAGTCAAAGTTTCACTTTTCCAAGACGACATGATACTCTACGCAAAAAACCCAACAGACTCCACCAGAAGCCTACTAGAACTGTCCATGATACAGCAAAGTTGCAGGATACAAATTCAACGTACAGAAATAGGTTGCATTTTTATACACCAACAATGAAGCAACAGAAAGAGAAATCAAGAAACTGATCCCATTCACAATTGCACAAAAAAACATAAAATACCTCGGAATAAACCTAACCAAGGATACAAGAGATCTGTATGATGAAAACTATAGAAAACTTATGAAGGAAATTGAAGAAGACACAAAGAAATGGAAAAACATTCCATGCTCATGGATTGGAAAAATAAATATTGTTAAAATGTCATTACCACCCAAAGCAATCTACACATTCAATGTAATCCCAATCTAAACTGAACAAGCATTCTTCTCAAAACTAGAACAAGCTATCCTAAAATTTCTATGGAACCACATAGCCAAAGTAATATTGAAGAAGAAAACCAAAATGGGAGGGATCACCATCCAAGAACTTAGCCTCTACTACAAAGCTGTCATCATCAAGACAGTATGGTTTTGGCACAAAAACAGACATGAAGACCGATGAAATAGAACAGAGAACTCAGAATTGGACCCACAAATGTACAGCCAACTAATCTTTGACAAAGCAGGAAAGAGTATCCAAAGGAAAAAAGACAGACTTCTTAACAGATGGTGCTGGGAGAACTGGACAGCAACATGCAGAAAAATGAAACTAGATCATTTTCTCACACCATGCACAAAAATAAACTCAAAATGGATAAAGGACCTGAACGTGAGGCAGGAAACCATCAAAACCTAGAGGTGAAAGCAGGAAACAACCTCCTTGACCTCAACTGCAGCAATTGCTTACTTCACACATGCCCAATGCCAAGGGAATCAAGAGCAAAAATGAACTACTGGGACCTCATCAAGATTAAAAGCTTTTGCACAGCAAAGGAAACAATCCATAAAACTAATAGGCAACCAACAGAATGGGAAAAGATAGTTGCAAATGACATATCAGATAAAGGGCTAGTATCCAAAATCTATAAGGAACTCACCAAACTCCACACTCGAAAAACAAATAAGCCAGTGAAGAAATGGGCAGAAGACATGAACAGACACTTCTCCAAAGAGGACATCCAGATGGCCAACAGACACATGAAATGATGCTCAGCGTCCCTCCTCATCAGGGAACTACAAATCAAAACCACACTGAGATAACCACCTCACGCCAGTCAGAGTGGCTAAAATGAGCAAATCAGAAGATTCTAGATGCTGGCAAGGATGTGGAGAAACAGGCACCCTCCTACACTGTTGGTGGGAATGTAAGCTGGTACAGCCCCTCTGGAAAACAGTGTGGAGGTTCCTCAAAAAAATTAACAATAGAACTCCCCTATGATCCAGCAATAGCACTGCTAGGAATTAACCCAAGGGATACAGGAGTGATGATGCATAGGGGCACATGGACCCCAATGTTCATAGCAGCACTCTCAACAATAGCCAAAACATGGAAAGAGCCTAAGTGTCCATCAACAGACAAATGGATCAAGAAGATGTGGTTTATTTATATGATGGAATACTACATGGCAATGAGAAAGAATGAAATCTGGCCATGTGTAGCAACATGGATGGAACTTGAGGGTGTTATGCTGAGCGAGATAAGTCAGGCAGAGAAGGAAAGATACCATATGTTTGCACGTATAGGAGGATTAGGAGGAACTTAACAGAGGACCATGGGGGAGAAGAAGGGGAAATATAGTGGGGGCGCAGGAGGGCAGCAAACCATGAAAGACTCTTGAGTGCTGAGAACAAACTGAGGGCTGATGGAATTGGGTGGGGAGCGGAAGGGCTGTGATGGGCATGGAGGAGGGCACTTGTGGGGATGAGCACTGGGTGTTATATGGAAACCAACTTGACAATAAACTATTAAAAAAATAAATTTCCTATATCCAAAAAAATAAATAAACGTCACTAACGTTTCCTGAAAAAAAAAATCACAAACATGTTGGGTTTCATTTTCTTGAGGGATACAGAGATGGAAATATCTAGTAGCTAGTCTAAAGTTCAGAATCTTGATCTAAAAATGCACATTTGGGAATTATCAGCTATTTGGAGAACTAGAGGCTGTGATTGGTGCAAACAGTGGACAAGAATGAAATCATTCTGTGTGAAGGCTGAGAGAAAAACAGGGGCAAGTATAGCTGTATGGGAGATATCTCCATTAAAGGCAAAAACAGTGAAGAGCTAGTCAATGGGGCTGAGAAGAATTTCCTGTCATAAAATTCAAGAGAAAAAAACTGTATTTGTTCAGAAAATATTGAATGCCTTGATATTGGGCAACAATAAAAAATGCCAAGAAAATATCAAATAAAGTAAGGATTTGGGGTTATAACTGAATTTTTTCTTTTTTTTTAAGTAAGATAGTCTTCACTGAATGTCTCAAGAGGAGGCAGCAAAGGAAAAGTTACATTGCACTACATATGCATAGCCTTCCTAAAATTCCTCTTAATTCATTCTCTCCCTAAAGTTCTACCACATCTCACAGTAACTGCTTACTATCACTCCTTTTTTTATGTTCCATCAAAATAAAAATAAATATCTCCTCCAAACTCTTCTTATAGGATATTTTATCCTTACTGAATCTCCATGCACCTTCTCTTTTTCTTTTCTAACTTTACTGAGGTATAATTGTTATACCAAAAAAAAACTGCACATAGTTAATGTACACAGTTTGGTGAATTGGACATATGTATATATTCTTGTTACTATCACCATAACCAAAGTAATGACATTATCCATTGCCTCCAAAAGTTTCCACGTGTCCTTTTGCTGCTTCTTGTTGTTGTTGTTGTTTATGTTAAGAATACCTGAGATCTACACAACAATTCAAAATCTATGGGATGCGGCAAAGGCAGTCCTAAGAAGAATACCTGAGATCTACTCTCTACACAAATTTCAAGACCATAGCACCTTGTTCTTAACTGTGGCCATTATGTCATACAGCAGATCTCTGAACTTAACTCATCTTGTATTACTGTGAATTTTGGAGTTTACTGGTGATCTTTTTGCAGTTTCAAAGGTCTAGTGACAGTAGGAGACAGGCTGCAGGTGTATGCACAGAGAGTAGAAAATGAGGAAGTGATATAATTGTGCTTGCAAGAAACTTAGCTGAGAAGTAAAGGATGCAGATAAATCTATGGAATGTACATGGGTTTTGTTATCTTTAGTATCTACCTTTTTCTTAACTTTCTATTATGAAGTTCTTAATCATGCAGTAAGTAGAAACTAGTATAATGAACCTCATGTACCCATCATCCAGCTTTTTGTCTCTCTTGCAACTGCATTTCCTATAAATTATAGGTACATCAAGAGGCTTGAGTATGCATTTGCTTTTGAGCATGATTATATGAGATGAAGGCCAATAGAAAATGAAGCTAAAAACTCAGAAAAGAAAATAACGAATATTAGGTCATTTTTCATATAACTTTTTCCTCCCTGATGCTATTTTCACATTCTGTAGATGAAGAGATGAGGAAGAATGAGCATGGGATTTTGAGTCAGAAAACATGTATTTAAGATCATGGCTACAATATTTATCAGCCTTATAATGTTAGCAAAAGTGCTTGATATCACCAGAGCTTTCTTATTTATAAAAAAGTGACAGTGAAAGAAGATAGTGGATGCTAACTACTTCCAAGTAGTTCTTTTAAGAAATAAATGAAATAAGGGTGCCTGGGTGGCTCAGTCAGTTAAGCTTCCGACTCTTGGTGCCAGCTCAGGTCACGATCTCACAGTCTTGTGAGATGGAGCCCCGTGTTGGGCTCTATGCTAACAGCATGGAGCCTGTATGGGATTTTCTGTCTTCCTCTTTCTCTGCCTTTCCCCCACTCGCACTCTCATCTCTCTCAAAATAAATAAACTTAAAAATATATATATTTAAAAGAAATAAATGAAATAAGTGTAAACAACTATTTAAAAAAACCTAAAGAACTGTACTGAGTCTACTTACTATTCACAACATACCAAGAGAAACTCAGGATAAGTATACTAATATCACTCAGCCAGCAGTAAGTTAAAGGCTCTGAATGCTATCATCCCAACCCTAACGCAACATTCTTTCTACTCTGCTATGTTGCCTGTCTTGCTTATAGTTGATACTTAACAAATATTTGTTAAGTTAAAACAAAGGATAAAGCATGCCTGAAGGAATAAGGGCCAAGATCCATAAAGCAGGGTTGTTTAATATTCTAGAAACTTCACAATCAACACTAAACCCCAGAAAGTTTTAAGTATCTCTGTTTTAGTATGTCTGGTAGTTAAGGCAACCATAGCTACTATAAAAAATAAATGCAAAAGGTTAATGGCTTAACCCAAAGTTTAATGCAAGTGTTCCTTGTTGATAAGAGCATATCTTCCATGCAGTAATTTAGAGACACGGGCTTCTACTATCCTGTGGATCCAATTCCCTATAGCCTCAGTCTCTTGGCAAAATCTAGTTATTAGCTATATGAGAGGGGAAGTAGGTGAAATGTAATGTAAACCTTGGCTTAGCAGCTGCTTTGCATCAATAACTCAATACATAATTTGAAAGGAAAGGAAAAAGGATCAGACCAAAATTACATGTTAAGAATTAGCAGCTCCACTTTTCCAAAAACTTTGCTACCAGCATCCTTGTCATGAAAGCATTGACCTGTGATGTAGATGGCCCAGTAGACCATCTCTTCACCCCCTCACTCTCCATGGTCTAGCCACCCTGAGGGTCAGTCAGTTTCACCCACACACCAGGGCTGTCCTCCATCACAGGTCCATTCCTTATACTAATTTTATTTTTTTTTCTTTTGAACAAATTCTAGACTTCCATAAAAGAGGTTCAAAAATGGTTCAGAGTTTCCATATGTTCTTCAGTTAGCTGCCCCTAATGTTAACATTCATAAACATTGTTCAAAGTGCAGAAGAAAGTAGTAAGTTTCAGGAGGGCAGGGGATAGACCTGCCTCATTTACTGCTATTATCCCTGAGGCTTAGCAGAGTGCCTCACCCACGGCAAACACGAAGCAAATAGTTGTTGGTGAATGTATGGTGAATCCACTCCAGCTCTTCTTCATTACTTCTTCTATACTTATTTATATTTGAAGAGGATTCTGGGCTAGTCATACAGAACAAGATCTAGTTATCTTTTTTATTTCTGCAAGTAATATATAATACACTAAGCAACTCTAGGTGCAGAAAGCATGCAACTTGAGTGTAACTACTGTGTTCCTCAAATACAAACTATTTTGCCTTTTGATTCTTGGTATTGCCCTTGAGGTGACAACCTTAGCATGTCACTTAGGAAAGATTCTTTACCCCTTGATTTACACTATCACCACTTATGCTACTCTTTATTTCTATCTCTCAGAATCCATTTCATCATGATTTACTTCTTAATGTTCATTTTCCTCATCTTGGATTTTAAGTCTAAAATTTTTGTAAATGCTGGTCTTATTCAACTAGTTTCATTAACTTTGAGATTCCTGGGCTCTCAAGCTTAAGCAGTAATAAATTAGAAAGGAATGGAGAGTACAAGAAGGTACACTATAGCAGTAAGAAGTAACATGTAATGATGATGACTATCAATAAGGGCAGAGACAAAAAATAACAAATAGCAGACTTGAGGCAATAAGCTTAGGAACCTGGCTGTTTATATAGATAAGATCAAGAAACCTTTTAGAAGTCTCAGAGCATCTCTGCCTTGGAGCAGGAGCATAACTTAGGTTTACAGCAATAACTAGAAGTCTTCAAAAAGCAATTAAATAATGCTCAATGTACTTCAACATAGAATGTAGGGAGTCCTATTCATTTCAAAAATATTTTGTTTAAATAACTTAGGGCAACTGGGCAGCTCAGTTGGTTAAGCGTCCAACTCTTGATTTTGGCTCGAGTCATGATCTCACGGTTCATGAATTTAAGCCCCACATCGGGCTCCGTGTTGACAGCTCAAACCCTGCTTAGGATTCTCCCTCTCTCTGTGTCCCTATCTAGCTTGTGCATACACTCTCTTCCCCCACCCACCTGGCCTCAAAAATAAATAAACATTTAAAAAATAAAATAATTTAAATGAGATCCTTACAACTGGAACATGATAGCTTCAATTAGTCTAAAAATGTTTTTAACCAATGATGGATTAAAGACTTTATATACCTTTAACTATCTCTTAAAGTGTCATTATAAACATTTAACCTCCTTTGTTTTGTAAAATTATCTGTTATTTCAAGCATTCCTCAGAAAACATTTTTAAACCTTATGTCAAGTATTTTCACTAAGAAATTCAACTTTTAAATTTAAAATACCAAAGGAATGAAGCAGGGAAATATGTTTCATTACCACCTAGAATCAAAATTTCCCTCAAGGGAAGTCCTAAAAATAACTCAATGAAGACATTAGGTACTAGCATACTTAGAGGCTAGAATTTAATTCTTATTTATATACCTTTATAATCTTTAGTGGCTTCCATGACAGTCAGTGAGTGATTCTCATTTCAAACCTCAAAAGCACTACAAGGACCATTTCATCATTAAATTCCTAAGGAATTTGGTCTCAAATTTTATAGGTGAGAAATTGGAAGGCATTAACAATTAGGCAGCCTGTCCAAAGGCACAGAGCAATTTATTGGTAAAGAATAGGACTCTAACTCATAATCTTCACATCTGCCATTCCAAGACACATGGTTCCCCCCCCCCCCATAATTTGATTTCCATAAGCAGATCTTTAAGATCTACTTTAAGATCTTTAATTGGCTATAAAACTACAGAAGCCATTCTCTTCAAGTTCGACATCATAATCTAACATCCTAAGTAGATGCCTCCTTATGTGGTACATACTTTATAGCTACCACAGATACCATCTGAACCATAACTTCATAGATTGAAAGAATAGAATCTCAAACAAAGACTTCCTGAATTCAAGGGAACTTTTGTTCCCCCTGAATGCTGTGACATAACTGATATTACTGACACTAGACAGTATTTCTCAGGGTATATTTCTTATATTTATGATGTTCTTTACATGGTAAATTCATTCCCACTAACCATGAAACTGATTTCCTCCTAGGTTGACCTCCTTCAAATCACTTTTTCTGCCTCCCCTCAGAGCCTGTGAATCCAATTAAATGAAAGAAATTTCCATCTGTTCAGTTCCAGTACTTTACTAGACTGTGGGCCTTTGTGTCCCTTTCCTGGTCTTGAGAGAGTAAATATTTTCCATGCAGAAACAGTTTCAGATCCCTTGATGGTTATGAAGGACACAAAGAAAACACGCACAAGACACAGCCTCTGCTCTTACTCTATGAGATAAAATGTTAAAATATAATATGCTCTCTTTTCTCTACTTTTGGTAGCCGACTATAGGTGATCATCAGTTTTACTTTGAACTTACTCCCTTTTTTCCTCCCTTGGTCACAGAAAAGCCCCAGGGATTTTGAAAGAAGTGTGATTTAACCACCTGGAGGAAATGAGAGACCCAAAGTCATAGACTAGAGCAATCAGGAGCTGATACATATAAATTATTAAAAATATATAGCAAGTAAAAAGGGTGAACACATATCCAATAAGGTAGTAAAGGAACCAATGATCAGCTAGATACATGGCTTACCTGCAAAATTCATAGCTACTACATAATAAGATAATGATACCCATGGACCAGAGAAAAATTTTAATGTCTAGCCATTTCTTAGATGCTATGAATGAATTGAAACTTGAAGACTTGTCTAGCTCAACTGATGCACAAAATAAACTATGCCTTCCTTAAATTTTGAAATTATTTCTTCTTCAGCTAAGACTTAATGATAAAATAAACTCTACAAAAAATTTATGGACCATCATGTCTTATCATACTATGTTCCCAAATGGTAAAAGCTTTAAAACTTATACATAGGGAGGACTGGGGTGGAAAAGATTACTAGAGGGCAGAGAAATAGGAAATTTCTTTTGAAGTTGATTTTGTACAACTACATCATATGTTTACATAGAAATCACAGGCATTTAATATGGCTTTGCAGAGAAGAGCAACACTCTCTTCACCAAAGCCACCACTGATGCTACCCCTGCTTCATAAAATTTTTTTGCAAAATGAAATGCGACGAAAATATAGGAGGAATTTCTATTCCAGGCTATATACTTTAAATCCTACTTCTCTACAGGTCAGAACCCAAAATGATGGAGTTCTAGAACTCTTGCTTAGGATGAGGGTCTGTATCTTAAGCCAAACCAACTGCTCTCAATCTACTTCATACCTGTAAGGATGTCTCCTAGTCTCTTGACCCCTTGGTTGTGTGCCTTGACATTATTATCTCAAATATGATATTTGATATCTGTTTTCAGGTTCTAAACCCTGGCTTTCCTGGACTCACTCCTTCGTGTTATTTAACAAGACCTTATATAGCTTTTATTGTTAGAAGAACATCAGTCCCTATTCTAGGCATATCACACATATTATCTCATTTAATCATTATGACAATCCTTTATATCAATCATTATAACAATCATTATAACAATTATAACAATAATAAAAGCTATGTTCAATTACTGTTTCCATTCTCAAAATGCCTAACAATATCTACAAAAGATTGCCAACCAGTAAAATTTGCCCAAGCCTTGTCATCCAGCATAATTACTAGAGGAGAGTCACATATGTATTGTATAGACCTTAACTATTCTACCTCCAACCGCTGAGGAAATGAAACTGATACATCCTGGCCCAGAACCAAAGAAAAGCAGACATCTACCATAAATCAGAGTAAGCATGAACTGTCTGATATGGCCTAAAGCCCCAGATATACAGAGATACTCCTCTCAGGAAATACATTCCAAGGACTTAAAGGTTATCTCCCAGAAGCTGATCAAGAATTAGTCCTTTATAAATCAAGGGAAACAATCGCAAAAATGAACTACTGGGACTTGATCAAAATAAAAAGCTTCTGCACAACAAAGGAAACAATTAGCAAAACTAAAAGGCAACTTACAGAATGGGAGAAGATACTTGCAAATGACATATCTGATAAAGGGTTAGTATCCAAAAATCTATAAAGAACTTCTAAAACTCCCCACTCAAAAAAATACATAATCCCATTAATAAATGGGCAGAAGACATGAATAGATCTTTTTCCAGAGAATACATACAGACAGCCAACAGACATATGAAAAGATTGTCAACATCACTGATCATCACCAAAATACATATTGAAACTACAATAAGATACCACCTCACACCTCTTAGAATGAATAAAATCAACAACACAAGAAAACAGGCATTGGTGAGGATGAGGAGAAAAATAAACCTATTTGCACTATTGATGGGAATGAAAACTGGTGCAGCCACTCTGGAAAACAGTATGAAAGTTCCTCAACAACAAAAATAGAACTATCCTACCATCTAGCAAATTCACAACTAAGTATTTACCCAAAGAATACAAAACACTAATTCAAAGGGATACATGCACCCCAGTATTTGTAGCAGCATTATCTATAGTCATCAGATTATGGAAACAGCCTCAGTGCCCACAGACTGATAAGTGGTTTTAGATAAATGCTATGTACACACACACACACACACACACACACACACACACACACACACACTATTACTTAGCCATTAAAAAAAGAATGAAATCTTGTCATTTACAATGACATGGATGGAGCTAGAGACTATTATGCTAAGCGAAATAAGTCAGTGAGAGAAAGGCAAATAGCATATTATTTCACTCATATGTGGAATTTAAAGAACAAAACAAACAAGCAAAGGGAAAAGAGAGAGAGGCAAACCAAGAAACAGACTCTTAACTATAGAGAACAAATTGATAGTTACCAGAGGGGAGGTGGGTGGAGAGGTGAGTGAAATTGGTGATGGGGATTAAGGAATGTACTTGTGATTAGTACCAGGTATTGTATGAAAGTGTTGAATCACTAAATTCTAAACCTGAAACTAATATTTCATTGTATGTTAACTAAATAGAATTTAAATAAAAACTTAAAAACACATGTTCTTTCCAGAAATTATCTTCTTAGTTTGCTTATCTGTCTTCCCATTACACCATCAAGGGCTGAACAGGGATCTTGTCTATTTGTTCACTGTTGTAATCCCCAAGTCCAAAACAGTGCTCAGAAAGAGTAGTTGCTTCTTACATGTTTAATAAATTGAATAGAATGACTCATCTGTAAAACTGCCAACAGTGGTAACATCTACATGTTAGAATTTCTATGAATATTATATGAAATAATGCAATAAAACATTTTAAATAACTGGTTTAGGTTAAACACTGTTTATATTAGCAAAAACCACTGTATTCTTGATAAAATTCCACTGCAGTAGCTGGAGTTATTCTTTTACTACATTAGCTCATCCAGGCAGGACCTGATATTGTAAATAATGGAAAAACAAATATTGCAAACTACATTAACCTTTATTCTTCATGCTTCCCTTTATATTCACCCTTGTCATGTGGCTTTTTAGTTTCCCTCACTAAAAGAGAAAAGTATAGTTTACTGTGTTTGGGATTTGGATTTGAACATGTGACTTGCGTTAGCCATTGAATGAGGTGAACGTGTCAGGATATCTGTTTTCTACCCATTCTCTTTGGCTTCTGTCATTGCCATGAGAAGAAAATCTCTAGCTATCCCATTGGTATAAATAGATGAGAGACATGTGAAACAGAGTGGTCTCCGAGTCTACAAACAGACATGTGAACAAACCCAAAAGACATCAATGGGATAGTTCAGAATACCCAAAGGAGAAAGAAATGCTTATTGGTCTATCCCACTAGGATTTTGTGGTGGATTTTTTTTTTTTATGCTGTCTTACTGTAACAATAGCAAAGTACACAAGCCTGCTTGGTAACAGCTAAGTAGAAATCAGAAATCATAGTGAGCATGTTGCATCTCCATCTGCACTGACTATCTGAGGCTGAAGTTCAACTACTGCAATCGGACTTAAATGCAATCAACTCCACAGGCAAACATGAAGTTGGAACAAAACTCATCTTAATTAAAGATAAATTAAAAGATTTAAGAAAAGACATTTGGCTTTACCAAGTGAGGTACTTCAGAATAAGAAGAAATGGAATAGCACTTAGAATATTTACATGAAAATATATTCTCTGAAAATAATTTAATTAAGGGGCTCGGAAATTTTTTAAGAAATGCCATTTTGAAAAGAGGAAAATAAACATACTGTCTGAGAATCAAACAAACACCCAACATCATGAGAATAAGGAAAGATGGAGATGAAATAGATGAGAGAAAACCAAGATACATGATATACAGAAAATACAAAAAAAATTCAGAAAAAGCCCCAAGGACATGATCTTCTCTCACTGGACAACATCAGAGCATACACGATGCTGCAGAAAACAAAAATCTGTGAAGCTATTCTAAAATGGGAAAATTTTTAAAAAGGATGGAAATACGAATGAGAAAATGACTGAATTGGAAAGCAGAGAATGAATGACCAATGTATAAATAACAGGTAATCCTGAACACACACACACACACACACACACACACACAAATTTTAAATAAAATATTTAAAAATATTTCCAGAGTTAAAAACCAATCTGCAGAACTCACTTTACTGACAGCATTTTTAACTATAAATTATTTTTAAAGTTCAATGTTTTAACTTTGAGTTTAATATAAGCCTGAAGATAAACAGCATGCATAAGGCAGAGGGGAAGGAAAAAGGAACCTGTATGCAAGTTCATGAGTGAAACAGAAAACTCAAGGTGACATACATTTAAAAAGAAAAAAATCAGACAGCATTTCTTTAGGATCCTGAAAGCCAGACTGAAGATAATGAAGTAATTAGCAAATTAAAGGTACTACAGATTACTTATTAGGTATATAACATGACTGAAGTAATATATAAGACAGAATTTTCTAGTAGACAACATAGAACAGATCTACAAGACAAGAAGTACCTTGAGACAGGACTGGGAGAGGATCAGTTTCTATAGGACAGTATTGTTTTATAATACATGGTGGGGACCTATGGGGAAAAAATAATCAATACTTGGTAAAGGACTAAATCACTGAGAGAGGAGAACAAATAAGGTTATAAGTTTCAAGGAGTTGGGGAAAACTGTGTTAATCCTCCGAATTTGTAAGTATCAGAATATTTACATTCCTATGCTCTAAGTAATACTTTGTTCTACTAAAATAATTACTATCTCTTTGCCTGTATATGTGAACAGAATTGCTTAATATCTTTCAAAAGATACACTGGACACTATTCTTTCAAGGCTAGGGTACCACTCATTCTAAGAAGTAGCTTACAGAGAGACCACTATGAGGTTTTGATCACCAGCCTAAGGCTAAAGAGCAGAACAGAATAAAATAAACAGTCTAGAAACCAAATTAAAATGTACAGAATACGTTTAAGTTCTAAGTGTAGACTTGTCCTGGAATATTCTACCATGGGGCACCTGGGTGGATCTCTCGACTGAGTGTCCGACTCTTGATTTCAGCTCCATGCTGAGCATGGAGTCTGCTTGAGCTTCCCCTCTCTCCCTCTGCCCCTCTCCCCTGCTTGCACTAGCTCCCCCTCTAAAATTAAAAAAAAAATTATTGTTATAAAAATAATAACATTAAAGGAACAAATATATTTAAATATTAGCATCCTTGGCTTGGGATTGTTCAAAAAAGGCATTGCTGTTTCATTTACCTCTTTTTCTCTTACAGAAGACAATGTAGAAAAGAGAAAGCAAGTCAAGGTTAAAGTCATCAAATGGAACTTTTTCAGTAGAAGGAAAAGATTATGATGAATCAGTTTAAAGTATTTTCACCTTTAGTTATAGGATCTCCACACTATATTATGAAGAGTTTTACACAACATGTACAATTAAACTCAACTTTGAAGCACATAAATGTGATGCCTACTGTTTCAGATGCAGTCAATGGAGACTTGGGTTCCAAGGCTAAATCTGCTTAACAAATTTGATGATTTTAGAAAAATAACCACCTCCTTAGGATTCAGTTCCTACCCCTCTACAATGATAAAGTTGAACTGACATCATCCATAGTTCTGTTTTTCTATTTTTTTATATTTATTTTTGAGAGAGAGAGAGAGAGGGGGAGAGTGTGTGTGTGTACATGCTTGCACATGAGCAGAGGAGGGACAGAGAAAGGTGGGATAGAGGAATCCTAAGTGAGCTCTGCACTAACAGCAGAGAGCCAGGTACAGGGCTCACACTCACCAAACTATGAGATCATGACCTGAGCCAAAGTTGGACACTTAACTGATTGAGCCTTCCCAAGCAACCCACCGTTCTATTTTTAAAATAGACTCATTTTATAAGTATTTCCTCACCTGAATGAATTCAAGCTTGTCACAGGACATAGTCATAGGACAGCGAAAAAGAATAAATCCCTGTGCTTCCTTTGAATTCCAATCAAATCACTTGCTTTAATGTGCAGGAAGGTCAAAGAAGAGAGAAAATTGGAAGATGCTAAGTATTAAGGTAAGATACTAATACACAGGAAGGTGTACAAACCTCTTTTCCCAGCATCAGACTGCAAAAATTAAAAACTTGAGAAACAAATTCTCTTCAAAAAATAACTAATAGTTATATGTCAATTATATCTCAAAATAATATTAAAAAGCAAAACCAAAACAAACAAAACATATCTTTTTGATGCTACGGAATTGAAACACTGAATCACATAAGAGACTTCACCCAAAATTTGTTTCATTTGGAAAATGTCAAGAAAGTGAGTGCCATCTTCTAATTATCCATTTATTAGTAACATCTGTCACTGAGTATTTATTTAGCAAGTACTGCACCTTTTATTTACTTCCATTAGGTTTAGTGAGGGCTGTAAAAAGGTTAGGCAAATTCCATACTCAGGAACCCACACTTTTTTAGCCTTTAACTTTTTTATTGAGATATAATTGACATATAACATCATATTAGTTTCATGTGTATAAAACAGTTATTCCACATTTGTACATACTGCAAAATAATCACCACAGTAAGTCTAGTTAACATGCATTACCATAGTTACAAAATATGTTTTTCTTGTGATAAGAACTTTTTTTAATTTTTTTTAATGTTTTATTTATTTCTGAGAGAGAGAGACAGTTTGAGCAGGGGAGGGTCAGAGAGAGAGGGAGATACAGAATCTGAAGCAGGCTCCAGGCTCTGAGCTAGCTGTCAGCACAGAGCCCGACGCAGGGCTCAAATCCACGAACCGTGAGATCATGACCTGAGCTTAAGCCGGAAGCTTAACAGACTGACGCTTAACCACCCAAGCGCCCTGCGATAAGAACTTTTAAGATCACTCTCTTAGCAACTTTCAAATATACAATACAGTGTTGTTAACTATAGTCACCATGCTGTATACACCACTGTGACTATTTATTTTATAACTGGACGTTTGCAACTTTTGACCACCTTCACCCATTTCACCCACTCCCTACCTTCTGCTTCTGGCAACCACCAATCCAGGAACCAACGTTTTATTTGAAAAGGTGAAAATAATAAAAACTTTAAAAAATTATCTACATATAAGGATATAAAATTAAGTTTGAATTGTAGAGCATGGACTCAAACTCTTTTAAGAAATTTAGAGAAGAGAGAGACTAATTTAGCCAGGAATTAGCAGAAAAAGGTTAATGGATTTGGTAAAGCAGATTTAGAAAGTAGGTGGGACTGAAGTAGGGAGGAGAAAGATCTAGTCTAGAAAGATCTAGACAGAAACACAAGCAAGGTCTTAGAGGCAAGACCAAGGCTAGTATAATGAGGACAATAAAATTGACACTAAATTTCAGATTTCCACCAAAACCTAATGTTTTTCCTTCTTCTTTGGCTCTTATTTTGGACCAAAGCAATTCCAGCAAGTATTCATGACAACAGAAAATAAGAACACGTGCCCAAAACCTCAGTGCATACATGCATCAGCACCGTGCCTAAACCTGGAAGAAACTGGAAGTCAGGTATTTTCTCCCAAGAAAGAGCATCTTGCCAAGGAACCCTCAATACCTAGGACCTCGGCTTTAATCTAGGCAAAATCTTCACTCAAATCTAACCGTGCTTTTGAACATTTGGCGGAATCCATGAACCTAGTCATGAAGTTTCTGTTAGCCCATGCCACCAAAAGCAGCTAGAAGGCAGTGCCTGGTCCTTTCATCTGGTGGATGGAGAGGTAGATATCCTGTCTGAAAGGCCTTTGAAGAGAGACAGTATAAAAAGTAAAATGAAAGTCTCTTTTGAAAGTCAGTAAAGAATCCTAGTTACCCCTACATCTAGGTGGAGGTGACTGGAAAGGGGTGCTAACAGTGTATGGCAGAAAAGGGAACCCTGGCTATAGGAGAGTTTGACCTGCACTCTATTCTTTAGCAGAGATAAATGTCCGGCTAAGTGCTGTGGTCCATAATGAAATAAAGATACTCCAAACTTAGTTTGGCTACACAAAAAGTAGATTAATGTCATCTATTATTGATTGTTGTCTTAAAATTTGGTTAATTCCCATGTGTACAATAATCATTGTGCATATTATAAATATATGTCATATTAATAAGATTGTATGCTATATTTAATAAAAGCATTAATTTCTATTTAACATTTTTTATTGTTGCATGAAGTTACCTGATGTTGCACAGTTTCTTATTTATTGCTGTTAGAAATTAAAAGGAACTCAAAATCTGGGTCTAGACATGACACCGATCTAGTCCCATGGCAGGAAAAACCACCTTAGTACCTGCAGGAATTAAGAAAATGTGTCTGATAACTGCCCCTCCCCACAGTAATACAAATAAACAAATAAACCTTTTGAGTAAATTATGGAAATAAATCAGAATTCCAGAATCTCCCTGCCTATTACTTCAGGAAATAAACCAAAAAACAGTAAAATGTTTATAAAGTGAAATACTGAAAGGCAAATATCCCTCAAAGAGAGATCACAAAGGAAAAAAGTCCACAGATTCGACATGATTGGCTCAGCAGTTAGCCCCAATGTGTGTTCAGCACCACAGGAGCTTAGACAGGTGAATGAAGTCTAGGTGAACCCAGTGTGCTATCCTGAAGGCTCTTTACACTAAACCTGTTCCCAAACATCTTAAAATAGCCACAAGAGAATAAACTTTCACTTGGTCATACACCAAGTCATACATCACCCACCAACCCACCCCCACCCCCACCCCCACCCCCAAGAACCAGATATGCTTTTCTAGTGAATGTGATCAATAAGACCAGGACAACCCAGAGGGAGGGATGATAAAAGATACCTGAGAAGTACAAGTATGAAGCGAGAAAGACAATAAACAATTAAAAGCAAAGTAAATGGATAAGACAGATAATACCTAGTTAATTTTTTTTAAGAAAATAGGAAAATAAATTTGCCAACTAATTTATGAAGTCAGTATAATCTTGATACTTTGACTAAGTATGGAATAGGACATCATATAAAAGTTAATCCAAATCCACAAAAGTTTATATACAGGCATACAGATATACATAAAGAGACAAACTGATAGTCAAGCACCAATTTTTCTAATAATGCAAGGATGATTTAATCGCATATATGCAATGTAAGTTGCTACCACAAGAATAAAATAAAGAAGAAAAATAGGCCATCTTCTGAATAAGTGGAAAAAATTATATAATAATATTTAATGACCACTTACTATTATGAAAAAAAGAGGAAAAGTTTTAGAAAACTAAAAGCAATCTCCCTGTTTTGATAAAGATTATCATTTAAAAAAGAAAAAAGAAATCATTATTGCACTATATGCTAACTTGATATAAATGTTTAAAAAAAGAAACTAAGAAAAATAGAAAAGGTAAACTGCAGCAAATATACTCAATGGAAAAACTTGAAGCAATTCCCTCTAAAGTCTGCAATTAGACGAGGATATTCAGTACTAACTAGTTAAGGCAATAATACTTTAAAAAATCTTGGCTTAACCCATTGTATAAGAAAAAAATAATTGGGATTGGGAAGTAAGAGACAAAAATATTTTTATATATGCCTTTGGTAAATAATTCTTATACATAACAACAACTAAGAGGATCCTCAATCCATTAGAACTATTAAGGGTGTTCATGAAGCTTGTTAAATGTAAGATTAACATCCAAAAAAAGATTAAGCATTCCTCAACAGCAGTCATTCTCAAATGGGGAGATTGTACCTGCCAGCAGACATTTCACCATAGACAGAGACATCTGCATTGTCATAACTGCAGGGTGTGGAGGGAATTTGCAACTGGCATCTAGCGGGTAGAGGCCAGAGATGCTGTAAAACATCCTACGATGCACAGAACAACCTTCCCAAACAAAGAACTATCCAGCCCAAAATGTCAATACTATAAGGCTGTTAAGAAAGCCTGCTCTCATCTTACCACAATAACCAGTGAGAAACTATTATAAAAAATGAGATACCATTTACAACACAAAACAAACTGCAAAGTATCCAGGGATTTATCTAGTAAGACATTTACAGAAACTTAATTGAAGAGAAAATGTTAAACACTCTTAAAAAAATGGCCTGAAAGAAAACCTAATAAAAAGATATTTTATATTTGTGGATATACTTACTTCATAAATAAGAATTGCTGATTCTTTCTTAAAATTACCAATAGATTTTAAATGATCCAACTTTTTAAATCATCAGTATTTGGGGAATTTGTTCATTAGACTCTAAATTTGTAGGGGGGCATTAGTTGGGGAATCTTACCCTACACTTTTTGAGTAGTTGGTAACTTCTTCCAAAAAATGCAATAAAAGACAGAAACGTTGAAATAAATTGAAGTTTCGTATTTGAAGGCTTTGGTTTCTTAGTTCAGTGCAAATTGCAGCAATCTTCAACGTATAGAGTTCAATCTATTTAGAAGATAACCAAAGTTTCTCATCTTGAAGGATAACATTATATATCTACACTCATTAGAAAATTACTTTTTAAAACAGTAATATTTTAACATCATCACTGTTTAAAGTATGTGCATACTTATAGCCACATACTACATGAAGAATAGATGATCAGATAGTGTTTTAAATGTCATTTTTCTTTTGTTCTTCCCTGACATGGCATTCTACTAATTTTGGTACATGTTTAATATCAAAACTCCCTAACTCTAATCTCTCAGAAACTCATTAATCTGCATTAATAGCCTTTCTGGGAAGCTGTAAGTTTAATCAATTCTTATTTGATAAGGGTCTCTAATGCTTTCAGTGATGGGAGACACACTGAGCAACAAATTCTTTTAGAATCATCAGCAGTTTCTAAAGTCATGTCAGATGTTGATAAAGTGAAATTCCTCGTCCAGCACAGGAATGTAATTCTCAATTCTTTATCCACTGAGAAGGTTAATAAAACAGAGGCCCTCAAAATGTTATCTAAATACTTGAAGAAAGATAACTTATTAAAACATACTATCTCTTCATAATCTGGATACTTTTGTATTTAGAGAGTGCAGACCATTTCCTCAGTGACCTGATGGAGTCCCAGAAATCACTGTTAGGCTCCGTTTATAAACATCTATCCACCACAGTGAAGGTGATAACTGGGGTTAACTGCCACTTTTTACAGCAAATACCCTACCTCTAAGCTATACCCTAATTAATCATATCTATGTAGTTTGGTGTGGGTTTTTTTATTTGGGGCGTTACAATTTATGTAATTCTTTACTTCAATCATTTTATTTTATCCTCACAAGTCTGAGGTAGGAGAATATAGAAATGTCACTGTTACCAATGGGGAAATGGAAATCAGTGACCTATGTGCAGACATCTAAAAAGTAACAGAATTGGAGTCAAACCCTTGGCCCTTGACCCCAGGAATGGTATCCGTCTATCACATTGTGTTGGACAAGAACCACAATGGTCTGACAGGAGCTGCTCCAAGGGGAAAAAAAATTAAAACACACAGACTCAGGGCAAGCTTAAAGGAATTTCTTTACTGTTATTTCATAAACTAGCTCCTTAGCTCTACTGAGCTGTTCTTCATATAAAAAGCTAATGCTGCAGGTCAGTCATCAAAATAAGATATTTGCTATTTGATTTCTCCAAAGTCAGATAGTTTTGTATCAGTTCCTGTTGCTTTTCTTCTCTGAATGCTCTCATCCAATCTGTCAGGACACACTTAGGGGCTTCCTGTGTACAGGAGGTAGTTCATGCCTAGTAGACTGCAAGATTATTGAGGGTAATGCTCTCTTATTCTTCTCTGAGTCCCCAGGGCCCACCAGTATAATGCCTATTACATACTGAAATTAAACACACACACACACACACACACACACACACGCACACACACACACACAAATTTAAATTCTGAATTCCAATGGACTGCTACTCTGCTGTGACCCACTGACCTAACAAGCCTGCACAAGTCTACACACCATAGAGACCCACCACGTGTACCTAAGCTCATGAAATTACTTGTCAATGCAAGGCCCCAAACATGGTGCTTTATCCCACTTAGACATCTTTATGCTTCTTTTACTACAGAAGTAAGTCATCTTCTTCCTTCAAGACTCAGACCAAATGCACTTTCCTGTAAAGCTTCTCTGACCCCCACCATAGGCCAGATCACAGGAGTAAATCTCTCCTTGCTGTAGGCTGCCCTTCACTGTCTTCAATTATTGTAAAGTGAGACAGTACTTGTACGGTAAGTAGCTAGTCATAGGAGGGATTTTAACACTGAAGTGCTTAAGAAAAAAGAACAAAACTATTCTGGTTTGGCATTATTTGATTAAGCTATTTCAGTGAAGTGCCACTTCCATGCTCAAACAGGAAATCTTAGTGCCCAGGGATACCTTTGTTTAAGAGGTAAAATTAAGAGGTTAACTCTAGCATGAGAGGCAAGAAGAGTGTTAGAATGTTATAGAACCACTTTTTAATATCTTGCATCTTCCATGTGTAATGTAACTATAAGCCAAACATGGAAAAACTATAGCAGGGAAGACCAATTAGCAAATATGGTCTTCCCAAAGACCAAAATTAGCAATAACTAAAATTAGCAATAACTTTTAATTCTATTTAAAATGTATATGGGATGCCTGGAAGACTCAGTTGGTTAAGCTTCTGAATTTGGCTCAGGTCATGATTTCATGCATGAAATCATTTCAGCATCAGGTTCTGTGCTGTCCTAATAGCTTGGAGCCTGGCATCTGCTTCAGATTCTGTGTCTTCCTCTCTCTCTGCCCTGCCTTGGCTCATGCTCTGTGTGTGTCTCTCTCTCTCTCAAAAAATACATAAATATTAAAAAGTAAATTTTAAATGTATATTATTCTGCTTAAACAATTATTTGGGTGAATTAATGTCTTACCTTCAATATTATCAATAGCACAGTAATAGTGTGTTTTTATTTATCAAGTACAATTTCACATGGACTAGATTAGTTATTTTGGATTGAGTTTTGGTTTTAGTTTTCATGCATACAAACCATGATGTGACCAAAACCAATTTTAACAGAAGTAATTTTATATTTTGAAGATACTGAATTGTTTTTATTAATCATTATGTATAATTAGTGCTCTGGCTCTGATCAGATTTTAGCACATATAAATATTGGAGAACTCTGACTTATAGTGTGAACTCAAGATTTATAAGTTTAAAATAGTATTTCTTGGTCTCCACTTTCAAATGGCTAAAAAAAATCACTTACTGAATTAGCTTTGGGAATACGAGCATTAAAATAAATACAATTACTAATATTCTTCCTTGGAATTTTTCCTGATGTTTTAAACACAGAAATCTCTGCATAATATATTCATGTAGATACAAAGCAGTCTATATATTTCTTATCCATGGACTGGACCTCCCTCCCAAACCATGACTGAGCTCTCCAAATGATAAATCAAAACTGATCAAATAAAAAACATTCATGAAAATCACTTGAAAATTAAAAAGTGCTATAAGCATGTAAGGTATTGTTATTATTCAACTGCATGAGACCAAACTATCTGGGGGAAGATTAACCATCTGAAGATCTGCCATCCAGGTTTGTTTGTTTGTTTTTCATAGTTCCAAGCCCACCAGTGGCTTATTACATTGCTTTTGTTAGTATCGATATATAGTCAACTATAGGAAGAAAAGCAAACAAATCTAAAATATTTTTCTGTCTAAGTATTAGAAGCAAATCCTTATGGATACTTCCAAAGAAGTAATCAAATTACCTTAAAATATTATTATAGCAGGTAATGTGTGCTCTTTTTCATTTTCAGTCCTGGTCTGCTCTTTGTTTTTATTTTGCTTTTTCATCTGATATACTGTATACTGGAAACAAGTTTCCCACTGTTCTCATTTTCTAGAAACCATATATATTAACTGGATCTCTGGTTTTGCTTATTAAATTTTCTTATGTGACATGGAAACTTAGCTTCACCTTTTCTAACAATGAAAAAGAACAACCAAGTATCCAAGAAGAAAGCTTGGTCTCTCTCATTATACATGTTAAACACAAACTTCAACAGTCCAGGCCAGATGAAGGCAGGCCAACACATGTCCTATCTGTGTGAAGGCAGAACAGGACGCCGAGCTAGCCCAGAGCGACGAGATCCACCAACAACACTCAGGACCAAAGGATGGTGATCTGGCTCTCCTGTGGCCCATGAGATGGGAGTTACTACAATATTTGTCTAGTAAGGAACTGTATTTTCATTTTCACTTTCTACTTTATTTAACCATGTCTATTCCTGCCAAGAACCAAATGTTTGGGTCCTGCAGATATAATAAAAAACACAAAGGTCTGAAATTCCTATTGATGAACTATTTTCTGTCAGAGGAGAAAGAAAGAAGACTGGGTTTATATTTGGCATGTTGAAAGCTGCTCTAGTTCATCTTCCAAACTGAACAAGACAGTGACCTTTTACATGATCTCACACACTGGAGTGTCAAAATGCTTTCACCGACAAGGCTTCACTCACCTTTCTTGGGAGGCTGCCCACAATTACATTGTTCTCATTTGGAAGAAGTATCTTTTTCCACTTTCCTGATGTGTAGTCAAAATGTTTTTCTTTCTATACTTAGACTTATTCATTATAGTTTTATTCCTTTGTACGATGTTAAATAATTCTCTTTGCTACTTGAATCTTTCAAAGATGAGTAGGTGGTTATTATGTTCCCTCCCCTCTTTGTCCTTTTACCAAGGGATGCATATTTTATACCCTTTATTTTCCCTCATAAGATTCTTTTATTTTGTAAATTATTTCAATTGCTCTTCTCTGAATTCTTCTCCTCCAAGACTGTTTTCTAATCTGAAGTGATTAGATGTCCTAATATTAGTTAACTGTTCTGAAATCTTAACATTTATTAACCCCTTTAATCCTCACAACAGCTCAATGAGGCCAAGTCTAGCATTTTAGCAATTTTACTGATGAGCATGGAAAGGTTAAGTAATTTGCCTAGGATTATTTATCTAGTAAGTAGCAGAACTAGGCTTGGAATTCAGGCCTTCTCGTTCTAGATAACCACTTTACCACATTGTCTCTCAGTAACAGCTAGTCTTTAACCACTTTACCACATTGTCTCTCAGTAACAGGTAGTCTTTAACCACTTTACCACATTGTCTCTCAGTAACAGCTAGTCTTTTAGATTATGAGCATATTTATGGAAAACAAAAGTTAAATCAGTTGGGAGGGAGTATATTTAAATGCTGCAACAATACAATTCAGTATATATTCCATTTTCTCATAACTATTTAATCCTACGTCAAAATATAAATCCAAATATAAGCCTGTCTTTGTCCAACTATCATTTCATGGGCTCTTGGAGCTATTCTGACCCCAAAAATTGCCTTTTACAAGTATTCCCAGGGAGGTTTATGTCTTAGCTATTTTCAGCTATTATTGTATATGTATCTTATCACGATTAAAAGACTAAGTGAAAATGTGAATAAGTGTCTTGGTGACAACACAAATTGGACATATATGTATTTTGCTTGTCTGAAAGTGGACACTTGTACTTTCTAATTGTCTACAATTAACATTTATATGTCATCAAAACCTATTTATTTTTTAAAAAGATTACTCTGGGGGCACCTGGGTGGCTCAGTCGGTTAAGCATCTGACTGCAGCTCAGGTCATGATCTCGCGGTCTGTGGGTTTGAGCCCAGCATCGGGCTCTGTGCTGACAGCCAGCTAAGAGCCTGGAGCCTGTTTCAGATTCTGTGTCTCTCTCTCTACCCCTCCCCGGCTCATGCTCTGTCTCTCTCTGTCTCAAAAATAAATAAACATTAAAAAAAATTTTTTTAAAGATTATTTTCAATTGTAGAGTATGTTCTGGGTTATACAGTATCTGCAACCTTTCCTCACATAAAAAATTATATATTCAATCATTCACTCACCACATATCTATGGGGTACCTATGATAGTGCTGGGATTAAAACAGGTGCAATATATTAAAGGGGAGAGGGATGTCAAATAGATATTCTGCCGTGGACCATATAGTAATGGAGATAAAACAAGAACTGAAAACAAATTACACTGATTAAACCACTCAAGATAGAACATATTTCCTAACAGAGATGGCAAATTATACTTTTCATCTTAAATTAAACCTGAGTAAACATACATACTTATAATAGAGCAGTAAAAAGAACAACCTACATCTAATGGTGTACTGAAAAAGTTAACAATAAAAATCTCTTAGTTAACATGACTAATGAATAATATGACTAGCCTAGTATCTTATTGTAGCAAATATTAACACACATTTGTAGAAGGAGCAATAATGTACACAATACAGCTCTACTTGTGCAAAAGTCTGTTGCTTCTTTGATTTACAAAATGGGTCTGAACATATCATCCATGAGCTGACCTTCCCTTGGTATCATGGGAAATTATATAACAATAAGAGTAACAATAATAGTGCAAATAATTATATCCTTCCATTATGAAACATTCTCTTTCAAATAAACCCACACTCTAAATTCTAGACCTACAGTAATACTTCCCCAACCTTACTCTAGAAACATCAAACGAAAACAAAACAAAGAAACAGTATGTCCGGATGGAGGAAAAGTCCACTCATTGCTTCCCCTCCCCTCCCTCACCCCCCAACCCCCTCCAACCCTACCCCCCCGTCCTGGCTTCAGGTCTTCATCTTCGCTCTTGTCTGGCACTGGGTGCTGCTCTGGTCAGGGCCCTAGACAGCTGGCTACCTCCCTATCTGAAGTAACAGCTGGTAGAACCCCTGCTCTCCTCTCTCCTGAATCTACCACAGGTGTCCATATCTAATGTTGCCTCTTGACGAATTCAGCTGATGGCTTCATCCAAGTAACACATTCAGTGGCATCTGGATGTCTAGATGGGTACCCTCTGTAACCTCTTAGCAGAGGTCACCCTAAAACCACTTTCCCCTTCTGCCTTCCTGTTTCTCTTACCTGAGTCCTAGTCATACAAATCAACAGAATTGAATTTGAAGTTTTACCAACACAAACACTGAAAACAAAGCAGAAGTAATGGCCCCATGCCTTCTTTGGAAGACTTAAAAACCACTCAGTTGGTCCCCATTGCCTTCTCAATTTATGAGCTCTGTTCCAGTGTGCTAGGAGTTTGAACATTTGGGAATCAGTTTACTTTAACTTTGGGTCTTTGTTATATTTCTTAGTATTTATTCCTTTATGTAAGGCCCATTCAACTACTTAACCAAACTTTTTAAATAAAGAAATAAACATTCTGTCTTTTCTTTATGAAGTACAGAATGACTGGCTGCACTGAAATATTAGCTTTATTTTCTCCCTGGTCAGATTTATGTTACAGTGTATAAATTAAAAAGGAGAGAGGAGAAACATACTGAGACAGAGCTAACTTTATAACCACTGCAGGCTTGCCCTTTTCCTCATCCCCAATTTCAAAAAAGGTAATATAAAGCATCATGCTGACATGTTAGCCACAGTCAGGAAGAGCATGAGCTCAACTGTGTATGTAAAAACTTCGTTGTTTTTCTTTGATTCATCCGATAGCATCACACTGGGTCAGTTTCTTGTTTATGCTATCTTTATTGTTTCTGGTCTTAGAACAATAAACAGCCCTAAGTGGTTTCAATTACAGCAGCAAAACTGTGCAAAGGAACTTTGGCTTTGTTTCATGTTGAATAGGGTGCTTTTATGATTTTATAAATGGTGATGTTCAGGAATCTTGCCAACACTGTTCTATAAACAGTGAAGAATCACATTTGCCAGCTTTAGGCCTTTAATCTCTCAAATATTCTTCCCCTGATATGGATAAAGTATTTTTAACCTTGTTCCATGGAGATGAATAGGAATGATCAAATTATCTGTGGATTCAATAATTTGCATAAACAAAGTATCAGAATGTTTTTGCTGGTCATGTATTCACAAGCTGATACTTGATTTTTTTTTTTTTATGTCTTCTTTAATTGCAGGAAAATATTAGCTATCACTCATTTGTGTAACGAATATAACACAGAACTGTATCAGAATGGATAAAGTAAAGGATAAATGTGTAGTAACAAACAGTGATCCCATCCTTCCTGATCTCAGTGACTTCACCGAATCAAACTTTATATAAACTAAGGTGAGTCAGGGAGCAATCCCACCTCATGTTTCCACAATCCTGGAACAGGACTCCACTGGGCAGAGGGAATTCTGGAGACTCTTGCACCAACAATTAAATCCTCCAGAACTATTAACATAGGCCCTCCATCCACAAAGGGCCCACGAAATTCAACTTTCCATTTGCTTCAGAGAAGTGACACAGTACAACACTGATTCATTTACAGAACCTGAAGTTTCAATCTTATAGAATGATCTGGCAGAAGAAGTCACCTGTTAGTGCATACATTAGCCAGCTAGGACTGCTGTAACAAAATTACATAGATCAGGTGGCTTAAACAACCATAAATTTATTTCTCATTGTTTTGATACTAGACTCATGGAAGTTTGATATTAAGGCGTCAGCAGGTTTGGTTTCTCCTGAAGCCTCTCTCCTTTTCCTGATGCCTCCATGTGGTCTTTTCTCTGTGTGTAGGCGTAAGTACTGTCTCTTTCTCTTCTAATTAGGAAACCAGTCATATTGGATAATAGCTCCAGCTACTGGCCTCATTTTAACTTAATCACCTCTTTTTAAAGGCCCAATCTCCAAATACAGTCAAATAGATTACGCCTACCCATCTGACCTCACTTCACTTAAAGTACCTCTTGAAAGGTCCTATATCCAAATGTAGTTATATTCAAAGGTACTGGGAGCTGAGACTTCAACATTTGAATTTGTGGAGGACAAAATTCAGCCCAAAACAGTGACTATCACTACAGTCCTCTTACAGTGTCTTAGCAGTTCAGATTTACAACTCGAAAATAATTTGCAAACAAAAGTAAGAAGGAACAATACTGTGAAACCTACATGAAGTATAGAGGCCAAGGGCCTAGTGCATCCCTAGATGCACCCTTTGGCATGAAGATTATTTTGTCTTAAAAGCAATCAAGGGGCAGCTGGGTGGCTCATTCAGTTGAGCATCTAACTCCTGATTTCAGCTCAGGTCATGATCTCAAGGTCATGGGATCAAGCCCCTTGACAGGCTCTGTGCTGGGCCTAGAGCCTGCTTGAGATTCTCTCTCCCTCTTCCTTTGGCACTCCCACATTCATGGTTAAATAAATAAATAAATAAATAAATAAATAAATAGCGATCAAAACCCAGAAGATTCCCGGAAAGCTCTTTATCTCCCTGACAACTGCCTTAAAAAGTTTTAATGTTTATTTATTTTCAGAGATTAGGAGAGAGCACAAACCCATGGTGGAGGAACAGAGCAAGAAGGGGAATGAATCCCAAGCAGGCTCTGCGCTGTCAGCACAGAGACCAACGCAGGGCTAGATATTGCAGATCATGAGGCCATGACCTGAGCTGATACCAAGAGGTAGACATTTAACCAACTGAGCTACCCTGGTGCTCCCAAAAAATTAGATAGAAGACCTGTTCCAGGGAGGGAGCTATAACCATAGATAATTACATTATACTATAGTATAGTAGAAAGTATAGTAGGTGTAGAAGAAAGGGAAGAGTCTATGTAGGGTCTGTCTGATCAAAATCCTCTCTTTGCCCCATTATTTCTGAGTGGCCCAGTAAACATTTGTTTACCAAACATTTACTGTTTCTCATCTTCCTATAAACTGCATTTCTTCCCTTTGAAGTCCTAGATCTTTGTCCCGCTCCTTGTTAGTTCAGAATGACATACATACCTCATTTTGTCCTACTGTCTTTGGAATTTCCATATCTGTGTGGATTCTCCATGTGTATGAAATTAAATTTGATTTTCTTCATGTCAATTTTATTCTTAGTCTGGCTAAGGACCTTGAAGGAGACAGGAGTATTTGTTCCCCAACAGTGGCATTTAAAGAGTCTTAAGTATGAAAACATTTTGTAACTATAGAAAGGAAATCTTCTTTAATTCATGCTTATTTTAAAATTTTAATAGATAGCTTTGAATAGAAAATTTAGAACATTGCCTATATTGCTTCAATTAAGCGTTTCAAGTTTTTTCAGAATATGCTGTCCTGATTATCATTAAATTTAAAAGACAGGGAAATTCCAAGTAAAAACTACCTGATATTAAAAATTAGAATGTACTTCTCATCAAACTAAAGAAATTATGTCAATAAAATTATTTGCCTTTAGAAATTTGTAGCTTATTCTTCATTTGACCTTTCATTAAGCATCCTGACTCAACAGAATTAGTAAAAACTATATTTACATTCATATGTGAAGCATTTTCAAAATGTGTTTCTGTGCAATGAACCTATGTTACACTTTTAACTCTAGGCACATAACTATTTACCATTTTTTGTACCCTTGCTCTAATCAGTGAACTTCACTGAGCTTCAATTTCCTTATGTGCATAAAAGAAGATAATAGGACAGACTTTACACCTTTAACAGAGAATAATATTTGAAAGTGGGTAGTAAATAGGCAATATAATAAAATGTGATGAAAGCCAACCTCAGAAGATAAAGATCTCTAAAATATAAGAGTTGAGTTTTACGAGAGGTTGGCAGGAATGGTGAACCATCAACAAAGAAACGTTATTTTTTGAAGTATACATTTACACTTTTCTCTACTGTAGACGTATAAACAAATTCAATCATTCAATTCAAATTCCTTTCAGTGGATCCTTTATTAAATCATACAGCCATATTTCAATGAATATAAATCATAGAGGTCACCTAATACAGGGATAGTGCTGATCATATTAAAATTAATCAATTTAAAATACATAGGACACATGTGAAGATTGCATAACTTAATTTATTTTTATAAACGGAACAGATGTTTCTGCAAAAAAAGCAATATTGCCAAAGGAGTCTAGAAGGAATGTCAAATGCAGTTTAAGAAATAGGAAATGTGGAGAAGATACTATAGTACAATGCAAGATTAAAGGATTTTTTAAAATAACCATTTACATACTGCATAAATTATGTACATACAGAGTTTGTGCAATGGTTTACATTGTATTAATGAAATTGCCTTTTTAAAATAATTATATCATTGATATTAACAAATGAGCTATAAAACATGGTGCTCCAATTCTTCACACTTTTAGCAGCAAACTTAGTATTTTCTTCAGCAAATCCTTCCTTTCTATGAAAATATTGAGTGACAATTGCTTACCTTATGCAACTCAAATGACATTCATTTCCAACCTATGTCAACTACTTACAAGAAACATTTCTTCCTGGGGCACCTGGGTGGCTGAGTTGATTAAGGGTCAGACTTCGGCTCAGGTCATGATCTTCTGGTTACTGTCTTCGAGCCCCATGTCGGACTCTGTGCTGACCGCTTAGAGCCTGGACACTGCTTCTGATTCTGTGTGTGTCTCTCTCTCTGCCCCTCACCAACCTCCCTCAAAATTAAATGTTAAAAAAATTTTAAAGAAACATTTATTCCTTGTACCTGACCATCACTCTGATTCTTTTTTCATTTCTGAAATCTACAACTTAGAATCTCCCTATCCTGCCATCACGTCCATCCCAATGAATCTCCTGTCCTTTGTTCTCACAGGTTCTATTGACCCCTCCACCCTTGGGGCTCCTAGTCACTCTGTCTGCACTGCTTTCTCTCCTACTCTGCCCCTATAACAAGTTTCTCACCAGCATCTTAAAAGCTCATATATCACCTACCGACTTTATTCAGCCCCTAATATTTAGAATATTTCACATCTTACTTTCCCACTTCAACAGATAGGCTACTAAAGCAGTACCAAATAATGACTCATTTTGCCTCAAGTTCTTGCATTCTGAACACCTCCAAATAATGAACGCCTTTTAATTTACCTTTTATCAAGATTAAATATTAGTTTACTAATAAGAATTCCTTTTCTGGAGAAAATACAGAAAAATATACAAACATGAGTAAAAATGATCCCAAATCCCACTATCCAGAGTGAATTATTATTAACATTTAATTAAAGTCCTTCCATCTCTCACCCTCTACTTTTTTCCTTGTTTTACTGAAGTATAGTGGACATACTGTGATATACTAGTTTCAGGGTTATAGTGATTTCAATAATTCTATGCATAAAGTTGTGCTTACAATGGTTAAGTGTTGTGGCCACCTTTCACCTACAATGTTATTACAATATTATTGGCTATATTCTCCATGCTGTATTTTTAATCCCTGTGACTTATTTATTATTGGAAGATTCTACCTTTTAATATCCATACCCATTCTGTCAATACTCCCACACCTCTCTCTTCTGGCAACCAGGAGGGGGTTTTTTTTTCCCTGTATGTATGATTCTCACTCTCCACCTTTTAAAAAATATTTCGGAAAGAATAAATCTATCAATCTTTCCATTAAATTTGAATTTGTTTTCATGCATATAAAGAACCACCTACCCTCAAGAGCTATCAAAATATCCATTTTTTATTTCCTTCATTCTTATAATTTTGTTTTTACACTTTAATCCTGGGTCATTTATAGTTTGAGGGATATAGAGGAAGGAAAAAATAGACTTCATTATTTTTACAAGGTTAGCCTGGTTTTTAAGAATTGTAAAATGTTAACTATTTGATAGGATTGGTTCAACATTATACATTGAAAAATCCATCGTTCCTCCTGCCAATTCTTAATATCTTCCTTATCATAAGCTAACTTGTTATATCTACTCAACTCTATTTCTAGACTATATATTTTAATCCATGTATCAGTCAGCCTGGTTGTGTTGCAAACCTATGTTTTAATCACTGTGACCTTAGAATGTGTCTTCATATTTAATCAAACACATTTTCCCTCATTATTCTTCTTTGCAAACCACTTTTAAAATTGTCATTATTTAACTATACTACTTTAGTTTTAATTAATTAAAATTGGTTTTAATTTTATTAATGCCTTGGACTTACAGCATTGATGGTTGTTTCCCTCTTCCTTCAAACCCTCTACCATTTAACGACTCTTCTCACTCTCAGCATATTCAATCACCTCAGCATCATTGAAGATATGGAAGCTGTTCACCCTGAAATTCTTCACTTTCCCAGGCTCCCTCTGAGGAAATCCTTACCTTGTCTCTTTCTCCTCTTCTGTAAGAAGGAAGAGTATTTCCTTCTTTCTAAACCTAACTTCACCACTGCATCCTTGGTTTGATTTCTTCCATCTCTGGAAAATCCTGCCCCATCTGAAATCTTTCCTCAGTCCTTTTTATTATTATTATTATTATTATTATTATTGTTATTATTATTATTTTAAATTTTACCTTTCTTTCAACTCCTAAATTTAGCTAAAACTTTAGTACCTTTGCCCTTTTTGGTATCCTTCTCTCTAATGGCTTCGTTGACCCAAAACTCTTCTCTTGCTTCCTTGATATTTCATTTGTAACCTTCTCCCATTTCATTTCTTATACTTCTCATATATCTATATATTCCAGGATGTTCTATCCTTTGAGCTTTTCCGTTTCATTTCTACATCAACTCCTTTACAGTCTCAATTATCCCCACCACTGAAACCATGGCATTTCTTCATGACCAGTATCAAATTAATCCCAGTATCAAAGAGCCACAGATTATAAAACCTATAAGTAATCTCTTCCACAATCCATTTCATAATAGCTTCACAAATGAACAAACCAAGAAAAGATGTATCCAAGTTTGATTATTCCATAATCGGAAATAAAGTTGAGTTTTTGACTCTAAGTCTCTCTTGTATCCTACTCTTCAGGTACACAAGTTTAATCCCTTACAGAAGAATCTCTACCTATGATTCCCTTTGGTCTGCAAACTCATCAAACTGCTTTGCCTGTAGAACTCAAGTCCAAAACTTCTAAACACAGTGTTCAGTGTTTTCTGAACTCACTACTCTTCACCTTTGCACACTGGCTCCTGTTAGGCCCTTTTATACATGATGCATTCCAAAACAAAACCATCTACTCCGGAATAGTCTATTCTTACTCTGTTCCTAAATTAAGACCTGTTTTATTTTACTTCCACCTTTCAGTTCACATCACTCATCTCACTTGAAACATACTTTTCTCTCACTATTCCCTCCAACTCCACTTAACAAATCCCTACTCATTACCTAAAATGCCAATGCAAGTAATAACTGTATCATGATATCCAATCTGGTAACATTCCCATTCTGTCATCCAGAATACATGATTTTCCTGCATTAAGATCCAATATTCTATTATATCTCTCTCATGGCATTTGACTTGTATTGCAGTTATTCGTGTACTGCTCTATTTCACTAGTAGATTATAAACTCCATGAGGACAAGTATTTCTCTTTGTATCATGCACATCTACTTGGTCATAGTTTATAATCAAATATGTTAACATTAAGTAACAGACTAAAATGAATTCCATACTTTCATCAGCTGTGTTCTGTAATTTTTTGAAGGATTTAGTGAAGTTGATCTTATTTCATATAATTCCATTAGACGAGAATAGTAACAAAGAATCTTCAGACCCTTCTGGAGATATTCAGCCTATATACTAAGATCAAAATTCTCCTGTTAGAGGCGTCTGGGTGGCTCAGTCAGTTAAGCATCTGACTTCGGCTCAGGTCGTGATCTCATGGTTCGTGGGTTCGAGTCCTGCATCAGGCTCTGTGCTGACAGCCAGCTCAGAGCCTGGAGCCTGTCTTCAGATTCTGTGTCTCCCTCTCTCTCTGACCCTCCCCTGCTCACGTTGTCTCTCTCAGAAATAAATTAAAAACAGAACATTAAAAAGAAAAGTCTCCTGTTGGTATTATAACACTAGGATTTATTAAGGATAATCCATCCACTGAGGGGAAATCTTTTAATTACAAAATTATCAAGAAAAGAGGTGTTTTAGCTTCCTATTACTGCTCCAACATATTACCACAAATTCATTGGCTTAAAAAAACACACACACATAAATATATTATCTTACAGTTCTAGAGGTCAGAAGTCGAACATCAGTTTCATTATCTAAAATCAAGGTATCATCAGGGCTGTTTCCTTCTGGAGACTCTAGGAGAGAATTAACTTCATCCTTTCCAACTTCTAGAGGCAACTACACTCTTTGGAGCATGTCTCTGTCCTTCATTTTCAAAGTCAGCAGTGGAGTGTTTTCCCTCTTCTCTGACCTATTTCCATCTTTTCTTCTCTTGCTCTCTCTCTCTGATCCTGCTACCTCCCTTTTATAAGGATCCTATGGTTGCAATGATCCTACTCAGATAATCCCAGGATAATCTCTCCTATGTCAAGACTCTTTGAGTATTACAAAGTCCTAAAATAACATATTCACAGGTTCTAGAGATCAGAACATGGGCATCTGTGAGAGGACTATTAGTCATCCTACTGTAAGAGGTTAATCCAAAGAATATTAAAATCTAAAATCTGGGAATACAAAAAGCTTAATCACAACTAACAGTTCTCTAGGTGATGGAAAAACTCTAAACAGGAAGTAAAAACCTAAATATGCTAATTATTAAAACAAAAACAAATCTAAGAAGAGGGGGAGGTGGTGGTGGAGAAATATTTCTAGACAAGCTCCATCTAGCATTTCCCATTGATTCTGCTTTCTTCTTTGACCAATAAATCAACCAAGATGAGAACCACTGGACATGGTAACAAAATAGACAGTGCTGAGCAGAAAAGAAACAGAAGGCATGGACACATACATCATGAAAAATGTTTGAAGACACAGCCAATCCAAAGTGGGGAAATTCTATCACTGCTATGGTCTGAATATCCATGTCCCCCAAAAACTCACTTTGGGAGTTGAAATCCTAACATCTAAGGTGATAGTACTGGGAGGTGAGGCCTTATCAGGTCATGAGGGTAGACCCCTCAAGGACAGAATGGGTGCCTTTATTATAAAAGAGACCAGAGAAAGCTCCTTTGCCCCCTCCACCACATGAGTACACAGCCCCCGCCCCCCCCAAAAAAAAGGCCATCTATGAGCCAGGAAGTAAACTATCACCAAACACTGAATCTGCCAGCACCATGATCTTGGACTTCCAAGCCTTCAAAATTACAAGAAATAAATGTTTGCTGTTTTGAGGCTCCTGGCTGGCTCAGTTTGTAGATCATGCAACTCGTGATCTTGAGGTCATGAGTTTGAGCCCCATGTTGGGCATAGAGATTACTTAATTCAAAAAAACATTTTTTTAATGTTTGCTGTTTATAACCTACCCAGTCTATGGCATTTTGTTATAGCAGCCCAAACAGACTAAGCCAATCACCAAACAATAACAATAATAATTAGTAATAGTAATAACAGCTACCTAGGTAATTATTACTTAAGTCCCTTTGTCATTTGTAAATAGTGTTCATGATACCCCTGAGTAAAGAATTCTGGTGGATCCAAGGTGTGTGGGAGATCAATTAGGGTTTACTGAGAATCCAAAGTAGTGTGTTACCTTTATGACAAAGTGGAAATGTCAACAATTACAGGAGGCCATGGTATCCCTTCAAACTAGAACTTATTTCAAATAAAAAAGACAATAGTGTTCTCAGACACAGAAATAGCAAAGGAATCCCATAATATCCTTTCTTCCTATTACTTCCCTGTGTTAACCAACCACTTAAGCTGACGGTGATTACATAGGAGAAGACAGTCAATCCACAGGACCTTTTCCTTTCAATCCTTTCTTATCAGTAAGTGAAGGTAGAGAGTATTGGTAGAATGTGTGCATATCAAAAAGTGATAAAGAGGGTGCCTAGGTGGCTCAGTCAGTTAATCATCTGACTTCAGCTCAGGTCATGATTTCACAGTTCACAAGTTCGAGCCCCACATCAGGCTCTAGGCTGACAGCTCAGAGCCTGGAGACTGCTTCAGATTCTGTGTCTGTGTCTCTCTCTGCCCCTCCCCATTCATGCTCACTCTCTCTTGCTCTCTCTCTCAAAAATAAATAAAAATATTTTAAAAAGTGATAAAGAAACAGCTAAGTTAGTTTGGGTAGGGTTTCCACTGCTGTAGTAGGAATAAAACATGCATGCACGTATGAGCTACAAAATATGAACTGTATAATTCTGATGATCCTCCTTAAGAGTTAAATGCTCTTAAATTTGCAACAAAAGTGGTATTGCATGAGATAAAGATGAATAATAAAATTCATAGTAATGATTTAAAATTTTAGTTTTTCTTTACTTAGAATGACATTAAATAGCAGATAAAACTCATCATGATAAGTCAGAGAGAAACCATGAAAGAAAGGAAAAAAACTTTATATGTTAGTACCATTAGCAGGTCTTTTTTTTCAGCTTTTTGAACACAGGGCCTCACATTTTCATTTTGCACTGGACCCCACAAATTATGTACAGCCCTGAACACCTATGAGCCGCTGGTTTGAGCACAAAATAATTGATCCAGAATTGGGCTACATGAAGATCAAAACCTTGAAGGAATTCAATCACATTTCTGCTGTCTTCTGAACATGGCTTAATTCTAATCATTCACTGTTTCCTGTAATAAGTGAATTATGCAAGTCTCAAAGCTTTCTTTGTTCTACCATAAAACTCTAGGTAATCTGCCTCTTTCCATACATAAAAAAATATGTCTTCTATTCCTCATGTTACCTGGACTCTGTAACCTCTGGCTCCATGTTACCAAGCTACAGATTATCCTCTCGCATTAAAATAAGAGGCTGGCACATGTGGCATGCTGAACCCTGTGTGCAAGTGTCTGAATAAATCTTTTGTGGCCTTAATTACAGGTAAGACCATGTTAAATTTAACTCCAACAGATGTTCCCTAGGAAAATGTGATAGCTCAATCATTTTAATGGAAATGTGGAAATTCAAACGTTTCCTTGGTGGAAACTGTAAACTCCTGAAAGCTGACCACAGTTGTAAGGTTGCAGTGTTTTCGTGGAGCTATTTTTTAAAGTATGGATGGTGGGATGGACAATATGTGGACTTACTTCTGAGAGCAAAGCTGTGTTGCTTTAGACTTGAATTTAATGGTTAAAACTGGCTTTTCCTAGAGCCCAGGAGATCTCTGGAGTTGCATCAGGGCCTGCAGAAAGCACAGGGTCAAGAAAGCCAGTTGAATAGGACTCCAAACCTCCTTTCTATACCACTGCTTTCCTACACCACTTCAGCTCCATGTAATACACTAGACTTTCATGTAAGCTTTTGTTTGAAGAAATCATTCTGAGGCTTAAAGGGAAAAACAGCAAATAACAAAACTCTTCCCCCATCACTTCACAAAATAATCTGAACTTTTTAAAACAAAAGGAACCAAAGATTAAAAAAAAAAATATGAAGCATTCTCTAAGTAAAAAATATCTTATATTAGCTATTACTTTTTATGAGATCACCACTGATAGACCGTTTTTAAATTATACATTTTATACTCCTTTGTTCTTAAATGGAGACTCTTATCATAATATTAGAATCCTTGGAATGAAATGTAACATCCTGATGCACCAGGAAACACTGTACATTGTAGGCCATCTGCTTCTTACCCTAAAAGGACCCCGCCAAAAGCGTTAACGGTAATATTAAGTTAGTGTCTCCATTCTACTTTTTCCGTCTGTCTAGTGGAATAGCATCATACCTACCTTTAATTTATTAGAAATTTACTACATATTTAGTTTACTAATTGAATACTACATTGCTTTAGCATTTGAGGGAGAGACATAATTTGCAAAGCCCTGCAATTCCAATCCAAACATCCCACTTAATTACCCTGTGCCCCAGGTATTAGATGCAGTCAAATCATGTAGGTTCTATGGAATACATGTAGGAATTAACTTTAAGGAGTCCCTAACTATTGACAAAGCAGTTTGGAAATTAAATTTATGTTCTGTTTAACATACGCACTTCTTAAGGCAGTTGCTGGTCTCTTTTACTACAGCCTTGCAGAGCTCTTGGCCATCAGCCAGTCACAGGCACCCATCCTTCAGGGATGCAGACCGTTCAAGATTAAAGCTCCTGCTTTCCAACTGCTGACACACCACAGCGGAGCTTTCTAACCAGCCAGATATTATAAATCCAACTGATGTCAATAAAACAAAAGTGTTTCACACCCCTTTTTTCTTCTACTTCTTGGGGAAATAGTCCATATTTTTAAAGTCTAGACCCTAGAATGACCATACATCCCGTCCCACATCACAGGACACTGACAGTCTAAACTCTGATTTGGAGGCATTCCCACTGTGTGCTTTGGGACATTTTGATCAGTGTTACCCAAATCACTGTCAACTAAGAAAAAAAAAATCACTAATCCATTAAACAACATTTTTAAAAGATCATAATCTGGGGGTCAAATTCAACCTGCATAAGCACTGGATACTTCATACCTTTTTACCTATCATCCTCTGGTATTCTTGAATAAAAATCTGAATTTCCATATTTCTTTACATCAAAGATATTCAAATTTTCACTTCTTGCTTTTTTTATACTTTTATATTGCAAAAGCCATATGTTCTTTTAAGATTTTAGTTAAAAAAGTGAATTAGAAGTAGAAAATGGAATCTACCTAACACACAGAGATATTTCTGTAAATGTTTAAGTGTCTTTCCTTCTGGTAAATTTTCCCAATACATAGTTATATAAATAATTGTTTTCTTAAAAATAAATAAGTTGAAACACTTAAAAATGGTTAAGATGGTAAATTGTGTGGTTTTGTTTGGCAGGTTTTTTGGTACCACAATTAAAACTTTCTAAAAATGTACTAGCTTCCTAGTATATACTCTCTATATAAACTGTTACCACAACAACATTGTGAAGATTTTTCTACATTGTTAAGTATTCTTTCACAGAATCATTTAATGAATAAATAATATCATATCACAATATAAAACAAACTCACGACTGACTAAACTGTCTCTTGTACAAGGCTACCATGATTCACCTCTTAGCTCCATACTTTCAAACATCTTGTCTGCTTGGGTTGAATTTCTAAACAATTTGTGGATCAAAAACTAAGGAAAAAATTAAAGCTTTTGACTTTTTTGTAGAAGTTCCTTGGTAAATTATATTATTGTTCCAAATTACACTCCTCCCTTCCATGAACAGGATTATTCATCAATTGCCATGTGATTTCTAACATCTTTTGCGGAAACAGTTTTTATTTTTGTTCCATTGCCACTGAGCATAGATATATGTCTTGCTTTGGCCAAGTGCATCTAATAAAGTGTGACCTACACTACATTCAAGTAGAAACCTTGAGAGCCATTATGTTTTTGTCACGCTCTTTTGCCCTTTTCCTCTGACGTGAGAACTGCATGTCCCAGATGAGGGCTGTTCCATCAGCTTGGATTCCAGAATGCAAAGGAGCCATGTGGATAGCAGCTAGCAGCCTACTGCAGTGACATCGGTAGCCATAGCCACAATCATAGCCAACAGGAATAGAATAAAGCCTACCACAAAGTAAGATATAACATTGGTAAGAAATGTATCTTTCTAAGCTACTGAGATTTGATGGGGGCAGGGCAGGATGGGAGAGTGTTGCCTGTGACTAATACACAGTAGCAAATGCTGACTGTGATAGATTACACAAATCGCTACATTTATTCACATTTACCCTGTATCCACATTGTTGTGTCACTCAAAATGGACCTCAAAATTTGATTTTGGTACCAAGACTAATGATTCCACACAAACACCAACAGGGTAGGTAAAAATGCATCACTTAGATAATGAGACTTTTATGGAAGAGCAGAGCACGTCTCTCATGCTGGTTCAAACATGGCTTGAAAGAACAGGGGAGGACTCAAGCTTGGAATTTTATGATGACTGAGAGGTGGTACTAGGAAGAAAAAACAGACAAATACCACTGCCTTATGGGAAGCATGCACTCTTAGGAAAACAAAAATAACCAAAAGAAATAAGTATATCCTATGCTAGATTGTAATAAAAGTCAAGAATAAATATAAAGTAGAAAACAGGAGTATGAAATACGGAAAGGGGACTTAAAATGTTAGAAAGATAAGGAAAGGCCTTTCTAAAAGGTGACATTAGAGCAGAAACCCAAAGGAAGAATTTGCTTTATATAAGAAAAGACAATTGCAGGCAGGAGTGGGGAACAGCAACTGTTAACAGGCTCTGAGGCATAAGTGTGACAGACACGTTTAAGCAAAAGCAAGAACGTCAATGTGGGAAGAGTGAGCAAAATGGAGAGAGGATGTAAGAGGTGACATCAGTGAGGAAACAACAGTCAGATCATAGGAAATACGTCTTGGCTTTCATTCTAAGTGAGGTGAGAGGCTACTGGAAGAGTTTAAGCAATGGACAGATTGGATCTGATCTGTATTTAACAGAATCACACCAGCTACTTTGTTGCAAATAAGCTGTAGAGGAGTGAATGCAAACTAAGGGAAGCCTGAGGATACAATTACAAGCCAACCAAGAAAGAGATGGGATGGGGGCGGGGGGCGTGGTGAGTTGAGTGTCCGACTTCAGCTCAGGTCTTGATCTCCCAGTTCGTGAGTGTAAGCCCTGCATCAGGCATGGAAAGCATGGCGATGTGAAAGTAGTAAAAAGCAGTTGGGTTCTAGACATATTTTTAAATGTAAAAAAAAAAAAAAAAAAAAACTGATGTCAAAGAAGTGAGGGTGGGAGGAAGTAGAACTTAAGAAATATCCTTGATTAGGGAAGAGGAGGTGAGAGTCAGAGGATGGGCTAGCCACAGCTAGCTGCACTCACATCCACATAACCGGAGAGAAGGTAGGGGTGTGCATTGTGACAGGGGGTAGATGCACCTGTGAAAATCTTTTTTGAATTGCTTGATTTTCTCAGTGAAACTGACAGCAAATTCATCAACTGGGATTAAAGGTGAAGAAAGACATGCTGGAAGTTCGAGGAGAGAAGAAATGAAACAGGTGCTCAGCAGTGGTAGAAAGTGACCTGAAAAGAAAATGTACAATCACGGGAAAAGTCTGCCAGGTGAGGCAGCAAGACCACTTCAGGTTAGTGATCATGACGTAGAGGGATCCCAGAACATCTGAGAGATGTTCTAGGTGCCCTGCACCATATCACCTTGGCTTACTTATAATTCAGCTGCAGTTGTGGTGAACAATTCTCCACACTCTCAAAGAACTCCACCTCAAGCCCCTACTGAGCCACTCAGTCTCCTACAACTGTTTCACTAATTCATGGAATTTGCTCAACTGTAGCATGAGGTATCCCAGAAGGATGGGAAAGTTAACACCACTGGTTATGGGCTGCATTGTGTTCACCGTAAATTCATATATGAAGTCCTAACCCCCAGAACCTCAGAATATGACTATATTTGGAAACAGGATCTTTACAGACATAATTAAGGTAAAATAAGTTCAGGGGCACCTGGTGGCTCAGTCGGTTAAACATCTGACTTTGGCTCAGGTGATGATCTCACGGTTTGTGAGATCAGGCCCCATATCGGGTTCTTCACTGACAGCACAGACCCTGCTTTGGATCCTCTGTCTCCCTCTCTCTCTGCCCCTCCTCCTCCCCTCAAAAATAAGCATTTAAAAAAATAAAATAAGTTTATTAGAATGGGCCCAAATCCAGTATAACTGGTCTCTTTATAAGAAGAGGTGATTTGCATACAAACATGTGCAAATGGAAGATGATGTGAGGACACAGAGAGAAGACAGCTTTCCATAATCCAAGGAGAGAGACCTGAAATAGATCCTTCCCTCACAGTCCTCAGAAGAAATGAATGCTGCCAACACCTCTTGATCTCACCTTTCTAGCCTCCAAAACTGTGAAAAAATACATTTTTCTTGGTTAAGCCATTCAGTCCGGGTTACATTGTTATAATCAGACCTAGCAAAGTAATACACCATCTGGTGACAATTCGTCTCTAACCAGAAAAATATTCCATATAATCTACATTTCTTTGGTGGAAAGATTCTAAAGAATCTTCTATTATGTGGAGTCCTGGAGTGATAACCTGTTCAATAATGCACATTTTATTGATTTTTACCCTTTCCCTGGCTTTCTCCTCACTCTTTTGATCCAGCTTCTTGGGATTACCTCCTAAAAATAAACCTGCACCCAAGTTTTCATCTTGAGCTCTTTTTTCAGGGGAAACAAAGCTAGCACACCATATTGTATGCTTTTCTTCACTCCCATTTCTTCTTCAATCACTTTCTTCTCTTGACTTTTCTGACACTACACATCTGGTTTTCCTCTTACCTCACATGCCACGCCTTCCCAGTCCTCCTCCTCTTCTACTCAACCTCTTAATGTGGAAGTGACCACCTGGATCCCCTTGACCAGTCTTGGATCTCTCTTCATACTTTCCTTAGGTCATCAAAAAGTCAATGCCAGTCTCCATCATAGTCGTTCTTCTAGCAAAATTTGATGCAATTAGTCTCTCTCTCCTCCTTGACATATTTCTTCACAAAGCTTCCAAAAGACCTACTCTCCTGATTTTCCTACTAGACCACTCCTACTTATCATATTTCTCAGTGCTTATTCTCTCACTTTCTCTTTCCCTCAATCTCCTAAAATTGTTGAGCACGAGACCTAGGTTCCTGGACCTATTCCCTTTTCTTTCTACTCTCATGCCCTCAGTGACTGCATTCAGTCTCATATCTTTAAAAACCATCTACGTACTAGCAACTTCCATATTTATTCTTCCCAGACTCTAAACTCATATATTCAACTACCTACTGGACATTTCTATTTGGATGTTGTGGCGGTGTTACCATGTACCAATTTGGCTAGACTACACTATATTTCCCAGAATTCCTTTTCTGGATATTTTTCATTATGCTGGATCTCAAGACAGTTTCTTATGAAATATTGGGAGCGCCAAAGTAAAGCAGCAGCCATTTTCTAATTCCTACCTGTTTTTATGTATCTGCTGGTTCTCCATGTGGGCATGAGGCAGAGGTCAGACTTTTAATGACTCCACTTGCTCCTGAAGTATCTTTTACCTTTTTGGATCCCAGGGCCATGTCTCTATGTTTACCTCTCTGACAAAGGGCTTTGGCTTCTTCAGGAGGCCATGCCATCAAGGCCAAAGGCACCAGAAACTGACCTTGCTTATATATTCCAGTATATGCTATTCTTTGTACTCTTCAACTTTTCATCCTTCCGCCTGCCCTGTGGACTTCAAGGTTCAGTGTAGGACACAAAAACAAGAGCCATACAGAGGCTATTTAAACAGCACCTACAATTGTGTAATGTGAAGATAACAAGTCCCCTCATATATTTCTATCTCTATACATACTAGATCTATATCCAGTATAAAGAGATAAATGAAGGAATCTGTATACTTTTATCTTATATATCTCTAGCTTATATATCTACCTTTGATACATATCCAGAAATAAAGTAGAATATATCTCACTTACTGAATATATATTCAGTGTATATATACAGAGAGAAATGAAAATCCCTTCGTGTATCTCATTACTGGACATCTATCTAGTACATACAGAGACAGTGATATATAAAGGGATTTGTTAGATAAATTTGAATATATATTAATATATATAAATATGTGAATATACACACACACACACGGTTTCTCCTTCTCTGCTTGAACCCTAATGATACAGGTGTCTGTCATCTCCAAGTCAACAAGTCCAAAACTAAACTCCAGACTCCATTCTCACTCTCCACAAAACTTGCTCAACCTGCAACCTTTCCCATCTTGGTTGACAGCAACCCTATTCTTCTTCAACCCTATTCAGGACTAACCCTTGAAGGCATCATTAATTCCTACCTTTTCTCAGACCTCACACAGCCAAACAATTGGAAATGTTCCCACATCAATCTTCATATACATCTAGAAACTTAGAGGAATTGATAAAATTAGGTGACCCATCCATAATGAGTCTAAGAAATGAATATCAATGGCTTCTAGTAATGCAAAGACAAATCATCAGAATTATGTGCCTCCTATATATCACTATACCACCTCTGAAGGAGTCTTGACAGGAAATCAAACCTGAATCAAAATAAGGCTCTAGACATAACTAAAAGTTTTCAGAAATTGTAGGAGACACAGGAACAGATTATGTGACCCAAAAGGAATACAATTAACATTATCTAGAATATGATAAACTCCAAAGGACAAGTGATTCAGTATCTTCAAAAAATAAACTCTAAGGGAAAAATAAAGTGACAGAGCAAGGAACCCTAGAGATTAACAGAAGATTTAAGGGGCACAGTAATGTATATATCCAGAAATACAATGTGTAGATCTCATCTGAATACAGATTCAAACACCAATTTAAAAATTATAAGTGGAGAAATGTGCACACTGAGTGGATATTTCATATTTATAATATTTAAAGTGTGATAATTATATTGTGATTGGATTTTTAAATAGTCTGCATCTTCTATGGATACATAGACTGAAATAAATACAGAGTAAATAACATTATACCTGGTGATTATTTCAAAATAATCCAATAACCCAATAGAGGTAGAAGGCTGATTTCAGATGAGATTAGGCTGACCATGAGTGGAGTACTCTGAAGGTGGGTGATGCAGATTCATTCTACTGCCCTCTTTACTTTTGTGTTTAACATTTCCCATAATAAAAAGCTTTTTAACACTATTAAAATTTACTACCATGATACCTAAAAAAGGCAGTGAAGAGAAACTGTTACAGAGATGGTAGGAAAGAACTGATGTAAAGTACTAAAAAGTACTTTTGTTGACATTATTCTAATAGAAAAACAATACATTCTGAGAAATAGAACAATAAAGTAGAGCAACTGCTTCTTGCTAAAACTTTGTTTGAATTTCTTTTAGGGATGGTTTTTTTATTTAAAAAAAAATGTTAGGACAAGCAATTATAATGCCTTTTCATTAGTTTAGGGAAAAAACTATTTTCAGATTCCGAATCTAGGCAAAATTCAATTCATAAATTTCTGAAAGCATGCTAGACTTTCCTCTTTCTTATTTCATACCACATGAGTCTATGCTATTTTTAAAGAAACACGATTTGCCAAGTGGAAAATGTTTTTATGTGCTATAAAAGATAAAGAGATTTTTTTTTCCAGGAGTGTTTTACACATTAACCTGTTTTGCTTTCTGAATAGTACTCACATGTGCCTTGCTCATATCTTTTGACTTGTTTTGCTATGATGAAGGAAAAAGCATGCTTGTGGAGAACTTCAAAGCCACTGAAATCCTCCAAAGATACGATTTTTATAATCAGCCCATGGCCAATGCTAGCTATTTCCAGACATCAGAGTTCTGGACAAGCTTCTGCAAAGCAGACAACTGGCTTGTCGCTGTAGCCGCTGCCAACTGTCATCCCGCTGGTTTGAAACTCAAGATCCTGCACTGGGATGAAGGCAGAGCTTTTCTTGGCAGGTGAAAAATTGTTAAGTACAGGACATAGTGTCAAATGTAATATGTCAGAGGCCATCTTAGAACAAGGTCACCCTGACCCTAAATGAATACCACAAAAACCCACTGGAGATCTGGACTTCGAGCCAAAAGGAAAGCGGACCATAATTTCCAAAATTTTGCTCATCCTACAGGTTTGGGCCCAAAAAGTAGAATCAAAATTCTCCTCATTCTTCACCATCCTCCTTGCCCAGGCATCAGTTTTCAATGTAGTCATAAAGCAACAATCAAATAGATGAATGAGTATGCTTTCCATTCATGGAAGACCAATGCAGTTTACCAAAGATTACAAATGTTTTCCTGTTCAACCCGTATCACAATCATGTAAATTCGTGATACTAACAAACCACATTTCCCATGTCATCTCAGGGACCTATGAGGAGGACACACATTGAAGAAAGAGGAAAATTCTTCCTCAGCCTGAGCCCTTTCAAGCCTTTATGCCTAGGACACGTAAGGCAGCTTTCAAATACAGTGAAGACCTATCCATCTGTCTTTCTGAAATTCTCTGTCTCCACTAATGTTACCTAAACCAGAAAAGTGTAGAACTTCAAACTCTTCTCTAATCACTAATTCTCCTGATTGAGCCTCAGCAAGGAAGCTGCCCACCTGTCAAGGGCACCCCATGCCCACACAGTATTTCGGGTGGTCACACAGTAATTATTCTCAGGAAAGTACCAGCTACCCCATGAACCAGCACACCAGAAAACTGCTGTTTACCTATTTCCTCGATAAAATCCAGACAATAAATCTGGTTCCTTTTATATTTTTAATACAGGAAATGTGTTAGTGATAAGAAATAATAATATTTTTTGTCAAAAGGAGTCTAATAGTATTCAACAGTTTCAGGATGGCTTGTCAAAGCAAATAATTGCAGGGGCACCTGGGTGGCTCAATTAGGTAAGCATCTGACTTCGGCTCAGGTCATGATCTCTCAGTCTGTGAGTTCACACCCTGTGTTGGGCTCTGTGCTGACAGCTCAGAGCCTGGAGCCTGCTTCAGATTCTGTGTATCCCTCTGTTTCTCCCTTGATAATGCATCCTTTCTCTCTCTCTCTCTCTAACAAAAAAATAAACATTAAGAAAAAGAAAAAAGAAATAATTGCAAACCTTTAACATAATAATATGATACTATATAGGAAAAATAGCTCATAAAATGTAATATGGTTCCTAGCTTATGAGAATGATATCTGGGGGGTACCAGGAGGGCTCAGTCCATTGAGCAACCAACTCTTCATTTTGGCTCAGATCATGATCCTAGGGATCAAACCCTACAATGGACTCTGCACTGAAGGTGGAGTCTGCTTGGGATTCTCTCTCCCCTCTCTTTCTCTGTCTCTGTCTCTCTGTCTCTCTCTTCCACTGCCTGCTCCCCTACTTATGTTCTCTCTCTCTCTCTCTCTCTCTCTCTGTGTGTCTCTATCTCAAAAAAAAAAAAAAAAAGTGCTACCTGAAAACATTTAAGCCAGTATTTGTAACCAAACAAACAGGCAGTTCAGTCATGGCATCAGTGCTGCTAGAAAGGGATTAAAAATGGACACTTTCTTTCAGGGTGCCTGTGTGGCTCAGCGTCCAACTCTTGGCTTCAGCTCAGGTCATGAACTCATAGTTCATGGGGTCAAGCCCCATGTCGGTGCAGAGCTGGCTTCAGATTCTCTCTCTCCCTCTCTCTCAATAAATAAATAATATGAGCCCCTCCCTTGTTCATGCGCATGCTTGCTCTCTCTCTCAATAAATAAATAAACATTTCTTTTAAAAACCTGACTTTTTTTCAGTTCCCAGGTCCACATATAACAGATTTGTGGGGCTTTGTAGTAGCCCCACAACTGTCCCTAATCACAGGGACAATTCATATTTTCCTCCCTTCACGATTAAGAGTAATCGTTTACATAATGAACAGTTAGTAAAGATAACACAAAGAAACTCTGTGAAAGTATGGTTAAAAAATTAAATTGGATAGGCCTATTTTAAGAGGTTTAAAATATTATTTAGAAGAGAAAAAGACACTACTCATTATCCCTTATTCATCTGCTCTTTCTCATTTTCATGCTTTCTCCTGAAGCTGGTACTCATCAAATTTTGACTTAAAATGCTGACAACATTTCATGGTTCTAATGAAATTTAGCTTCCTCCCAGATCACTCTACCAGAACACTCTCCCTTTAACATTATTCTCATACTTATGAACTGAACCAGCAGTTACTGTATATTCTAATCACCCTCACTGGAAAAAAAATGCATTAAAAGAATTGACAGACATGTTCTATGCATCCTTGAAAAAAAAAAAAAAGATTCAATGTTATTTCAATTCTCATAATAAGTACTAAAGAACCATTTAAATTATCTGATCTACCTAATAAAGGAAAATACATATAAGTGAATACATATTCTGGATGATGACATAGATTATAATAAAGATTAAAAGACTTCCTTAACGGGGTGCCTGGGTGGCTCAGTTGGTTGGGCGTCCGACTTCAGCTCAGGTCACGATCTCCCAGTTCATGGGTTCAAGTCTGGCATCAGGTTCTGTGCAGACAGCTAAGAGCTTGGAGCCTGCTTCTGATTCTGTGTCTCCCTCTCTCTCTGCCCCTTGCCCACTGACACTCTGTCTCACACTCTCTGTGTTTTAAAAATAAACATTTAAAAAAATTTTTAAAAGACTTCCTTAAGGATTTAAGCAATTCTAAATGCATGGTAGCAAATAATTTTTCTAGTGCTCAAATGAACTTACAACTGTGTTTGAAGTAGGTCATGAATTAGGAATTTTATTATGGAGAAGCTGCTACCTTTGCAAAGGCAGCCAAGTTAGAATACCAGCCAAAATACTATCTTGAGTTTTTGGTGATATGAAACTTTCCCATTCAATTTCACACTCTGATATTATTTGTTGCATATTATAACATCACCATTCCACTGAAGAAATTTTGACAAATTGCTACATATAAATTTACATTCTGTTGTTATTAAAATACAGAAGGAATATTGGGCAAAGCTTCATGTGGCTTTCATCCCAAGTGGGTTTTAAGAGGTGGACAGACAAAAAAGGTATAACTAAGTCAGAACTCAGAGAAACTATAGTATGAGTTCCCTTTTAACTCTCTGTTCCTTAGACTGGAGAATGAGCTGAGCCCCAGACTTACCAATAATATTTATTCCACCTGTACACAGCATAGTTTGTATGCTCAAAATTTTTTCATGACTATAATTACCATTATGAAAATCATATTATTATTTATATAAATAGGCAAAGAAATCACACTCAGAGCACTAGAGTGTATGTTCCACCTAGATCTGCTGGATGAACCTTAAGTCATGTATCTCCTCTTTATCAATTCTTTCAAGTGAAAAACTGATATAATGATTCCTGGCTACTTCACAGGATTGGTGTAAACATCAAATGAAACAATGAATATTCATGTTCTTCATAAAGTATAAAATGCTTACCCAATATGAAGCATTATTTTAGAATTGTGTGTGCTGAATGAGAAAGTAAAGCCTGAGGTCTCCAGCTAATTGTCTTTAAAATCTGAAACACATGTTGTAATAATTATCCTTTTGTATCTCTCTCTCTCTCTCTCTCTCTTTTTTTTTTAATTCTTGAGTGACGGATGCTACAGATCTGAAAATCATTATGCTGGAATATTTCCAGCCCTCCCAGCCACAAAAAAGTGTCTACCAAGCAAGGTGGTACATTGCCTCAGCTCCTTAATGGTATTAATAGAAGCAGAGTTTTAAAATATTGTATGAACATTTAAAAAGTTCTGCCATTTCTAATTGGTTCATGGATATTTAAGAAAAATCTTGAGTTTATTTTTTTTTATATTTTATTTTATTTTTGAGAGAGAGATAGAGACAGCATGAGCAGGGGAGGATCAGAGAGAGAGGGAGGCACAGAATCCAAAGCAGGCTCCAGGCTCTGAGCTAGCTGTCAGCACAGAGCCCGATGCAGGGCTCGAACCCATGAACCATGAAATCATGACCTGAGCCAAAGTCGGACACTCAGTCAACTGAGCCACCCAGGAGCCCCTCTTGAGTTTATTTTGAAGCAAATCAGAATGGTGTGATTTTACTCAAAGCCTCCATGTAATTTCACCTCAATGCTACAATCAACTGATGTACCAAGTTATATCAAGTATGTTAATTGGCAATAAAGAAGTACAAGCATTATATAGGAATTCTCCTCATCATTCTACACACAGTATTCTCAGAAGGAAAAATCAACAACTGAACTATTTGTTAGTGAAATTACACCAGCTTCTAAATCCAATGTGAGGCACACACACCCCAGAAGATATGCAAGAGAAGCCATGAGTTATGTGAAGAATATATTAGAACTTCTAATATTTATCCAAAGGTCACTAATCAAACTTTATTAATATTTAATATTTAGATTACAAGGTACATGTTATTAATTTCTAAATGTATTTCTATTGCAGGATGAATATTTGCTCAAATATTTCTTTTTGAGAGAGATACAAACCAAAAATTTTGGAAAACAGATTTAAACAATACAGGAAATTTTACATTAGGTTACATTCCCCTTAGAAGACACACTACTAGCAGCTTCTCAGGATAACAAGAAGATAACAAGAGTCCAAAGAACAAAGTTTTTTTAACAAAAACCACAGTTGCTTCCACAACTCTTTGATACTTTTATGGAAAAAAATATGACTTCTTAGTTTAGTCAATGTTGTCCAGGACAACAGAGTAATGGTCTCTCTTGGTCTACTGCAAGCTAACTGATTTTGGAACTCTACTTCTATTTTTTTCTGTTTGGGACGGTTCCTTACACTGCATTCTTCCCTTACTAAAGCTCCAAACAATGTCAGATTATTACATTTTTGATTACTGACAAACATTTCATATTACACTATAAATTTACATAGATTCACAAATCCATTACTGTGGACAAATGATGAAGTTAATATTTTTCTCTTTAGGGATCCATCAATAAGTTGCACTAAAGTAAGTGCTTTCCAAGTATGAATGACAACGGTCAATCTGTTTACTTCCTTGATGTTATGAAGATCACGATCATGGCTAAAGCTTGTGTCATGGATACCGAAGAACCCCCATCTTACATTTTCACGACTCACCCTTTCACTCCAGCCATTCCTATACAATCAGCTGCAAGCATTTATAACCTTACAGCCAATGATTCAGCTACCTCTTCTTGTCTCTTTCATTTCTGTCCCTGGGGCATTACTGATGCCACCTCATGGGATTCCTTTAGGAACTCACTAAGCCATCTGACACATACACAAAGCTGAGGTGTGAAGGAGCTAACACTCAAGGGCAATCCTTGACCAATGGGGAAAGAAGGAAACCACTAGATAAATACTCCCTGACACTCCCTCTGTCATGTATCAGCTGAATAGGTTTAAGGTTCATCTGACACAGCTCCTCAAAGGTCTCCAGGAGGACTAAGCTCCAGCTGCCCACAGAGATGATTAGATCTGTGAAGCATACTTGGATAGACTTTCTCTCTTCCCTGGTTTTACTATTTCCAGTCCTTAGGATTGTTTCTTGGGATCACATTCCAAAATAAACTGACTATATGCAAGCTTTCACGTTGCGCTCTGCTTTAGGAGGCACTACAGCTAAAACAGCCTGGAAGGGTTGACTAAAAATTATAGGATAAGCAGATAGAAGAAAATTGAGATGGGAGGCCCATCTCAGAGATGTAAAAAGATCAGACCCATCATGACTGTGTCATGCAATAGTGCCAGGCAATAAATTTTACAGAGAAATACCTCTAACATTTAATGCATCCATTTCCAATAATGCACATCTCATACTAATAGTATATAAGTGAATAATTTTTAAATACCAAACATTTTTAGGAAAGGTGGGGCATTCTTTTAAATACTCCCATTAAAGATAAAGATGTGGGGTGTGTACACACACACACACACACACACACACAATGGAGTATTGCCCATGAAAACAGATGAGATCTTGCCATTAGCAACAACATGGATGGATCTAAATGATATTATGCTAAGTGAAATAAGTCATAAGAGACGTATAAATACCATATGGTTTCACTTATATGTGGAATCTAAAAGACAAAATAAGTGAATAAACAAACAAAAAGCAGAAACCCACAAATACAGAGAACAAACTGATAGCTGCCAGAAGGAAAGGAGATAGAGGGACGGACAAAGTGGGTGAAGAGGAGTGGGAGATACAGGTTTCCAGTTATGGAATAATCCTAAGTCATGGGGATAAAAGGTACAGCACAGAGATACAGTCAATGGTATTATAATAGTGTTGCATGATGACAGATGGTAGATGCACTTGTGGTGAGTACAGCATAATGCATAGAGTTGTCTAATCCTTATGTTGTGCCTCTGAAACTAATGTAACATTGTATGTCAACTATGTTTCAATTAAGTAAATAAATATTTCCATTAAAAAATCAAAACTTAAAACACTTACAAAAAGCTCAACTGCATAAAATAGTGCTATTCAAAATATATTATAAAACTCATAAAAATTCACAGAGCACCACAGGTCATTGCATCTCATAATAAGACTAGTGTGATGACTCTCTACTTTCACATTTGTGTGTGTTTGTATGTGCATCTCTCCCAGACAAAATGGCCTTATTACTCCAATCTCCTCTAAACCCTCCAAGGGCCAAAACTGAGAAATGAGGAGTGAATGATGGGATGGATGTGGACGTTCAAATGGCAGTTGGAAGGCAAGTTATCCATTCTGACATCAAGGAAAAGCTGATTTCCATCAATTCTTCATTCCCACTATTCACCTTAAATAAAGCTACCTCAAGTACTATCTAGTTACTATCTAGATTTTACAACTATTATCTGTTATTACTATTATTACAAATACTAATAATAATCTTTTACACAGACTATTGATATTCTTATAGTAACTTTTACTAAAAACCTCTTTGGAAAACTTCTCTATATTTATGTCTGTAATTTAAAATATAAATAAAAATTTACGAAAGTGCATCTTTAAGACGAGCCCCCAGATACCTCTTCTTCCTGATGGATAATACCTGATTACTGTTCCCATACAGAAGTACCAGAGCCAAAAAGTAGGGCAACAACCTCAATGAGACATGATGGTAGATTGAAATACAGCAATTTGATAACAATGAAGTTAAAAGATTTGAAAGAGATTCAGGAAATTCCAGAAATAAAACTGCTAGAACTTGGTGACTGGTTAGATGTGAGGTATGACAAATAATCTAACACACACTATTAGACATTGGTTTTATGTTCCCTTCAAATCCATTTCCAACAATAGCTGCTAGGCAACAGCTTGGTGTAGGTGATGGGCAATTTTAATTAACATTAAACAGCTTGAGATGAAGACAACTAAGGTGATTCAGAGAGAAGAGAACCTGGGAAAGAACAGAAATGACAATCATTCAATCTTGGGTAGAAGATTAAAGACAGAAAAGGCACTAGCACCCTGATAAAATATTACTAAGAAAAGTACAGTCAACTTATGTCTAAATGGAATAAATATTGCTTCTCTTGGACCAAACCCACATTACGCTAGTTTCACTGTTTTTTTCATGTAACCCACTGGTTTTTAATGAGGAGTGAATCCCCCCCAAGGGCATTTGGCAATGTATGGAAACATTTTGATTGTCATAAACTGGAGGCATGTCCCCAGATCTTGGACCCAGAGGCCAGGGGTGTTGGTAAACGCCCTCTATACCAAGGAATTATCCAGCACAAAACATCAATAGTGTCAAGGCTGAGAAATTCTGAAACCCACTGACATCAGAAATACCAAATTTTACACAGAGGCACTGTTTTATGTTGTGGGAGTCACTAAGAAAATTCAGTCACGGGCCCTGTCCATGAAGACTAAATTCATTACCTTTCAATATAAGAGAAGCTATTAAATTAATAGCTCAAATAATAACAGAAGATAAACCATAAATCAGTATGTCTATGATTGTGAAATAAATGATACCAATGGTAAGTGCTCTGAGCAGTTTATAGATTTTTATAGATTGGAGAGCAAAAATTGGCCTAAGAAAAACCATAGATATTTTGTGAACGAGGCAAGATCCAAGGTGTTCTCAGAGGAAATAAGTTAGGACTTACCTCCTCACAGAACTGTTAAGTCATGTGACAGGTGGAACAGCATACACCAATGCTTTATTTTGGGAAATTCAAAAGTGTTCCAGAGAACAAAAGGTATATACTCCATTGCTTAACCAGAAAAACTAATATGGCTGGTAAGCAGTTTAAGGCCAGGTTGTGAATAGTCTCAGTTGACCCTTGAACAACATGGGTCTAAACTGCATAGGTCCACTTACAAGTGGATTTTTAGTTTACAGTACCACAAATGTATTTTCTTTTCCTTATGATTTTCTTAATAATACTTCCTCTTCTCTAGCTTACTTTCTTGTGTGAGAATAAAGTATAAAATACATATAACACACAAAACATGTTCACCAGTTGCTATCAGTAAGCCTTCTAGTCAATAGTAGCTAAGTTTTGGAGGAGTCAAAATTTTTATGTGGATTTTCAACTGCAGGGGGGTTGCTGCTCCTAACCCCCATGTTGTTAAGGGTCAAGTGCATTTTGTTTAATTGACTAAATCTGTATCTTAGGAAATGCAATTGAGTGACAGTATAAAGAATTAACTACCAGAGGCACCATGGGCAGAGAGAACTCAGGAAGGATAAACATGCTTGAGATATGACACAATAGATTTTGGCACCAGAATGGTGGCTCTGAGAAAGAAGACAGATAATAAAGGCAACCTGAGAAGTGAGAATGGACAGGACCATCCGGATGTTTTAAGAGCAAAGAAGGGTATGTCATCGAAAGCAATTTGTTTTGTTAAAAGGAGAATTAAAAGCTGACTTAAGCCAATTTGGTCTTTCATCCATTGTGATTCTTTTTTAACTAATGCTAAATTCTGGTAATTAGAAGTAGGTGATGGCTGTATATGATGATCACGACAGTGACGATGACAATGACGATGACGACGACGATGATAATTTTATCAGCTACTTCCTAAGGATCATAGAGAATTCTCTTGGCCTCATTTGGCTTTTATACCCTGGGCAGCAACAGCCTGTATAAACTCTGTCCAGTTTTCTGTAGGTGCCTTCTGACAGCACCTTGTCTCAGGTCTGTAGTGTAGGTCTCCTCCCTCCTTGTCCAAGGGCTTCAGTTGGTGGGATCCCACTGAAATCTGCTGTTGCCCTCATTCATACCATGTGGCAGTATATGGTGGTTAACAACTCTATCAGGGCACACATTAACCAATCAAGAATGGAAGACCGTAATATATGCTCTCTACCTCCTCCCCTGCCTATAGAGAATCCCAAGACATAGCTTATACTGCTTCCCAGGTAGTCTTGCAGGATCAAGAAACCAATCTCCTGGAGCCGTAGTCACCTTGATAAGATATCCTCAACTGCCTTTCTTCTTTCTGCTTCTTTTCCTTGTCACTCTTGCCTGTATCTCAGGGGTCACACACCCCAATTGAGTGCTTGCTCTTAACCTTTAGTTTCAGGTCTGCTTTATGAAGAACCAAAATAAAAGCAATGATGATGATGATGATGATGATGATGATGATGATGCCAATGACAACACTGACAACGGTGATAAAGAAAATAATCACTAGTATTCTTGATATTTGCTAAATGTCCATCAACATTACAAGCACTTTCATCCTTACTGCAGTCCTGTAAGGTTGGTATTATTATTCTCATTTTTACAGATGAAGCAACTAAGGCAAAGAGAGGTTCCTGCATTTCCTCTTCAGTAAGTTCTGGTGACAGTGACTCGTTAATGAGGCTACAGATGCTTATGTATTGACATTTTCCCTCTCCAAATAAGATAAAAACACGGGGGAAATAGGTGGCTACATTAAGTAGACACTTCTAGCCTATTTTGGTAACAGATGTAACACTGATTCAGTGAATACATTACAAAGTAGACTTTGAAATTACCCAATTAATTATCATCCAATGAATTCTAGCAGTGGAATAATTTATTTATGACTATCTACTTTTTTTGAGACATAATCACCAATACCAGATTGATTTCTAAAATCTTAGAAATAATGGCAAAGCTTGGGACATAACAGCAAGCACTTTGTTGGGTGACAAAGTCACATATTCAGGGTGTACATTAGCTATCCTTACAGTCTTCAGTATTATGAGTATCTGAAAGATGCATCTCCAAATCATAAAATGGAAAATAAAAAAGTGAATAAATATGCATTAAATATTGTTTGCATCTCTTCTTCGGGTACTTAACTTTGTGCTTATGCCACATACAGCTCATCCTTCTATTTCTAGAAGTCTAGAAACAGACTTCTGTAATTGGTGCTTTTTACTGATTTAACGAATTCTGGGCACCAAAATATAGGTTCCAATAACAAGTAGGGTCCTCCTAGATATTTACAGTGTAATAATACTCAGAGGCATTCTTTAAGACAGAGTTAATCAAGATAAAATAATCTGTGGGGCACCTGAGTGACTTAGTCGGTTAAGCATCCAACTCAGCTCAGGTAATGATCTCATGGTTCGTGGGTTCAAGCACAGTGTCAGGCTCTGTGCTGACAGCTTGGAGCCTGAAGTCTGCTTTAGATTCTGTGTCTCATCTCTCTCTCTCTGCCCCTCCCCCACTCATGCTCTGTCTCTCAAAAATAAATAAATGTTTAAAAAAATGTTTTTAAAGATAAAATAATTTGTTAAGAATCATTGGATATTTGGAATAAAATACTGGATACTGGATATCTTGGACTAAAAATGTTATCATTTATGAACTAGGAAATAAAAACATTATTGTAATTTAACATACTATATTCTGTATGTGTGTTGTTTTTCACAGCTAAACTCAGGTTCCATTCAGGAAACAGGTGAAACACTTGCCAAGAATAGTTAAGTATGATGCTTCTATCCTGCTCTTGTTCAGATCTGTCTTCTTCATCTACTAGTCTTCCTTGGTGTGCCACACTGCTTGCCATTTCCACTGTAATGATCACTTTCTGGGATCAGCTTCCAATTCAAATGACATAACATTTTGAATTTCTCTAATTATGAATGCCTAGAGCTTACATTTTTTATAGTTTTCATCAATATTAAACTCTTAAAATTTCCTATCCCTGAAGTGTGTTTGTGCAATTACAAAGAAATCACACCTTTCCCTTGCAACACTTTCCCATTTATAACACTCCTTTGGGCCTCTGAAGGCCACCATCATTCTGATCGCCTACATTTACCAAGTTGCATACTCTGTACCATGGTTCAGACTGAGTTTTAGAAGTAGATAAAACTGAATTTGAAAGTACAGTTGGGAATAACAGAATTTGAAGATAACTAGAAATAGCTGGTAGACTTGAGTATGTGAGCATTTTAAATACTGATGGCAGAGGAGCGCCTGGGTGGCTCAGTTGGTTAAATGTCTGACTCTTGATTTCAGCTCAAGTCACAATCTCACAATTTATGAGAATGAGCCCCATGTCAGGCTCTGTGCTGGCAGCTCGGCACCTGCTTGGAATCCTCTCTCTGCCCCTGCCCTGCTCATGCACACATGTGTCTCTCCCTTTCTCTCTCAAAATAAATAAAAATAAAAGCTTTAAAAAAATAAAATACTGATGGCAGAAAACAATAGAAACAAAAATTTTAAATAAACTGAAAAAGTGTTTACAATATTACAAAAGACAAGGGGAAAGTAAAGATCTCTTGCAAACTAATCAGGGAATAATAAACCTATAATCAGCTAAATAATTAAACCAACAATGAGATGTCAAACCTAAAAAACTGTCAAATGCTTGAAATAATCTCCATTATTAATAAGGCTAGTAAGAAATGGAGACTTGGGGCAGCTGGGTGACTCAGTTATATGCCACACTCTTAATATCAGCTCAAGCTATAACCTTACAGTTGTGGGATCAAGCCCTACATCAGGCTCTATGCTGAGCATAGAGCATATGCTTGAGATTCTCTCTCCCTCTCTCTCTGTCCCTCCACCACTCACATTTTCTCTCCCTCTCAAAATAAATAAGTAAACTTTAAAAGAAAAAAAAAAGAAATGGAGACTTGCACTTGAGCATGGAGCCTGGTTAAGATTCCCTCTCTCCCTCTGCCCTTGCTCATTCTCTCTCTCTAAAATACGAAAAAAGAAAAGAAAAATGGATACTCATATACTATTCTTGGCAGTACCCATTGGGACATCCTTTTTCAGAAGCATTTTTCCATTACAAGTATTTGTAAAGCACATCTTGTGACTCAGAAATTCAATTTTTAAAACATATTCTAAGGAAATAATTAATTGCATGACAGTTTATACACTGATGTCCCTTACAATTCTACTTATAATCACAAAAACAATAGAATCAAGATAAATAATGGTTCTTTTATGCAAGAAAATACTATACAGTCATTAAAATAAATATATAGCTATATTTTAATTGCTATGAAAAATTCCAACATATATCACAACATTTTTAAATGTAGTCTACAGGTGAGACTGTGTGGCACAGTTGGTTAAGGGTTCAACTCTTGATATTGGCTCAGATCATGATCTCACAATTCTAGTTCAAGCCCCACAGGCTATGTGCTGACGGGGTGGATCCTGCTTCGGATTCTCTCTCTCTCCCCCAACTTGTACTCACTCTCTCTCTCAAAATAAATAAATAAACTTAAAAAACAGAACAAATGTAGTCTACAAAGCAATATTTATTATAATACAATCTTATTTTAGAATAAATGATGTATGCATACTATTTTAAAATACAAAAGTATATGTGACAAAGTACCAAAATATTAAAGGTGCTTATACCTAGATAATGAAATTTTGATTGGCTTTTCTTTTCGTTTATCTGTGTTTTTAAATTTTCTACTGCAATCCTTGGTAACTCATGAAATGTATTAGTACAAAAATATAATTGAACTATTGCAAGAAATTCCTATAGAAGAAAAATATTCTGTATGCCAACTGAATTATTTGGAGAAGTAAATATTAATTCTTTTGACTAACTCCTACTCTCACTACTACAGCTAACAAATTACAATGCCCTCTTGCTGCTTTTTTCTTTTAAGTTTATTTATTATGGGAGTGAGAGAGGGACAGCAAGACTCGGGGAGTAATCAGGAAGAGATGGGGAGAGAGAGAGAGAATCCCAATCAGTCTCCATACTGTCAGCACAGAGCCCAATGCAGGGCTCAAACTCAGGAACCATGAGATCATGACCCGAGCCAAAATCAAGAGTTGGATGCTCAACTGACTGAGTCACCCAGGTGCCCCACGCTCTTGCTGCTTTTAAAATATGGATGTAATTTCAATAGAAGTAGACCCTCTCATAAATACTATACTTGGAAAGCTTCCAGCTTAAAACATCCAGTTTACAAACCTTGGTGCAACATGTCTAAATTTCCCACATTTATATTTGCAAATACCCTGAAAAATGCAAAAACATAATGCTACAAAAATTTGGTCCGTAAAAATTTACTTGTTTAGGGAGCTAGAATGAAAAGCTCAAATAGTAGCTCTCCCTGCCGTATATCCCTGGAAATATGTCTTTTGTTCCACCAAGGTTCAACCAAGTATCATGGAAAGCAGCACAGTACAATGGCAAAGAGTAAGTACTCTCAAGTGAGGCAGTGCTTGTAAGGTTAGACCAAGTATATTTGAAGTTGACATCCTGGTTTATGGCAACTTGCTGAAAATACCAGTTATACAATTTTCTAGAGAAGGATGAAAAGGAGAGAAAAAAAATTCATAAGACCTTGAATATTTTCTACAGAAACAAAGGGCAATTGTTGTCTTGCTAATCAAAAAGTTAAAAGTCAAATATACATCTTTAAGGATTAAAGGAAAAGAGCACAGATATGAGTGGCCTTAGGAATTTAAAACTGAAGGAACAATATAGATAATTATGAGGTGGCTTCCTTTTAGGCAGTTAATTTGGATACATTAATCATAATCAACTCTCTTTAATCAGAAATTGGGATTTCCTGAGGACTTTTCATTAATTGCGAACCAGAGTGGTTGGCAAATTATTCCTCACTGTAGATCAGAGTACTCCTTTGTGGGTTATGTTCATATCCCACAGAATTAAGTTCAAATAGAATTTTTACTGAATTTTGCTATCATATTACCACACATTCCCCATTATTTCATTATGGCTAATAGGATACATATGTATCCTTAAAATGGTATACCATGAAATGACTGAGCTAATGAGTAAAAGTGAGTCTCGACAGGTACAGCTGGGAGAGGGTAGGTGAATGGTTTAAGGGCTGATGTTTTATTCCGCATGGAAGCAGTTAAGCCAACTCCATGTTCTGCTCTATTTTATACTGGCTTCTAATGACACTGAATCAAATTATAGTTCTTTATAAGATTTAATGTTTAGCTTTTCTAATTTTACTTTTATAACGAAACTGAAGTAGGGCCACATGCAGTTGTTTGGATAAAATTGAAAGTACCAAACAGCTATGTTCTTTAAACTAAACAGCAGCTTTTTTTTTTGTTTAACGTTAATAAGGGGTCCGATAGTCTGATGTGAAAATTTTCTACCTCTTTTGTTGGAATCTGACCAAAACCTTTGAAACTGCAAGTGAAATTACTTATCGTAAATGGAGGAGTCCCAGCAAGAAAAGTTTAATCATAATGCAATTATTTGAATGAGTGTTTTTGTGTTTGATTGCATATATACATTTGGGGACAATTACCAATCCTTTTGATATCGACATTTAGTAATTCATGTCCTTTCAGTTGAAAGGCAGTTTCACCGGTGTGGTGGTTTCCCAAATCACTCTTCACCTTCACCATGAACTTCTTGAGAACCTTGTATGAGGGGCAGCCTCCTTCAGGGAAAAGCATTACATGGGAGTCAGTGACCAAGTCTCTTTCAGACTCTAAAGCTGCTAAGCATACACCGTTGTCCAAGTTCTTGAAGCTCTCCAGGCCACTCCTTTCTTCAACCATAAGATTAACTAACAACAATAATTATTAATTATGTTATTATTGTGATTATGAAAATAACAGTACCTAACATTTACAGAGTGCTTGTCATTTGTTAGAGAATGTTGTATGATCTCATTTAGTCATCAGAAGAACTCTATATACAGTAAGAATTGTTTTCCCATTTTACTGATGAGGGTACAGAGAGAGCTAGAAACTTGTTCAAATTCTCATAGCTAATAAATGGCTAAGTTCTAAAGCTAAAATGGGAATTGGAGTGCTTTGGTGGCTCAGTTGATTAAGCATCTGACTTCAGCTCAAGTCATGCTCTCACAGGCTGTGAGCTCAAGCCCCGTTTTGGGCTCTGGGCTCACAGCTCAGAACCTGGAGCCACCTTTGGATTCTGTCTCCCTCTCTTTTTCTCTCTGCCCATCCCTTTCTCTCTCTCAATCTCAATCTCTCTCTCTCTCTCAAAAATAAACATTTAAAATTTTTTTAAAATATGAATCATCTGCTGAATTATAGCTCTAGATAAAAGACGCTTTTAGGGGCACCTGGGTGACTCAGTCGGTTAAGCATCCTACTTCGGCTCAAGTCATGATCTCATGGTTCGTGGGTTCGAGCCCCGCGTTGGGCTCTGTGCTGACAGCTAGCTCAGAGCCTGGAGCCTGTTCGGATTCTGTGTCTCCCTCTCTCTCTCTGACCCTCCCCTGCTCATGTTCTCTCTCTCTCTCTCTCTCTCTCTCTGTCTCTCTCTCTCTCTCAGAAATAAAACGTTAAAAAAATTAAAAAAAAAAAAAAAAGCATCATATGGGGACACCTGGGTGGCTCAGTCAGTTAAGCATCTGACTTTGGCTCAGGTCATGGTCTCGCAGTCCTTGAGTTTGAGCCCTGCGTTGAGCTCTGTGCTGACAGCTTGGAGCCTTGATCCTGCTTCAATTCTGTGTCTCCCTCTCTCTCTACCCCTCTCCCATTCACACTCTGTCTCTCTCTCTCTCAAAAATAAACATTAAAAAATTTTTTAATTAAAAAAAGTATATGACAACTTTACCTATGAAACAAACATTACCCATAGATCTAAAAAATGTTCTCTGTTGGTATAACTTTATAATGCTATCTAACATAGTTACTTATAAACTATTTTTAAAGCTACTATTTGGAAGGAGGACTACCTATAGTTTATATATAAAATACCAGCAGTAATGTTACTTCTTAGTATTCAATTGATCATTTTCCTCCCTTAAGTCATGTCTACAATTACCGTCTATCTCTGCCTCATTTGACTATGCATTTTAAATGTTTGGCTGAAATGTAATTTCATTATTTTTAAAGTCAAAAACAATGAGACTTTACTCATATTAATTTTAGTGGAGCATGTATTCTATAATACTTAGCCAGAATAACAAAGTTCACGTCACTCCTAGTTATTAGCAGTCTATAAATCCCTCAAAATGAAAATCCATTGCAAAGCCAATTTTAGGGTTTAGGTCTCTTGGCAAATAGCATTGTCTCACTTACTAAACTTATGGTTAAAATGAACTGCTTTTATAGTTGTCTTCACACCATGTTGGAGGTTTACCCCTATCCCTTTGCTCACATTCACTTTGGGCCTGCAATATTTTTTCCTCCTTGGTAAACTCTTACATATCCCTTCTTTTATTCTTTAAAACTCATCTTTGTGTCACCTCCTTCCAGGACATCTTCCTCATGCCCCACTAATACCCACACACTCCCAGAAAAAAAATGGAGTAGGTACTCTTTCATTGAGATCTCCATTACTACAGGTACTGTACTGTAGTACAATTCTCTGTTTATGTGTTTTCCCTATAAAATGGCATATTATTTGTTTCAAGCAGCTTTTGTATATAGAAAAACCACCACAAATAAAAGTATACAACAGTAACCATGTTTCTCATAGATCTATGGGTCACCTGGTAGTTGGCTGATGGAGCCTCACTCTACTGGCCAGTTCTGCTTCGAGCCATGGATTCAGCTGAGCTTGAATCCTTCCTTAGGTCTGTGTGTGTGTATTACTTCCAAGGACTAGTTTCTACTCATAATCAAGGAAGAGAAATAAGTCAAGCCCCACTACATGAACATATTCTGTGCAATACTTTCTTCCTTTTACCAAAAGCAAGTTATATAGACAAAGTCAAATTCAGAGGACCAGGGAAATACATCCTACCCCTATAAGGCCCAAACAAGGCTTTGAATGCATAGAATCAATTTAAGGGAGTGAAAAGCTATGGCCAGTAAGTCAAATACCATGCAATAAAAACCATCTCATATCCATATGTATATACAATATTGGGAATTGTAACTTAACCACAGAGAGTATTCAAGATGTATCTGGTGAATGAATGTCTCTGATACTACTAATCATGTCCCTACACTCATCCACTTTATAAAGCATACTCCAAATCACATCAAACTGCCAAAGATTTCAAAGAGCATATGATGAAGTGTTCACTTCAATTTACTGAGGCATGAGACATTCAACAGCTACCAAACAGAAATACAAATATATAGACATTCATACAGTGAACACCCAGGTTATAATTTGGGCAAAGGAGTATATCGTAGTAGCCTTACAAATGGAACTCATTAATTTGTGTTTGTGGTATATTGTATCCCAAAATGGCTACAACTGCTCCTTTGCCATGTGCTCTCATCAAGGAGTGGAGTCTATTTCTACTCTCTTTCAATCTAGGATACCTTCATGATTTGCTTGACCAGGAGAATACGGTGCAAGTGACTCTGTGCAACGAGGAGCGTTAAGTATTAAGAGGTCTTGCAACTTTTGCTTTCGTTCCTTCAGAATTCGCCTTTCAAGTAAAGAAACTCACACAAAACAACTAAAGAGGAGAGATGAGAGACGTAAAGAGGCAAGACACCTGGAAGAGAATCTAGATGCCCTATCAACATTCAGCACCAAGGTCCAAGACATGTAAGTGAGGCCCCAGATGAACTACCCTAGCCAACACCAAGTGATACAGAGACAAGCCATCCCCACTGGGTTCTGCCTGAATTTCTGATCCACACAATCATAAATAATAAAACTTGTGTTGTTTTAAGCCACTGAGTTTTAAGATGGTTTATTGCTCAGCAACGTATAACGAAAAGAGTACTCCAAACTGGTCTTGAAAGAAAAAGAAAACTGGTGATGTATCCTCTGAAACAGACCGACTGGAATCATTTTACAAATGACTATTACAAAACTGCTTCATCTATATTAATGTACATTTTATATTAACATATAGAAGAAGCACAGTTTTCAGACAAAAAGAAAGCAGACCTCCCACTATTCCTTGTCTAAACTTGAATGTACAGATATAAATATTATTCAATTTAACTTTGTTAGAAAAATCAGCAAGATGTCAGAGCATTTTAAACATGAATAAGTGTGATACAAATGATATGCTTGAGTATATTACAATTTTAAATGTTTCAGCTTTTATCTAAATAATCTTTGTACCATGAAAAAAAAATCTCCAGTTTCTGTAAACATTTAAAAACTAAACACTGAAGCTCATGTAAAAATAGTAATGAGTAAGTAAATTTGAAAGACTTAATTCCTAGCCAACTCAACTGGCTATTTTTTTTTAAATGATCCATTGATAAATATGAACTTAAACTGAACTTCTGAAAGGTATGATTTCAAATCAAGCAGAGGAGGTGACATTTTTTAGGAATACTTTTTCTTCATCTAATGAGATGAAAATGCACTCTTGTGGATGCCAAACTTTTTTAAGGCTTATGTAATGAATATAAAAGTAAACACATTTCAAGTTTGAATTCAATTCCACCTGAATATATTACAGGGCAAGTATGTCACATCCAATATTGAGGGAAATATACGGCTTCTTAGGAAATGTAAACATTCCTACTTTAGCAAGTCTAATCTGATTTATCATCATCAGTGAGAGAGAGAGAGAGAGGAAGAAAGAGACAGAGAGAGAGGGACAGAGGGAGGGAGGGAGGATGGAAGGAAGGATGGAAGGGCTTGTCAAGATTCTAAAACCGTTAAAAGTGACAGAAAAAAATGCTATTAATTTTGCATTTTGACTACAGAATTAACAACAGGAAAAATTGTAATTAAGGTTATACTCATTGTTACATGATATTTTCTAATGCTTTATTGCCATGAGGAATGTGTGCTCCTGGCAATATGTTTCAGTCTCTCTACACTGTGATGCTTCTTCCTCAGGAAAAATGCCACTGTTCCTGATTACTATGGAGGGACTGAGTGGGGCCATGGAAAAAAAGAGGCATAACATAGAGTCACTCTGTATTTAGTATTCATTTAAAAATGATTCTGTGATTGGGGTGGGTGGGTGGCTCAGTCAGTTAAGCATCCGATCTCACGGTTTGTGGGTTTGAGCCCCAAGTCGGGCTCTGTACTGACAGCTACCTCAGAGCCTGGACCCTGCTTCGGATTCTGTGTCTCCCTCTCTCTCTGATGCTTCCCTGCTCCTGCTCTCTCTCTATTTCTCAGAAGTAAATAAAACATTAAAAAAAATTTTTTTTTAAAAATGATTCTGTGATAGCCCACTATGCCTGCTTTTTGTATCACATGTCGTCTTTTGCTTTCTCCCTGTGGGTACTATGCACAGTTCAAAGTTTTGCTCAGAAATCTCTATTCTTCTTTGGATATTGTGTGCAAACTAGCTCATGTGTAACTTGTTTTCCCACAAGCCACAGTTATAGCATATTATTTGACCACATTATTGAATATCACTGCATCCTTGAAGTATTGTTTTGGGTTGTGATTGTTCTCCTTCAGCTCACCATTTAAGAACCATGAGACTTTATCAGATCAGGCCCATTTCAGTCAAGAAGTACATAAGTTGTGTGCCATGATAAATTTTCATTCAAGATCCTGTCCCGTCATTGCTGCTGAGATAATTAATACAGTTGATGATCTTGAATATGTTGCTTACCCTCACTAGGCTTTAGATCTCTCATCTGCTATTAAAGTTTTAATTTTTACTATCTGGTTTGCCCCACTCTGCACACCTGGTGGATCCTACATTCATTGCCCCTTGATATGAAGTGTGGCCAGATGACTGGCTTTGGCCAGCAAAATATAAATTAAAGTGGCATGCAATACTTTGAAGCACAAATTGTAAGTGTCAGCATGCAATATGCCACATTTCCTTCCTTACTTGGCAATCATGAAAGCATATATTGAAATGGTGCCTCTGTCAGACTGTAACTCTAAGTAACTGGAAAGAGCAGAGCCTTTGGTCAATAAGAATGAATGTACAGCATTTATTTTAAGCCACTGAAATTTGTTTGCAATGCAGTATAATCTAGCCTATGGTGGTTTTACTCACAGTGAGTACAACTTTCACAATACTATTTAGAAAAAGTTTTCACAGAAGGATCCTCTGATCTTCTGTATTTTGGATATGCGTAATGACATTAACAAAAAGAAGTAATTCTGAGAAAAAGAAGAGTGCTTTTGCAACTTGGACCCCAATCAGGAAGATATTTTCCCAATCAAATGTTCAAAACACCTCTCCCAAGTGTAGCGCAGCAAAGAATGCAACACATAAAAAGACCATACTGGCCAGAACAAAGAAAAAGAGTGCCATGTTAGCAGAAAGAATTTAAAAATATATACACTAGAAGAATCGTAGCAAACTAAGAAGGCAATCATCTCTAACAATTCAAAAAAGTGATAAAGGGTGCACTTTGAGTATGTCCATGAGTACAGACTGAAAATTAGAGCCTAGGTAAAAAAAAAACTGTAACATCACAATATAGAAGGGAGTAGAACAAAACCAGTTCAGAAGGCTGAAGTACACCAAGAGAAGAAAAAGATACTCAAACAAGACCAGAATCAAATTTAGAAAACATCTCTTAAATTACCAATTTTATCAGAACCCTAAGATATATTAATTATAGTTGCTGTTTATAATTAGGCTTCATTCCATCATATAATACAGGATTTCTTTTGCCATCTGCAAAAAGTGTTAAATTAAAATGAGCCTGGATGGCTCAGTCAGCTAAGCATCCAGCTCTTGATTATGGTTTAGGTCATTATCTCATAGGATCAAGACCCACATTGTGATTCTCCCCTCCCCCCCCACTTCCCTTCCCCTCTCTCTCTCTCTCTCTCAAAAATAAATATATAAACTTTTTTTAAGTCACAAAGAAACCTGTAGCTACTATAAGTACTATCAGATACCTACTTTGAATAGGATCTATATACCTTCTAATGGTTAAGTCAAGGTTTTAGTGTCCAGAGTAAGCAAACCATAAAAACACTACCAGGTACATAGTACTGCTCTATCCAGTCTTATTTCTGTCTGTACAGTACATGAAATCAAAGGCCTCTAAAACATTTGTCAAATAAAGAGTGTGATAAATATAGATCTCACTATGACCTATTCCTGAAACAAACTATATTAAGAGTCTTACCTCACACATCTATATTTACAATTGTTTTAGCTTGGTCTAGTGTCTAATGCCATGTTGGTTACTACTTTCTGTCTGCTAGCCACAAAGCTCTGTATTCACCTGACATATCAGCCTTGTAATTATAAAAACAGTAACATATTATGACACAGAACTCCCATGAACTCCACCAAAGAAATAAATATTGAACCCTGTTACGTAGAGCGTTAAAAATCAAGGTTTCCCAGTACTTGTCTAGAAAACAGTCATTATTCCTTTTTATTCGTGATAATTGCTACTCCTTACTAAGTGTGTTACTGTGTCCATGTTCAAATGGCTAGAAAATGACAAGATTGAAATTTAAGGACTTTTAAACAAAAAAGACTGTTCTTTTCTTTATTCTACACTGTGTCTATTTAAACAAGGGCCATAAAAAAAACTGTCTTCCAATATTAACAAAAGATTTGTCTCTTATATCCCCTCCCTTATACTTACCCAATTCTAACTGTTGCAGTAGATTTTCTTTTTGTTTCCTTGGCTTTAGGCCTCTTTTCAGCCAGTGACTTGTCTAACCTCTGGAGCCTCAAAGATGGGTCCCTGGTTTCAATGATTTTAGAATCTAATGAACATTTTCACTAACTGATAAAGCTAAAATGCAACCTTCCTTCACTCTTTTCCGAGTGTGTGTAATTGTTAGAAGCATCCACTTTCATTTTCATAAAACCATGAAATAACTGGAGTCTTTGAGAGTTGGGGGACCAGGTGGGGAAATTCATCAATATTGGTTGAATTTTTAGGGTTCCAGGGCTCCTGTAAACCATTAAGAATGTGTGGTAGAGAAAATGTAAGTAGAGGGTATGATGTGAAGTTCCACTTACGGGTAAAGTTCTATGAATTCTGACTTCTAATATATAACTGAATATAAATACCCGTAAAGGGGAGAAATTGGGTGCTTTTCAGTGTAGTTTTCCAAGGCTAAGAAAAAAATTATATACATATACTGTATGTATAAAAAAATCATGAGAAAGAAAAGTAATAACTTTCAAATAGGATTAATATGAATTATATCTGTGAGGGGAAATGACTAATAAATTTTATGCCTCACTGAAACGTGCACTCCCTTATTTTACTATGGATGTCTAGTCTATGAGTTTCTCTCAAGGTTCTCAGAACACATTCTCAACAATCTCTCAAGTCTCTTGGGTATTCTTTAACTGAAAGCATACAGTGGGGACAGAGAAAGAAAAAGTACATGGAGTTTCAAGGGTTACAGAATGATGCATGCTCTCTCAAGTGTCTACTTTTATACTTGTCAATGGGATTTGGAGGTATGAAATCTCATAAACACCTTTTGAGTGTCCCAGTTTAAGCCATTTTATAAAGGAACTGGTTTCAAGCTTCACAATTATAGGATACATTGAAAAGTTTGCTCAAGATAGAAGAAAATAATCAGAACAGGGAGAATTCTAAGGACTATGCCCATTGTGGAAGAGCTGATAAACTGAATATTTTTAGTTTAGAGAAGATACATGAAGCACTGCCAGGCAGCAGGGGCAGCAAAACTTCATTTGTATTATTCCAGGAGATTAGACCAGAATCAACATTTAGAAAATATAAGGATCTGAATGAGAATGTGAAAACAGGGCTGTTGAACAATGGGAAAAAACCTCTCTCTTAGGTGGGGAATCACCCTTCACTTAGAGTATTTTAAAAAGTGTATAACCAAGTGGCCCTTCACTTAGAGAATTTTTAAAAGTGGTGCATATCTCTCAAAATTTATAAAAACATTTTTGTTGAATCTGAACCAGGAACTGTGCTATGTTAGCATCATATGGATTGTGTCATTTAGTAGTAACAGTAACACCTTGAGATCAGAATTATGGTTAGGTCTATATTTTCCAGGTGAGGGAACCAAAGTTTAAAAATACTTCTATAATATTTATGACAATATTAACACAAAGAAGGCAGGAGTGGAACTACAATGGTTCAAAGGATCTGTATAATACTGAAATCAAGTTGGTATTAATATTAAACTAGAATATTTGAAATTAAGATATTAAGAATAATGTGTGGGGCAACTAATAACAAAATAATTCAAAAAAAAAACAATAAAAGAAGCAATAAGGAAATTAAAATACTAGAAAATGTCGATTTTTTAAAAATTAGGTAGTAATAGAGAAATGGAGGAACAAATAACAACCTAATATATAAAGAAAACAAATATCAACATGGTAGACATAAATCCAACTTTATCAGTAATGACACCAAATGCAAATGCAATACACATCCCAATCAAAAGACAGAGACTGGCAAATAAATAAAAAGAAAAATTATTCAACTATATATTTCTATAAGAAACACATTTTAAATTCAAAGACACAAATAAATCAAAAGTAAAGGATGAAAAAAGATATAACATGCAAGTAGTAAACAAAAATAAGAGTTGGAGTGACTATATTATGAGACAAAATGCAGGGTGCCAGGGTGGCTCAGTTGGTTAAGCCTCTGACTCTTGGTTTTGGCTCAAGTCATGATCTCACAGTTTCATGAGTTTGAGCCCCACATTGGGCTCTGCACTGACAATGAGAAACCTGTTTGGGATTCTCTTTCTCCCTCCTTCTCTCTGCCCCTGCCTCACTCGTGTTTTCTCTGTATCTCTCAAAATAAATAATTTGAAAAAAATATACAAGATAAATGTTTAAGAGAAAAAGTGAAACCAGAGACCAGAAAGGACATATTATAATGATAAAGAAAGCAATTCTTTGGAAAGACATACAATTATAAACATATATGCACTTAACAAAAAAGCTCCAAAATGCATGAAGCAAAAAAATGACAATATTGAATGGAGAAATGAACATTTCAACAAAACAGTATCCAGTATCCCCTTCCAATAATGAATAGAACAACCAGGCAGAGTATTAGGAAGAAAACAGAAATCTGAACAACACTATAAAACAATTAGATATAGGGGCGCCTGGGTGGCTTAGTCGGTTAAGCATCTGACTTTCGCTTAGGTCACGATCTTGCAGTTCATGGGTTCGAGCCCCGCGTCCGGCTCTATGCTGACTGCCAGCTCAGAGCCTGGAGCCTATTTCAGAGTCTGTGTCTCCCTCTCTCTCTGACCCTCCCCTGCTCACACTGTCTCTCTCTCTCAGTCCTAGAAATAAATTTAAAAATAAATAAATAAATAAAATAAAACAATTAGATATAAGAAATCTATAGAATACTACCCAACGAGGGGCGCCTGGGTGGCTTAGTCGGTTAAGCATCCGACTTTCGCTTAGGTCATGATCTCGCGGTTCGTGGGTTCGAGCCCCGCGTCGGGCTCTGTGCTGACTGCCAGCTCAGAGCCTGGAGCCTGTTTCAGTCTGTGACTCCCTCTCTCTCTGACCCTCCCCTGCTCACGCTGTCTGTCTCTCCTAGAAATAAATAAAACATTAAAAAAATAAAAAAAAAATAGAATACTACCCAACGAGAGCAGAATACTCAATTTACTCAAGTATACATGGAACATTTCCACAATAGACCACATGTTAGATCATAATCAAGCCTTAATAAATTTAAAATAATTTAAATCATACAAAGTATACTCCTCAACTATGATGGAATACAGTTAGAAATCAGTAACAGGAGAAAATTTGGGAAATTTGCAAATATGTAAAATTAAACAACTTCCTAAAAAATAGGACAAAAAAGAAATCATAGAACAACTTAGAAAATCCTTTGAAGTGAATGAAAAAAATAAACAAAATATCATTAATATTTGCGGATGTGGCTAACAAAGTACTTAAAGGAAAAGTTGTGGATGTAAATGTCTATATTTAAAAAATGAAGTTCTCAAATCAATAATACAAGACTTCGACCTTAAGGTCAAAGCTTGAAGCTAGAAAAAGAAGAGCAAACTAAAACCAAAGCAAGTGGAAGGAAGGAAATAATAAAGGTTAGAACAGAAATAAATGAAATAGAAAATAGGAAAAATAGAAAAAAATCAACAAAAACAAATTTATTTGAAAATATCAAGCCTTTAGCTAAACTGAACTAGGAAAGTGAGAGATTAAAATTACCAAAATAAGGAATAAAAGAAGGGACATCTATTTTCAAACTTACAGAATTCTCTTAAAAAGAGATTAAAAAGGAATGCTACAAACAACAGTACACTAACAACCTGGATAAACTAAAGGAAATGAACAAATAACTGGAAAATTACAAACTACAAAAACTTACTCTAGAAAAAAACAGAAAATCATAACAGTCCTATAACAAGTAAAAAAGGCTGAATTAGTATTCAAAATAGTCCCACCTAGAAAAGCCAAGACTCAGATAACTTCAGCTTGTTAAAGTGTTATAAGAATTAATACCAATCCTTCACAATTCTTTTAAATAACACAAGATAATGAACACTTCCCAATACATTCTATTTTACCATCTACCATGATAGTAAAGCCAAACTTTAACAAAAGACAGCTACAGACCAATGACAATGATACTAAAACCAAAGAAATTGTTAACAGAAGACAACTACAGACCAATGACCTTTATGAATATAAACGAAAAATCCTCAACAAAACAGCAGCAAGCCAAACTGCGTAACATTAAAAAAAAAAAACAAAAGATTATATCTCATGACTAAGTAGTACTTATCACAGGAGTGAAAACAAGTTCCACAAATGAAAATCAATGAATATGATATACCACATTAACATAATAAAGAACAAAAAGTACATGATCATCTTGATAGATAAAGTACATGAAACAATTCAACACCTTTTCATGACAAAAACATAACAAATGTGAAACAGAAGGGAGCGTCCTTAACTGGAGAAAGGCCATCTACAAAATGGCAACAGTTAACATCATACTTAATTGTAAAAGACTAAATGCTTTCTTTCTAAGATCAGGAACAAGATAAAGATGTCTACTCACACTTCTACATTGTACTAGAGGTCCTAGCTATGGCAATTAGGCAAGAAAAAGAAATAAAAATCATTCAGATTAAAATGGAAGAAGTAGGGGCGCCTGGGTGGCTTAGTCGGTTAAGTGTCCGACTTTCGCTTAGGTCATGATCTTGCAGTTCGTGGGTTCGAGCCCCGCGTCCGGCTCTATGCTGACTGCCAGCTCAGAGCCTGGAGCCTGTTTCAGTCTGTGACTCCCTCTCTCTCTGACCCTCCCCTGTTCACGCTGTGAACACGCTCTCTCTCTCTCTCCTAGAAATTAAAAAAAAAAAAAATTTTAAAGATATAATCGAATTTGTAGTTAGAGATATAGGTTAGTAGATTTTGAAGTATGAGAAACTGAAGTCTATAGGAACAGAAGAGACAAGCTGGAAAGAAAGTGCTCAAGGAAATATGAGAATAATGGATTTCAGAATCTTGATTTTATAGAGGTAAAGAGAACTATTTAAAAGATCACAGAAATGGGGCGCCTAGGTGGCTTAGTCAGTTAAGCGTCCGACTTTCGCTAAGGTCATGATCTCGCGGTTCGTGGGTTCGAGCCCCGCGTCGGGCTCTGTGCTGACTGCCAGCTCAGAGCCTGGAGCCTGTTTCAGAGTCTGTCTCCCTCTCTCTCTGACCCTCCCCTGCTCATGCTGTCTCTCTCTCTCTCTCCTAGAAATAAATTAAAAAAAAAACACATTAAAAAAATAAAATAAAATAAAATGGAAGAAGTAAAACAATCTCTATTCACAGGTAACATAATCTTGTATTTAGAAAATCCTAAAAAATATCCACAAAAAAAAAAAGTATAGCAAGGTTACAGGAAACAAATTCAATATACAAAATCAGTTCTATTTCTACACACTAGCAATAATATCTGAAAAATATATTAAGAAAACAACTCTATTACAATAGAATCAAAAAATAAAATACTTAGGAATAGATCAACAAGATAATGTAGAAGACTTGTACACGAGGGACGGCTCAGTCAGTTCAGTGTCTAACCCTTGATTTCAGGGTATGATCCCAGGGTCGTGGAATCAAGCCCCACTTTGGGCTCCACAGTGAGCATGGAGCCTGCTTAATATTCTCTCTCTCCCTCTGCTCTTCTCCCCCATTCACACTCTCTCACTAAAATGGAAAGGCATCATATATTGTTCATGGATTCAGAGTTAATATTAAGATGGCTATACTTGCTGAGTTAATCTAGATTCAACATATGCATTATCTCAATGTCAGCTATCCTTTTTCCAAAAAGTTGGCAAGCTGATCTTAAAATTCAAAAGGCTGAAAGGGACCCAGAGTAGCCAAAACAATCTCTCAAAAGAAGGATAAAGTTGAAAGACTCACACTTATAAGTTCAAAACTTAACTATAAAGTTCCAGGAGATCAATGGAATAAAACTGTAAATCCAGACATACACTTTCCATTTGAGGGTCAATCAATTTTGACAAGGGTGTCAAAGCAATTCAACAGGTTTAAAAAAATCTTTTTAAAAAGAATTCTGAGGGGCGCCTGGGTGGCTTAGTCGGTTAAGCGTCCAACTTTCACTTCGTGGGTTCGAGCCCTGCATCGGGCTCTGTGCTGACTGCCAGCTCAGAGCCTGGAGCCTATTTCGGAGTCTGTGTCTCCCTCTCTCTCTGACCCTCCTCTGCTCACTCTGCATCTCTCTCTCTCCTAGAAATAAATTAAAAAAAATAAAAAAATAAAAAGAATTCTGAGCCAACTGGATATCTATATGCCTAAGAATGAAGTTAGACCCTTACTTCATATAATATACAAATGTTAATTTATAATGAATCACAGAATTGAATGTAAAATCTAAAACAATAAAACTCTTGGAAATAAACACAGAAGGGGTGCCTGGGTAGCTCAGTCAGTTAAGCGTCCAACTCTTGACTTCAGCTCAGGTCATGCTCTCACAGTTCATGAGTTCAAGCCCCACATCAGGCTCTGCATTGCCAGAGTATCTCTCTCCCTCTCTCTGTGCACCCCCTTGCTCATTCTTTCCCTCTCTCCCTCTGTCTCTTCCTCTCTCTCTCTCTCTCTCTCTCTCTCTCTCTCAAATTAAATAAACTTTAGAAAAGAAATTAACATAGGGTAAAATATCATGGCATTAGATTTGATGATGATTTCCTAGATGTGACATCAAAATCACAAACAACAAAAAATAGGTAAATTACACTTCATCAAAATTAAAACACTTTGTGTTTCAAAGTTCACAATCAAGAAAATGAAAAAACAAACTGAATGAAAGAAATACTTGCAAATCATGTATCTTATAAGGGACCTGTATTCAGAATGTTTAAAGAATTCTTATAAATTGGCAACAAAAAGATAATCAACCCAATTTAAAAATACACTAAGTATTTCAAGATATTTCTGAACTTATACAAATAGCCAAATAAGAACAAGAAAAGATACCCAACATTATTAGTCATTAGAGAAATGCACATCAAAACCACAATGTGGTATCAACTCACACACACTAGGATGGCTATACTAAAAAAGACAAACAACAAGTATTAGCAAGGGTGTAGAATAATTAGAACTCTCATACAATGCTGGTAGAAGTTTTAATATTACACTGTCACTTTGGAAAATAGTTCAGAAATTCCTCAAAACTAAACATAAAGTTACCATTTGACCCAGCAGTTGCACACCTAAATATAAAACTCAGACAAATGAACTTGCACAGGAATGTCATAACAGCATTACAGGAATGAATAGGAATGTCACAGCAGCTATTCACAATGGCCACAAAGTAGAAACAATACCAAATGCCCACCAACTGATGAATAAATAAAGTGTGTCATGTCCACATATGGAATATTATCCATAACAAAAAGGAATGAAATACTGATACATGCTACAACATGGATGACCTTGAAAAGTTAACACTACATTAAAGCAAGTCTGTGGAGTACGGGAAAATGGAGAGAAGTGCCAGTAGGTATGTGCTACTCTAAAATTAGATGGTGATAATGGCAGCTCAACTCCATAAATATGCACTTTAAAGGGTGAACTTTATATGTGAATTATATCTCAATAAAGTTTTATTTTTTAAGTTTTTAATAAATAAATAAATAAAAGGCAGCTGGATTACCAAAAAAAATGCTCAAAGTCACCACCTAAATTACAAAGAAGCTGGGGAATACACTATCTTTAATCCAAGCCCATTTTAATAAATGTTTTACTGTGCTATAGCCATCTCTAAGCAGTAAATTGGAAAAGATCACACATAAGATGTACTCTGTCTCTAAAATTCTTCAATTCTATGGTTTAGTGCAGAGAGGTTATATAGGTTTATATAATAACTAATACAGAACAAAGTGGGTACCAGAATAACAGACCCCAGTGACTTTAATGTAAAATCAGAATCAAGAGCTAACTCTCTGAACCTATAGTATGAGGATCATGCCTCCAGAACACATTGACAAGTAGTTCTCAGCTTAAAAGAAATACCTCCCCACTACCCCACACACACCCTGGGAAAGAATTAAATCCAGTATGTAGGACTGGCCATTATTGACCTAACTCCTCTATCCCTAACTTAGTCACCAGCACCCCACTTTTCAACACTTTGCATATTATTAGTCTTCGCAAACAAATCTCTCTACTTCATCAAACACTTCTACAATCTGCACAAAAGTATCTCTATGATTCCAGAAAAACTGATTATGCTCAATAATCAAGTCAATCAACAGATCAAGTATAAACTGAGTTGTCCAATTAATGTTTTCCTAATGCAAAATTTATAAAGCACAGATTTCTACAATTCTACAGAACAGAGAACAGAAATAAGAAAGCCTGGTAAAACAGAAAGAGCATTTAATAGCTCACAGGCCTCTGCCAGCTATTTAATCTATTCAGGACACTGAGAGTACAGGTGTTTCAGTCTTAGAATAAAGCAAACACAGAATCAATGATTTTCAGAGTCTGAAGACAACTCAAAAATCAAACAAACCAACCTCCATGTTGTCCAGGCTAGAATAGTATAGCGCGAAGAAAAAAACACACGTGGTTAGTTCACAGTGTGTAAAGTAGCTATAAATGTGGGACCTGAATGCATGGTTCTTTTTTTTTTTTTAATTTTTTTAATGTTTTATTTATTTCTGACAGAGAGACAGTGTGGGCAAGGGAGGGTCAGAGAGAGAGGGAGATACAGTATATGAAAAAGGCTCCAGGCTCTGAGCTGTCAGCACAGAGCCTGATGCGGGGCTCAAACCCATGAACCGTGAGATCATGACCTGAAACGATGTCGAATGCTTAACCTACTGAGCCACCCAGGTGCCCCAACAGGGTTCTTGATTCATGGACCAGTTGTCCTTTTGCAGTTTTAGCTCCCATGTCTTCAGAGCAACTGCAAATTGTTTGAGAAACTTGTTCTTTTTTGACAATACAAAGTACACAGCCTAGTAGAGTCCAGGTGAGGAAATTTACTCTTCCTGACCTTCTAAATTGCTCAAATACAACCCCAGCACCACGGAATCTGTTTTCCTGTCAGTCTCGGACTGTTCCCTAAATTCAATACTATGAAGGTAGGCTAACTGTCTCAAAGACATGCCTCATTGGAAGATGAACACTGAGTAATGTCTTTTACCTTGGAACCAACAACTCAACATTCTGGATGATTGAAGAGAATGAGAATTTCTTCACCATTATTCCCTTGTAACATTTCTCTTCTGTTCCTCTTTGCTGTTTCTAAATTCCTTTCCATTTCTCCTTGCCTCATTTCCATATCTCTTTGCCAAAAGGTCCAACTACATAGCAGAGAGAGGAGAACCAAATCAGAGAGGTGAAGACTAAATATTCTATTCCCTTTGCTCTTGCCAAGACTCTCCCTATTCCCCGCATCCAACAAAGTATATGAACAAGCTTTTCGCTCACTGCCTGCTTTCCATTAGTTCAGTCCTCATTTATTTTAAACTCTTGGCACTTTGTGTATAGATACAGTCCTCTCTCAATTTTTCATAAAATAAAAATCTAGTAATGGAAGTGAGAAGCATTGACACTCTGATCACCTATTATAATAGTAATATTTTGTGTGTTTCTTTTTAATTTTAAACAAGCTGCAGTTTGGAAAAGCAACGTGTTTTGTTTATCATGTCAAGTTCTTATGAAAGTATTTGAGTTGGATTTCATCCAAAATCTATAAGTCACCATGTAATGCATAATTTTGCTGTCATATGGCTGCAAATTTTGACACTTATTTTGCCAGAAAACACAGGTATGAATATGAAAAAGGCCCCCTCAGAGATTTATTGCTTAATATCCCACTAGTCCCCAGTCTTTCACTGTCAAAGCTCAGCCATCCATTATTTACCAAGCAGATTTTTTTTGCCCTTTGTTTCTACTCAGATTCACTCAAAATCACTCTTTGAAAGATCCATAGCCTAGTTTCAATTGTTAATTGTTTCAAGTCCCTCAATATTAAATGTCATAAACTCCTGGATAAATATTTTCATAGCAAAACTTAAATATAGATGATTTTATAATTTCCTTAAAATGGTCATAGTTGTAGGTATTAATAGTAAAACTTTATTATTATTTCAATGTTATTATTATTTCAATTTCAATAAAAATCACTCCTTCTCTTCTGGCTTATCTGCCTCAAAATACTTTGCTTCAGGTATACGAGAGTCATTATTGAAACAAAAATGGCTACTTTTCTAACCTAACTACTATTAAAATTTAAAGAAGTCCAAAATTCAGCATTTTCTGGGTTAAGTTAGTGCACTACTTCAGTATCTGCAATTCAAATAAGTCCTCTGAGAAATTGGCCTCCAAAACCAGTGACGTGCTGCTGAACTGAACAGATCTCCAAAATATCCTAACAGATTTCTTTCTTTCATTGTAGAATTGTTTCCATCTGGTGCTTACATATTAAACCTGGAATATGTAAAGGCTCGCCCCTCTCACCCTGTTTGACTTCCAAATGCTGGCAAATAATTTGCATTGTCAATGAATTGAGGATTAAAATTTTGAACTTAACTGTGTAGTTATAAGATGCACAATTTAAAGTGATAGATCTTCAAAGTGATCGATTTTTGTCTTTTAATTTGCCTTTCAAATTTGGACACTTTATGTGTTTGTTGTTTGTAAAATATTCTAACTCAAACCTACTTTGCTTGAAAAAACTAAAACTCTTTTTTTCCCAAGTTCAGAATGTTGAGATATGAATTTATGAAGGCCAGTTTTTCTGAGTATGCATATATTCATAACAGAATGGGAGCATCTAAACACATGTATTTATTTGTTTAGATTAGTAGATAGATATTTAGATGTATACATGTAGAAGTTTCCAAGATCACGGATCCATGGACAATAATTTCTTCATGAGAATTTTAGGATTCTTCACAGTAATAATAAAATGTCTGACTTTTAAGACTGGCAACATTTTTCATAGCATCTTAATTAGAAAACACAGTTACTTCTAAGAAATGTAATTGCTTCCAGACATATTTAAACCACTAGGGGGATGTTTCTATGAAATGAGCAAGTCACAGGAGTGAATAAACCAGTTCTATGCACTGACTGTTGCCGTGTAAAAGCTGAGGAGCACACGTGGAGAGTTACAAGAGAACCACGTGCAAGACATAACCATTGTGTTCAATCTCTTTCTTCTTGTCGTTAGTCTTGCAATTTCCATCCATCCCTCTTTTACTAGCCATGGACCTTTTATGTCTTTCAGAGAACACAGTTATCCAGTTCTCTTGTCCAAATCTTCACACTTCAGGCCTGGCCTCCCTTCACTGTTCTTTTCTTTTTAATATGCCATCATAATACTTTCTTCACATTGTCTCTTACTTAATTGCTTCCTTCAATCTCTATCCCTTGAATTTGATCTGCTTGGCCTCCTAGAATATTTTCTGATGCATTTTTCCATTTCACATTCATTTCACAGCTAGTTAAAAAATAAATAAATAACTGAGTTCTTGGGGCACCTGAGTTCTTGGGGCAACTGAAATCCAACTCTTGATTTCAGTTCAGGTAATGATCTCATGGTTTGTGAAATCAAGCTCTGCGTCAGGGCTCTGTGCTGACAGCATGGAGCCTGATTGGGATTCTCTCTCTGCCACTCCCCTGTCTCTCTCTCAAAAAAAATAAATAAATAAATTTAAAAATATTTTTAATGGATAAAGGACCTGAACGTGAGACAGGAAACTATCAACACCCTAGAGGAGAAAGCAGGAAACAACCTCCTTGACCTCCACCGCAGCAACTTCTTACCTGACACATCCCCAAAAGCATGGGAATCAAGAGCAAAAATAAATGATTGGAACCTCATCAAGATTAAAAGCTTCTGCACAGCCAAGGAAACAACCCAGAAAATTAATAGGCAACCAATGGAATGGGAAAAGATAGTTGCAAATGACATATCAGATAAAAGGTTAATATCCAGAATCTATAAGGAACTCACCAAACTACACATCCGAAAAACAAACAACCCAGTGAAGAAATGGGCAGAAGATATGAACAGACACTTCTCCAAAGAGGACATCCAGATGGCCAACAGACACATGAAACGATGCTCAGCATCCCTCATCAGGGAAATACAAATCAAAACCACACTGAGATACCACCTCATGCCAGTCAGAGTGGCTAAAATGAGCAAGTCAGAGAACTCTAGATGCTGGCGAGGACGTGGAGAAACGGGCACCTTCCTACACTGTTGGTGGGAATGTAAACTGGTACAGCCCCTCTGGAAAACAGTGTAGAGGTTCCTCAGGAAACTAACAATAGAACTCCCCTATGACCCAGCAATAGCACTGCTAGGAATTTACCCAAGGGATACAGAAATGCTGAGGCATAGGAGCACATGTACCCCAATGTTCATAGCAGCACTCTCCACAATAGCTAAAACATGGGAAGAGCCTAAGTGTCCATCAACAGATGAATGGATCAAGAAGATGTGGTTTATCTATACCATGGAGTACTACATGGCAATGAGAAACAATGAAATCTGGCCATGTGTAGCAACATGGATGGACCTTGAGGGTGTTATGCTGAGCGAAATAAGTCAGGCAGAGAAGGACAAATATCATATGTTTGCAAGTATAGGAGGATTAGGAGGAACTTGACGGAGGAACAAGGGGGAGAAGAAGGGGGGAAATGGTGGGGGAAAGGGAGAGAGGCAAACCATGAGAGACTCTTGAATGCTGACAAAAACTGAGGACTGATGGATGTGGGGGGGAGGGAGGATGGGCATGGAGGAGGGCACTTGTGGGGATGAGCACTGGGTGTTATGTGGAAACTAATTTGACAATAAACTATTTGTAAAAAAAAAATAATAAATAAAAATTTTTAAAAAAATTTTTTTTTATTTCCAGGAGAGAGAAAGAGAGACAGCGTGAGCAGGGAAGGGTCAGAGAGAGAGGGAGTCACAGACTGAAACAGGCTCCAGGCTCTGAGCTGGCAGTCAGCACAGAGCCCAACGCGGGGCTCGAACCCACGAACCGCGGGATCATGACCTAAGCGAAAGACAGACGCTTAACCGACTAAGCCACCCAGGCGCCCCTAAAAAAAATATTTTTAAAAAATAACTGAGTTCCTGCACAGCACATGAAACTACTTACCATTTCTATTCACTGTGCTGCCCCCATTTAACTGTAAAAAAAATTTTTTTTTGAGGAGACTCACAGGAAAGTTGTATCAATATACAAATTTGGAAAGGACAGTTAAGAATGTTTTGCTGAGAAGTATATAATCACTTGACTGATTCTAACAAACATTTGTGTGAATCTTTTAAAGCAATTTTGTTCAACTGAATCTCAGTTAGACTCAGCATCTTGACCCAATAACCTCCAAACAAAAAGATTCACTAAAATGAGCAATAATTTTCCATAAAATTTCAAGATGCCATGCAATCAATTTCTATAGTTGCCTGCCATGCAAAATATTACAGTATAAATTTGGAGCTAATATTAGAACTAATCTTCTAAAACAGGCATTCTAAAAAATATTATATATGCTTTATTTTTTTTTAAGTTTATTTATTCAGAGAGAGAAAGAGAACAGGTGAGCAGAGGAGGAGCAGAAAGATAGGGAGAGAGAGAATCCTAAACAGACTCTGCACTGTCAGTGCAGAGCCCAATGCAGAGCTCAAACTCACCAATCGTGAGATCATGACCTGAACCAAAATCAAGAGTAGGATGCTCAGCTGACAGAGCCACCCAGGTGCTCCAATATTATATGTGCTTTAAAATAAAATCTGAGAAATAGCCAAAACACCCATTGCAGTTGGCATCATATGAGTATTACAGAAAATCACAATGTGTTCTTCTGGCTATACACAACAAACAGAAAACATCTTTGATAAGAAGGAATTGGGGTGCCTGCATAGCTGAGTCAATTTCAGCTCAGGTCATGATCCCAGGGTTGTGGGATCAATCCCTGCATTGGGCCCCACACTCAGCATGGAACTCACTTAAGATTCTCTCTCTCTCTCTCTCTCTCTCTCTCTCAGGGCACCTGGGTGGCTCAGTCGGTTAAGTGTCCGACTTTGGCTCAGGTCATGATCTCACGGTTCGTGCGTTCGAGCCCTGCGTTGGGCTCTGTGCTGACAGTTAGCTCAGAGCCTGGAGCCTGCTTCGGATTCTGTGCCTCCCTCTCTCTCTGATCCTCCCCTGCTCACGCTGCCTGTCTCTTTCTCAGAAATAAATAAAACATTAAAAATTTTTTTTAAAAGATTCTCTCTTTCTTTCTCTCCCCCCCCCGCTTGCACTCTCTCTCTAAAATAATAAAATAAAATGAATTCATGTAATAGTTTTTTGTCTTTTCATCTATTCAGAAAACAGAAAGAGAATTAACTTCATCTGATGAAAACTTATATTTTCTTTCTTTTGTCTCCCTTTTCCCTTCTTCTCTCCCATCTGCCCTCCACTTCACCCTCCATCCTTCTAAGTTTTCTCCATTTGTATTATAGTGGCACAGATTCAGAGAAGGGGTGGAGTCTGGTATTTTGGGTGGTCTTAATAAACCTTTAGTCTTTGGCTAACCTCTCCTTAGACTGGAAAGTAGCCAAGAATTTCCAATATTAGGAAGAGTCACTTTGAAGAACTATACATGTATGTTGAAGTGCATGTCAATATATCTGCTCTGATTTAATAAGCAAAACTGAACAACAGGGCCTTGTCAGCCAAAGTAACAACTATTTCTCCCAAACTTAAAACACATCCTTGGTAAGTTATGGTTCTTATTTGGTTATTGTGTTCATTCATTTCAGTGTATTGTTTGACATCTCCCACCAGCTGAGCCAGGAAACTCATGGCAGTGCCCCAAAAAGTAACTCCACCCCACATTTAGTTTTTAATTTGTTCTGATTCTTTACTCTTTTAAACTCACAAACTTTCATGGAATAAATGCCCGAAGAAGATAGCATTTGCTTTTCATTTCTAAGTAGTTTTAGAAACCATATATAAAATCTCCCTTGCAGCTCCTCCTTTTTATTAGAAAATTATATTAGATTCGTATGTGTTTTGAGAAGTCAGTTGTATACTTTAATTAAAGGGAGAAATAAAAAGTCCTTTCTCCTAAAGCAGGATTACAAAGAATGTAGAAATTATTCCTCCCAATTATGACTTAAATAATGTTTTAGTCCCTTGAATTAGGGCAAAGATTAGGGGGAACAATCGTCTGTACAGTGAGCATCTATTATCATGAACTTCGAAAGTGCCTATCTTTTTGGCGCTTGGCAACACATAGTAACAATATCCATAAGGGAGAAAAATCCAACATTATTTCAACAAAAGTAATGAAACTGTTGCCAGACAACAAAATAGCAAATTCATCTAGGCTCATTGGTGCATGTCTGGACTTTCCAAATGAAGCCTTGCATCAAAGGAAACATTTGAGCATTTTCCTATAATATCAATAAAAATTAAACTACAATTGGTACAACTCTTAAGAGTTACAAATTTCCACTATTCTAATCTCTCTAATTCTTAAGAGCTATCTTGTTTTTTTGCTCCATTGCAGTTTTGTCAGAAGAAAGAAAGGGGATCTTTAAAACGAAGAATTTGTAATACAACACTGGTTTCCTTTCTTAACCAGTTGTCTCTACAAAGAGTGCCAAAACTTTGTAAACTTGATCATGCTGGTACTGGAAAATGTAAACAACACTACAAAATAATGATGAGAACATTTTATCCAGGTTAGTACAAATAGATAAGCCTGCTTTTAAATGAAAAATTCCATGGAGACTAATGTACAAAAGGAGGGAGCATTTCAAGCTCACACTAGAAAGGTCACTGGCAGAGACCAATTTCACAGTATTTAGCATATCTGTGCTGGAACAAAATAGGGCTAAGCTGATTGAGCAGGCATTTAGCCTACAAAAGAATTAAGTCCAGGTATTGCAGATTAATGTTTAAAGAACAACACTGCTTACTTTCAACATTCTCCTTATGTATTTTGAGTTCTTGAATGAGTTCTAGAAGAATTCCATAATCCAAACCATCTTCATAATAATAATGCACAGGAAAGTCCCCAAATAATCAATCCTCTCTGTGCCTCTGTTCCAGAAGAATGTGAGAAATTAGTTTCTCCAGAAAGTAAGAAACCTAATTTCAGTGATGATGACTTTTCCTCATTTTCTGTTGAAAAAGGGAAAAGAACTAACTTTGAATTTCAGGTTTTACAAGTCTACATTTTGAGAATATCTTTTTATCCTGAGAATATTTAGAAATATGTTAATAGTTAAGTTACTAACGTTGATTCTGTTTCAATATGGTACACTGAGCATATGGATCTAATTACAATTCCATCTATTTTCCTACTAAAACTATAGTAAACTATGTTTTTAGTAACATGTTTTATGTTTTTATTTATTTTTTAAATAAAAACACTTTATGGAGCTATGATTGACATACAAAAAAGCTGCACATATTTAATGTATACTACTTTTAAGAGTTTGAAGATAAACATATGTCCTTGAAGTCATCACCATAATCAATCTTATAAACATATCGCATCCAAAAGTTTCCTCCCACCCTACTTATTTGTGTTTTTATGTTTGTAATAAGAAGGCTTAATATCAAGGAAATGCAAATCAAAACCATAATCAAACAACACCTCATACCCATTAGTATGGCTATTATCAAAATAACAAAAGATAGCAAGTGTTGATGAGGATGTGGTGAAAGGGAACTCTTGTACACTGCTGATGGTAATGTCAATTGGTCCAGCCTTATGAAAAACAGTATGGAGTTTCCTCAGAAAAATGAAAAAAAACAGAATTACCATATGATCCATCTATCCTATTTCTAAGTATATTCTCAAAGGAAATAAAATCACTATCTTGAAGAGATAGTTACACTCTCATGTTTGTCACAGCATTACTCACAGTAGCTCTACTGAAGCAACCTATGTAGCTATTGATGGAGGAATGGATAAAGAAAATGTGATATGTTTACACAGTGTGATATTATTCTGCCTTAAAAGAGAAGGAAACCCTGCCATTTGTGACCACATAAAAGAACCTTAAGGACATTATGCTAAGTGAAATAAACCAGACAGAAATAGACAAATACCGCATGATCTCACTTATATGTGAAATCGAAAACAGCCAAACTCATAAAAGCAGAGAGTAAAATGGTAGTTATCAAGGGTTGGAGATGTAGGGGGAAATAGGGAAATGTTGGTCAAAGGGTACAAACTCTCAGCTATAAGATGAATAAGTTCTGGAGACCTAATATATAGCATAGAGACTATAAATAGTGTAATGTATTGTATATTTGAAACTTGGTAAGATTTCTTATCCAAAAAAGGGAATAACTAAAAGAATGAACTGTTATTATAAATATATTCCATGTGTCCATAAGTTAAAGGAAGACTTTTTTAAACCCAAATCAAACTTAAAGATAAAAAAATTATATGATGGATATATTAGCTTGATTACAGCAATTATTTCACAATGTTTGTGTGTGTGTGTGTGTGTGTGTCTGTGTGTGTATCCAATCACAATGGATATCTCATACATGTATAGTTATTATATGTCAATAATACCTCAATAAAACTGAAAAACAATTACCAGGCACTGAAAAACTATGAAAATATGACTCACAATGAGAAAACAAATCAATATAAACTGAACCACAGCCATTGTTAGAACTAGAAAACAAGTCCATTAGAACTGTTATTATAGGGTTGCCTGGGTGGCTCAGTCATGATCAGCTCAGGTCATGATCTCATGGTTCATGAGTTCAAGCCCCACATTGGGCTCTATGCTGACAGCTCAGAGCCTGGAGCCCACTTTGGATTCTGTGTGTCCCTCTCCTCTTCCCTTCCCCTGCTTGTATGCTCTCTCTCTCTCTTTCTCTCTCTCTCTCTCAAAAATAAATTAATAAATTTTAAAAAAGAACTGTTATTATAAATATATTCCACATATTCAAAAGTTAAGACATGGAAGCCACCTAAATCATGGCTCAGTCGGTTAAGCATCCAACTTCGACCCAGGTCATGATCCCATAGTTCGTGGGTTCGAGCCCCAAGTCAGGCTCTGTGCTGACAGTGCAAAGCCTGAAGTCTGCTTGGGATTCTGTGTCTCCCAATCTCTCTGCCCCTCCCCCACTCATGCATGTTTCTCTCCTTCAAAAAAACACATTAAAAACAGTTTTAAAAAATTAAATTGAAAAACTCTAATATTTAACAACTAAGAAACGTAATTTTAAATAATCCACAGGTCAAAAAAAAAAGTAGAAAGAAAAAAGAATGCACTTGGAACAGAATGAAAATACAAGGAATTATTATCAGTTAAATTGTTTTCTCCAAAAATTATATTCAAGTGTGACCTTACTTGAGAATAGAGTTATTACAGGGGCACCTGGGTGGCTTAGTCGGTTAAGCATCCGACTTTCGCTTAGATCATGATCTCGCGGTTCGTGGGTTCAAGCCCCGCGTCGGGCTCTGTGCTGACTGCCAGCTCAGAGCCTGGAGCCTGTTTCAGTCTGTGACTCCCTCTCTCTCTGACCCTCCCCTGCTCATGCTGTGTCTCTCTCTCTCTCTGCTGTCTCTCTCTCTCTCTCTCTCTCTCTCCTAGAAACAAATAAAAAAAAAATTAAAAAAAAAAAAGAGAGAACAGAGTCATTACAGGCATAATTAGTTAACTCAAGATGAGGTAATACTGGATAAGATGGGCCCTAATCTAACATGACTAGAGCCCTTACAAGAAGAGAAAGACACACAAAGAAAAGACACCACAAAATGACAGGTGCAGACACCAGTATAATGCACCTGCAAGCCAAGGTACACCAAGGATTACCGCTATCATCAAAATCCAAGAAGAGGTAAGGAGGACTGTAACAAGAGTCCCAGAGGGAGCATGGTCTTGCTGACACCTTGATTCATGACATCTAGCCTCCAGGACTGTGAGGGAATAAAATTTTTCTTGTTTTAAGCCATCCAGTTTATAACACTTTGGTATGGAAGCCCTATAAAACTAATATGACATATCAAAACGTGTGGGATGCCACTACAAAACAGTACCTACGGAGAAAATTAAAGCACTCAATGCTTAATACTGGAAAATGAGAATCATCTCAAGTCAATGATACCGGCTTCCAAAGTAGAAAAAAGACATAATATAAATATCAGAGCCTAATGAAATCTGGCCATGTGTAGCAACATGGATGGACCTTGAGGGTGTTATGCTGAGCGAAATAAGTCAGGCAGAGAAGGACAAATACTATATGTTTGCACATATAGGAGATTTAGGAGGAACATAACGGAGGACTGTGGGGGAGAAGAAGGAAGGAAATAGTGGGGGAAAGGGAGAAAAGCAAACCATGAGAGACTCTTGAATGCTGAGAATAAACTGAGGACTGATGGGTGTGCTGGGGGGAGGGGGGCGATGGGCATGGAGGAGGGCACTTGTGGGATGAGCACTGGGTGTTATATGGAAACCAACTTGACAATAAATTGCTTGTAAGAATAATAATAATAAATAAATCCAAACAGCATTCAAAAGCAAGAAAAAAAATATATCAGAACCTAAATTATCTAGAAATCAGAAATTTTTTTAGAAAAAACAATGGAACCAAAAACTGGTTCTTTAATCACATCGATAAAATTGACATATATTCTAACCAGTCTATTAGAAAAGAATAAAGGAGAGTAGACACTAGTTCTTCCAATATCAGGATTGAGGGGTGTAACATAAGTATAGATTCTGTGAATATTTAAAAGATAATAAAGGAACATTTTGAACATCTTTATGGCAATAAATTTGACAACTTAGAGGAAATGAACAAATTTCTTGAAAGTCACAACTTCTAATGCCTACACACATAAAAAGTTTTATCTATGAAAAATATTAATTGTAGTTAACTTTCCCACAAAACCAAAAGTTCCAGAAGCAAACAGTTTTACAGATCATTTCTCCCAAAATTCAAGGAAAAAATAATACCAATTCTACAAATATGCTCCTAAAAAGTTAAAAAGAAACAAATAATTCACAGACAATTCTATAATGCCAGATTCACCCTGATATCAACACCAGACAGGGACAGTGCACTTTCCCACCCCCATGCCACCGCCACCTCTGCCATGCCTAGTGACATGCTCTTAGTGGCAGCTCACACCACGACCTGTCACCATGCGTGGCTGACTGGCTGGGGCTGGTCACTAAGAAGTTGGTGGTCACTAAGAAGTTCAGCAACCAGAGACTAGAGTCAGGATCAGTGAAAGCGTGAAAGATGAAGGTGTCTATAACATCCAGAGTGGTGTGGAGAAATCAACAACAATCTGATGAAGTTCCTCATCATGATCAACACCTGCAAGGTCATGTCATCCGTCATCCAGGGTAACTGTTGTGACCCTGGGGTTTTCCATACTCTCAACAAGGTTAAAAGGACAAGAATCATGCTCCGAAGTCTATGAAGCTTGTGGCAAATATGCTCTCAAGTGCTGAGGCAGCACATCATCACCATGAACCCGCATGCCTCTCAGATCCACTGATTCAGTTACACTCCAGTTCGGTGACTGTACATGGAGCCTGAGGCCCTGCAGTGGATTCAGGAGAACATTGCCAAGTGGAGGAACTGTATTATCGGTTCACCTGACACCAGAGGAGCTGAAAGGGTCACATCAATTGCAGACAAGATCAATGTGGAAGTTGCCTTGAGTCACAAATAGAGAAAGAAAGCAAATGAAGTGGATTACTGAGTGGTTCTTGTGAGCCATGTGAAGGACCATGCGGCTATCCTCGTGGACGACATGGCTGACATGCATGGCACCATCTGCTGTGCTGCCAACCAGCTACTCTCAGCAAGAGCCACCAAAATTGATGCTACGCTTACCCACAGGATCTTCTCTGGGCCAGCTAGTTCCAGAATAATGCTGCCTTCAAAAGCTTCAAAGCCGTTGTCACAAACACCATTCCATAAAGGGACAAAAGGAGACACTGTTTGAAGATTCAGGTTATTGATATCTTGATGATCTTGGCTGAGGCAATCCAAAGGACACACAACAGTGAATCTGTGTTTTACCTGTTCAGCCATATCCCGCTATAGATCCCAGATAGAAGGTATGAAGCAAGCCCACTTTGGCCTCTGAACTGCCAGTGTTTATCTGACTTTTTAGTTTCAGGATTCAGCAATGATAGGATAATGCAAAAGCAGCCAATCTTTGTATACTCCAAGATCCAATGTTTCCCTCTCTTCAAGCTCAAGCCCATTTATTTTCAGTTTGGGGGAGGGGAAGTGGTTATTTGATGTTTCTAAGTGAACTGTTATTGGTGATACATGTTTTGTCATCCTGACTTGTTTGGATAGGTGGCCTTTTCTTTGTTGTATCAGTACTTTGGGGCCATAACTTTCAAGTATATAATTACACTGCAGAAGTTCATAGTTCGTATATTTTGAAGGTTCCAAAGGTGACCTCAGATTAAAGCTTACTGTGGAAATAATGATAATGCCAATGAACATCTGGTTAAAACCCCGTATACAGAATTATACTTAGTGAACCTTGGAATGTATAATACCCTAAATTTTGAATTTTATTTTATTTTTTTAGCAACCAGGTTTCAAATAAACCATTGTGGCTGTTGTGCTTATTTTGACCAAATTTTATATAGCTTAAGATGACCACTGTCATGTTTACTTTCTGATAAACATTAGACATATCAGACATAATGTAGTTCAGTATTTGTTTTACTGCAACTTCTGAAAAATATAACTATCACTTACCTGAAATGTCATGTTCTAAAATCTCAAAATTACGTTCAGCAGTAGATCTGATGGAGAAAGTGTTTAGAGATAGACGCCGCAGGCTCACTGGTCCATTCGCACTGTGCTCTGGCCATCCCAGGCAGACAGCTCTTTGAGTGGCTCCTCCTGTCCTGCCATCTTGTTTTACAGCCTACTTTTAACTCTAGTCTTTACTTTGCCTTTTTTCCAATAATTGCATGTTTTGGATTTCCACCTAAAGCCCTTCAAATTTGCTAGTCTGATCATTATTTTGTTTAGGATATAATAAAACGGTGAATTTTTGTGAGTACCACCAAATTCATATTTAAACATTACTTCTTTAGTTTTAATTTCATATTCTTTTGCCTTTTGTAATCAGAAGTAGCAAGTCTCCTAGGCAACTGATTATTTTAAGTAAAACTGTTAGATGAAAAAATGTAGGCAAGAAAGGCCTATGAAAAAAGGACAAATCAGTAAGCACTAATTTTTGCTCCATTAAGATAATGTTCAAATGGTGGCCCAAGAGTAATTATGGAAGCAATGATTGCTTTCTCCACAAGATGGCCCTTGACAACACCCTCCACAGGGCGGTGCATCCCTGCCTGCAACAGAAGGTGAGCACTGGCTCTCTGAGCTTGGTTGTATGCACACTCTTGTGAAAACAACTGAATTCTTTAGCCCCCAAAGAAGAGAATTTGTCTGAAGAGACAAAGTCTTAGAATAGTAATCTCTCCCTTCTGCTGACTCTTAAAATTTGGAGAGGAAATTCTCTGATCTAAATTCTGCACGTAGAAAAATCAAATCTTTAAGTCATCAACAAACTTGTATGTCAATATTTAAGGTTTGGCAATCTTTCAAACTTCACCACAGTAGAGGCTGAAGTTTCATTTTGGTCATTGCAGAAACTAGCATTTTGCTATACCTTAAAATGGCTTTTGAGGAGGAAAAAAAAAAAGTATCATATAGCCTGGTAGAGTCAGATGCAATACAGATTGTCTATATCTAAGACTTAAGATATATAAAAAGCCTATTTAGATGTAATTTTTAGTTATAATAAATGAGTAATATCTCTTTCTTCGAATTTCTATGCATAGACAAATGGAAATGTAGTTATGAACATACACTGGTAGACAGTCTTGGCATACATGTTCACATGACTGAAGGAAGCTTTTTTAAAAATAATCATTGCACCTCAGATTGAATTTAAGATATATTGAGGTGCCTGTGGCTCAGTAGGTTGAGCATCCAACGTCAGCTCAGGTCATGATCTTGCAGTCCATGAGTTCAAGCCCCACATCAGGCTCTGTGCTGACAGCTCAGAACCTAGAGCCTGCTTCAGATTCTGTGTCTCCCTCTCTCTCTGCACCTCCCCCATTCATGCTCTGTCTCTCTCCCTCTCAAAAAGAAATAAACACTAAGAAAAATGTTTTTAAAAAAAAATCAAATCTAAGATATAGAGCTAGTTTTAAAATAATCTTCACATAAAAAATTGAAAAATCTACATTGTCATTTTCTGAATTAAGAATTGATTGTTTCTATCATTTTATCTCACATTTTATTACTTTCAAGGATTTCTGATATATTAACTAATTAGACTAGACTTGGCCATACACAGTGGCACTGCAGACCTTAACTATCTGCTGGTTTCAGTTCAAGAAAGATGATTAAGGTGGCCCTAAGAGCAGCCCAGTCCCAGAACATGCATATCTCTTGTTGCTTATGTGGAAACATTTAAATGAAACAGCCAAATACATTAGTCCCATCCAAATCTGCTATATAGGGTTGGACTCATGTATATCCAGCCAAAAAGGGGGGCCAGAGAAATACAAATATACCAAAGTGCTCATTCTCCAACTTATACTAATCAACTTACAGATACTAGTATTAGAACTTTCCTTTTTAGATGTCAACTAGATTCAGAAATATATAATTTGCAGTGCTTGTATTGTTTAGAATATAGGCTTTGGGGGCACCTGGATTAAGCATCCAAATTTGGTCAGGTCATAATCTCAGCATTCACAAGTCCAAGCCCCACATCAGGCTCTCTGCAGTCAGCACAGAGCCCACTTCAGATTCTCTGTCTCTCTCTCTGCCTCTTTCTTTCTCTCTCCTTCCCTCAAAAATAAACATTTTTTAAAAAGAATATAGGTTTTTAAGATTGTCTAACACTATACTAAAACATTTCAATAAAATCATGGTACTTGTTTCATTAAAAAAAGAAAAACAGACAAAGATATTACAAGAAAATAAAACTACCCAATATCCCTCATTAATTTGGACTTTAAAAATTCTAATCAAATTTTAGGGGGGGAAATCTGTCACTATATAAAAATGATAATAAATTATGATTAAGAAGGGTTCATCAAAGAAATGCAAGATTAGTTTAACATCTGAAAATAAATCAATGTCATATTAAACTAAAAAATATAAACTCAATACATGTAGAAAAAAATCATTTGAAGAGATCTAATTTCTACTTCTAATAAAAACTTGCAGAAAACAAATAATAAAAGGAAACTTTCTCAACCTGATAAAGAGAATCTATAAAAAATCCAAGCTAACATCACACTTAATTGTGGCAAACTGAATGCTCTACCCCAAATTAGGGACAAGACAAGGGCATCCACTCCCACCTCTTCTATTCAATATTGTACTAGAATTTCTAGCCATGGCAATAGGCAAGAAAGACAAATAAAAGCTATTCAGATTAGAAAAGAGGAAGGAAAACTATCTTTATTCACAATGTAATTGTTTAGAAAATCTTTTGAAATAAAAGATGGTGATGTAGAAAGACCCTGAACTCATTCCTTCCCACGGACACACTGAATCCACAACTACAATTCCCTCTGAAAAAAGACCAGAAAACTGGCTCAACAGTTGCTTCACATCAAATGAGAAAAGGATGGTATCAAGGTAGATAGGAAAGGCTAAGACATGCCAAAAATTTACTGCCCCTGGCATGGTAAGCCACAATTGAGAGGGATCTCACAAATTGAGCTTCTCTCAGAGGAATGAAGGTTGGTAACCCATATCCAGCACTCCAATCCTAAAGACCTGTACCTGAGAGACAAGCTCCTAAAATAGCTGCCTTTGAAAACCAACAAGGCTCACATTCACAAAACCTGGGAGTCTTTAGAAAACCGAGAGACTACTCTTGAAGCACTCATATACTCACTTGACTCAGGGCCCAGTACAAAGGCAGCAGTTTGGGAAGCACCCAGACTAGTCTGCTAACCTCCAAGCATCAACTGAAAGGGCAGAGACCTGTTGGGATTCTCTCCAAGGATGGGCACCATTTTTGCACTCTCCCTTTGCTGTAGCCAGTGGGCACGTGCCATTCCCCTCTCCCCTTGCCTCACTAAAAGTGGTGGGTGTGCAATATCCCTGCACTTGCTTTCTGCCTTGCTAAAGCTGGCAGGTGCATTCCATACCTATTTTCCCTCTGCCATGATCCACAGGGCCAGTGTCTCCTAGCAGGGGACTTTTACAGACACTTAACGTCCTAGTATTTTTTACATCTTGTACCCCAGTTTTTACAGTTGCAGCCCAGGAGATGCCTCTTGAGCACCTGGCTATGGAGGCTAGAGATTTGTATTCCTAAGTCCCAAGGCACTATTACAATCAGAGAGGCAGTTCTTGACAGAGTACCACCTCCAGGGCAGTATACATGTCAAAAACTAAAACACCCGATCTTTCTGAGAAGGGGACCTATTTGCCTGCCCAGGGGCGTTGGCCTGATGAGCAGGCTCCTGGTCTGGCATATTCCTAGAGGCCTACAGAGGTTCTCTAAGGGAACGGGGCCAATGGATGCAGGCCTCGTGCTCTCCCTCTGCCTCACGCCAGCTTGCCTATATCCCCAGGGACAAGTTTACACTCTTGTCTGGCACCTTGATTTTTGCGTTTGCTGCCAGGGAACACCTTTTCATCACCTGACTCTGAAGGCCAGCAGGACTCACATTTATGCATCCCACAAGACTAACCAACAGAGTAAGAGTTTTCAAATAGCTGCCACCCTCAGGGCACACCAAGAAGCAATAGACCAGGAGCTGAGCTCTCTACAAGAAAATACCTATAAACTTATCGCTATAGCTACAGCCTAAAAAGTAGGCTTTTAATTAAATACATATCTAAGACTCAACTGTAAACCTTTCAAGAGAGAAAACAGGCACTATCTTCAGGCTCTCCCTCTACCACATTCCAGAACATCAATATCTCTTTGAAGGGAGCTCTTACTTGCGTCTGGTACCCCAGTTTTTATATTTTGTACCCCAGTATTTGCAGCTGCCACACAGAAATGCTCCTGGATCACCAAGACAGCTTGAGCCCCTGGGACCCATGGGACTATAACAATCGGAGAGATAGTTCTTGGCAAGCCACTACCCGTAGAGCACTGCACAGCCAGCAGACTAAAACACACTCCCAGACTTTCTCTGTAAGAGGCCTATTTATTTATCCTGGAGCTTTAGCCTGAGAGTCAGGTTCAGGATTTCCTTGAGGCTACTGAGGTACTCTCAGGGAATGTAGATGAGAGGACATCATCTTTATACTCTCCTGCCTTGCTACAGCTCACTTGTACCTCCCAGAAAGGGGCTTATATATTCCTGTGGAGCCCAATTTTTGCAACAGCTGCAAACAGGACAGCGCCTACTTCCTAGTCTGGAAGCCAGCAGGATCCACAATGGCAGTCCCACAGGACTGTACATACAACATAGTAAAAGCTGCTGCCTAAGAATCTGGCTTTCAATCAGTCTGAAACTAGATGCTGGCACATCCTCAACAACTGAAGCTATTAAAAAATAAATCAGGCTGCTTGGACATTGAAAAAGATTCAAGAAACAATCAAAAGCTAGGGCAAAGTTAAACAATAAGGGTCATCTCCTACAGGAGTACACTCCTGACAGACTGGGAGAAATAGCTGTTTCACCTAATACATAGGAAGAAAAACACAAAGAAGAGTCAAGTAAAATGAAGAAACAGAGAAATATGTTCTGAACAAAAGAACAAGATAAAACCTCAGGAAAAAAAAGTTAATGAAACATGGATAAATATTCTCCTAATAGTTCAAAGTAAAAGTTATAAAGATGCTCACCAAACTTGGAAGAAAAATGGATAAACAGTGAGAACTTCAACAAAAAAAATATGGAGGTTCCTCCAAAAGTTAAAAATACAACTACCCTATGATCCAACAATTGCATTACTAGCTATTTACTCAAAAGATACAAAAATACAGATTTGAAGGGGTACATGCACCCCAATGTTTATGGCAATATTATCAACAATAGCCAAACTATGGAGAGAGCCCAAATGAACAATAAAGAAGATGTGGGGTGTGCATGTGTGTGTGTGTTTGTGTGTAACTGTGTGTGTGTGTGTGCGCGCACACACACACACACACGCTATGGACTACCACTCAGCCATCAGAAAGAATGAAGTCTTATCATTTGTAACACTGTGGATGGAGCCAGAGTATATTATGCTAAGCAAAATAAGTCAGAGAAAGGCAAATATGATTTTACTCATATGTGTAATTTAAGAAACAAAACAGATGAACATATTGCAAGAATGGGGAGAGAGGGGGGAAAACCATGAGAGACTCTTAAAAACACAGAACAAACTGAGGGCTGATGGAGGGAGGTGGGCCCGGGATGGGCTATATGGGTGATAAGTATTCAGGAGAGCCCTTATTATGATGAGCACTGGGTGTTGTATGTAAGTGATAAATCACTGAATTCTACTCCTGAAACCAATATTACACATGTCAACCAACTAAAATTTAAGAAAAAATTGAAAAGATGGGGCGCCTGGGTGGCTTAGTCGGTTAAGTGTCCGACTTTCGCTTAGGTCATGATCTCGCGGTTCGTGGGTTCGAGCCCCGCGTCGGGCTCTGTGCTGACTGCCAGCTCAGAGCCTGGAGCCTATTCCAGAGTCTGCATCTCCCTCTCTCTCTGACCCTCCCCTGTTCACGCTGTCTCTCTCTCGAGAAATAAATAAAAATATTAAAAAAAAAAAAAAAAAAAAAGAAAAAATTGAAAAGAAAAAAGATAGGAAATATAAGAACATATCAAACAGAACTCACAGAGCTAAACAATATAATAACTGAATTGAAAAATACACTACAGAGATTCAATATATTACATAAAGCAGAAGAAAGGATCAGTAATCTCAAAGACAGGGCGGTGGAACTCATCCAAACAGAACAGAAAAAAGAAAAAAAGTAATTTTAAAAAGTGAAGCTATCAACATCGAGCTGAACAACATTCACATTATCAGGGTCCCAGAAGAGAAAGAGACAGAAAATTTACTTGAATAAATAATGGCTGAAAACTTCTCCAACTTGGGAGAGGAAGCAAACACTCTAGGAAGCCCAGAAAGTTCCAAATAAGATGAATGAACCCAAAGAAATCTACACCATGACACATTACAATTAAAATGTCAAAAGTGAATGATAAAGAGATAATCTTAAAGTCTTAAAAGCAGCAAGAGAAAAACAATGTATTAATTACAAGGTAACCTCCAAAAGGCTATCAGATTTTTCACAGAAATTTTTCAGGTCAGAAGGAAGTAGCATGAAATATTCAAAGCACTGAAATTAAAAAACTTGCAAACAAGAATACTCAACCCAGCAAAACTGTCATTCAGAACTGAAGGGGAGATAAAGTTTTCTAGACACGCAAAAGCTGAAGAAGTTCAACACCACTAAACCAGAAAAAATATTTCTTACAAGAAATCTTAAAGGAACTTCTTTAAAATGAAAACAGGGGCGCCTGGGTGGCTTAGGCGGTTAAGCGACCGAATTTCGCTTAGATCATGATCTCGCGGTTCGTGGGTTCGAGCCCCGCGTCGGGCTCTGTGCTGACTGCCGGCTCAGAGCCTGGAGCCTGTTTCAAAGTCTGTGACTCCCTCTCTCTCTGATCCTCCCCTGCTCACGCTGTCTGTCTGTCTGTCTGTCTCTCTCTCTCTCTCTCTCTCCTAGAAATAAAACATTAAAAAAAAATAAAAAAATAAAAATAAAATGAAAACAAAGGGCTCTAATTCGTAACAAGAAAATATGTGAAAATATAAATCACATGGGTAAAAGGTAAATATACAGTAAAGGCAATGGTTTAATCACATACAAAGCTAATAAGAATGTTCAAAGACAAAATTAATAAAACTGCAACTACAATGATTAGTTTAAAAATACACATAATATGTGAAATTGTGACATCAAAAACATAAAAGAATAAATGTACAGTTTTAGAATGTGTTCAACTTATTTGCTGTCAATATAAAATAGACTGTTATAGTTTGCTACCTGAAAGAACTATGGTAACCAAGAACAAAAACATACATTAAATACACAAAAAATAATGAAAGAGAAATCTAATCATAATACCAATAAAAGTTATCAAAATACAAAGGAAAAGAGCAAGAAGGAACAGAGATGAACTACAAGACAGCCACAAAACAAGTTAACAAAATAGCAATAAGTACATGCCTATCAATACTTAAATGTATTGAATGAACGAAATCAATATACAAAATATGTTGCATTCTATACACTAAAAAACTATCAAAAAGAGAAAGAAAACATATTCTTTTATATATAAAAGAATAAAATACCTAGCATTAAATTTAACCAAGGAGGTAAAAGACCTGAACACTGAAAAATATAAAATGCTACTGGAAAAAATTAGAAAAAAAAAAAAAAAAGCACAAATGAATGGGAAGATATTCCAGGCTCATTGATTGGAAGAATTAAAAAGATCACTCACCAGGAATGGTTGGGATTTATTCCCAGGATGCAAGGATAGTTCAATATTCACAAATCAATCAATAGCATATACCACATAAACAAAACAAAGCATAAAAATCATATGATCAGGAGTGGCAGTCAGGTGGCAATCAGTCAGTTGAACATCTGACTTTTGATTTTGGCTCAGGTCATGATCTCATACTTTATGGGATCAATCCCGGCATGGGGCTCTGCACTGACAGCACAGAGTCTGTGTGGGATTCTCTCTGCTCCTACCTCGCTTCCCCTGCTCATGCTCTTTCTCTCTCAAAATAAATAAAAATTTTTTTTAATCATATGATCATTTCAAAAAATACAGAAAAAGCACTTGACTAGATGCAACATCCATTCATGGTTAAAAAAAAAAAACTCTCAACAAACTGGGGTTAAAAGGAACATACCTCAATATAACAAAGGCCTTATGTGAAAAACCCACAGCTAACAACATACTCAATGGTGAAAAATTGAGAGCTTTCCCTCAAAGTCACTAACAAGACAAGGATATCCACTCTTGCCATTTTTATTGACCATAATACTGGAAGTCCTAGCCACAGCAATTAGACAAGAAAAAGGAAAAAAAAAAAAGAGTTATCCATATTGGTAAAGAAGAAGCTGAACAGTTACTATTTGTAGATGACATATTATACACAGAAAATCCTGAAGACTCCACCAAGAAACTACTAGAAGCAATAAATGAATTCAATTAAAAAAAGGTTAATTTTGTATTAATACAAAATTAATACCAAGATATCAGTAGCATTTCTATACACTAACACTGAAGTCACAGAAAGAAAAATTTAGAAAATAACACAATTTATAATTGCATCAAAAAGAACAAAATACCAAGGAATAAACTTAACCAAAGAGGTAAAAGACCTCTACTGTGAAACTTATAAAACACTGATAAAAGAAACTGAAGATGACACAAACAAATGGAAAAATATTCCATGCTCACAGACTAGAAGAATTAATATTGACAAAATGTCCATAATCCCCAAAGCAGTCCACAAATTCAATGCAATCACTTTCGAAATTCCAACAGTATTTTTCTCAAAACTAGAGCAAATGATATTAAAACTTATATAGAACCACAGAAGATCCTGAATAGCCAAAACAATCTTGAAAAATAAGAACAAAACTGGAGATATCACAATTCTGGATTTCAATATATACTACAAAGCTATAGTAATCAAAACAGTATGGTTTGGCACAAAAACAGACACATAGATCAATGTAACAGAACAGAGACCTAGGAATTAACCTATAACCATATGGTCAATTTATCTATGACAAAGGAAACAAGAATATACAATGGGGAAACTATGGTCTTTTCAATAAATGGTACCATAAAAACTGGTCAACTACATGTAAAAGAATAAAACTAGACTACTTTCTAACACCATACATAAAAATAAACTCAAAATGTTGTTAAAGACTTAAATATGAGACCTGAAGCCCTAAAAATCCCAAAAGAGAACAAAGGCAGTAATTTCTCTGACATCAGCCATACAGAGCAACAGTTTTCTAAAGGTGTCTCCATTGGGACTATACCAAAATAAAAAGCTTTTGCACAGCAAAGGAAACCATCAACAAAACAAAAAGAGAACATACTAAATGTGAGAAGATATTTTCAAATGATATAACTTATAAGGGGTTAATATCCAAAATATATAAAGAACTTCTACAACTCAACACCAAATAGCAAATATTGTGATTAAAAAATGGGCAGGGGACCTGAATAGGGAGAAAAAAGAATACTCATTCACTGTTGGTAGAAATGAAAACTGGTTCAGCCACTGTGAAAAATATGAAGGTTCCTCAAATAATTAAAAATAGAGTTACCATATGATCTAGTAATTCCACTTCTGGGTATTTACCCAAAGAAAATGAAAACGCTAATTTCAAAAGATATATGCACCCCTGTTCATAGCAGCATTATCTACAAGAGCCAAATATGGAAGCAGCCCAAGTGCCCATTGATAGATGAATGGATTAGAAAGATATGAGGGACAGGGAATAATAACAGAAGATTATTCAGCCATAAAAAAGAATGAAATTTTGCCATTTGCAACAACATGGATGGATCTAGAGGGTACAATGCTAAGTGAAATAAGTCAATCAGAGAAAGACAAATATCATATGATTTCATTCATGTGTGGAATCTAAGAAATAAAAGAAAGGAAAAAGAGACAAACAAAAAAGAGCCTTAAATATAAAGAACTGGCAGCTACCAGAGACTAGGTGGGTGAGGGCATGGGTGAAATTGGTAAAGGGGATTAAGACTGCATTTACTGTGATGAGCAATGAGTAACTGGAATTGTTGAATCACTATACTGCACACCTGAAACTAATATAACACTGTATATTAATCATATCGGAATTTAAAAATTAAAAAGCTTTTTAAAAAAATAATTCAAGGTAGAATATAAAAAGAATGGCCACAAAACTTGAATAGGCATTTTTCCAAAGCAGACATACAAGTGGCAAACAGGCAACATGAAAGAATGCTCAACATCACTAACCATCAGGGAAATGCAAATCAAAACCACGAAAAGATAGCACTTCATACCTGTCAGATTGGTTATTATCAAAAAGATATTTAAAAAATAACAAGTGTTGGTGAGGATGTGGAATAAAGGGAACCCTCCTATACATTTGGTAGGAATGTAAATTGGTATAGCCACTATGGAAAAGAGTGTAGAGCATTCTCAAAAAATTAAAAGGAGAGCCAGTGTACAATACAGCAATACCACTTCTGGGTAACTGTCCCAAGAAAATTAAAACACTAATTTGAAGAGATATATGCACCCTTATGATCACTGCAGCATTGTTTGCAATAGCCAAGATGTGGAAGCAATCTAAGGCATATCACTCAGCCATAAAAAAGAATGAAATCTTGGCATTTGCAACAACACTGGAGAGACCTAGAGGCCATTATGATAATTGAAATAAGTCAGAGAAAGACAATTATGACTTCATTTATACGTAGAATCTGAAAAATGAAACAAAAATGAACAAACGAAACAAGTATAGGAAACTACTGGTTTCCAGAGGTGGAAGGGGTTGGGGAATGGGGGAAATATGTGAAGGGAACTAAGAGGTACAAAGTTCTAATTATAAAATACGTAAGTCATGGGCAGGGCACATAAGTGGCTCAGTCATTTGAGCAACCAAGTCTTGATTTTGGCTGAGGTCATGATCTCATGGTTCATGGGTTTGAGCTACACATCAGGCTTTGTGCTGACAGTTCAGAGCCTACAGCCTGCTTCAGATTCTGTCACCCTCTCTCTCTGCCCTTTACTCATGCTCTCTTTCTCTCTCAAAAGTAAATCAACATTAAAAAACTTTTAAATAAATAAATAAGCCATGGGGATATAATGTATAGCATAGGGAATATAGTCAATAATGCTGTAATAATTTTGTATGGTGACAAGACAGTAACCAGACTTATTCTGAGGGTCCTCTCATAATGTATAAAAATACTGCATCAACTATAATCTACAACTGAAAGTAATAGGATATTGGAGGTCAATTATGCTCTAATAAAAAAATTGTACACTGTGTAGGGGCGCCTGGGTAGCTTAGTCGGTTAAGCATCCAACTTTCGCTCAGGTCATGATCTCGCGGTTCATGGGTTCCGGCCCCACGTCGGGCTCTGTGCTGACTGACAGCTCAGAGCCTGGAGTCTGTTTCAGAGTCTGTATCTCCCTCTCTCTCAGACCCTCCCCTGCTCATGCTCTCTCTCTCTCCTAGAAATAAATTTTAAAAAAAAAATTTTTTTTTAAATGTGCAGTGTGTACTAAATGTCAATTATGTCTCAATAATGCTATTAACAGGATTGAGACACAAATTGATGAAAATTTTGAGCATGACAACCACTTAAGCTCAGGTCATGATCTCACAGTTCATGATTTCAAGCCCCACATAGGGCTCTGTGCTGACAGAGCCTGCTCAGAGTCTCTGTCTCCCTCTTGCTCTGCTCTTCCCCCAATTGCACTCTCTCTCTCAAAAATAAACATTCAAAGACTAAATGAAATGAAATAAATAAAAAGGAGAAAGAGGGAAAGAAACTGAGAGAGAAGCGTCTCATCTGGAGAAGAATGCCATATAAAAAATACAAAATAAGGGGTGCCTGGGTAGCTCCGTCAGTTAAGCGCTGACTTTGGCTCAGGTCATGATCTCATGGTTCGTGGGTTCGAGCCCCGCATCGGGCTCTGTGCTGACAGCCATCTCAGAGCCTGGAGCCTATTTCAGATTCTGTATCTCCCTCTCTCTCTCTGACACTCCCCTGCTCATGCCGTCTCTGTCTCTCTCTCTCTCTCTCTCTCTCTCTCTCTCAGAAATGAATAAAACATTTAAAAAAAAACTGCAAAATAAGTGTGATAATCAGAAAAATGATCATTTGCAACCCCAATAATATAATTTAATCAGGTAAAAATGGTAATTGATTTTAAAACATGGTTTGTACTCTTTTATACATTTTATATATTTCACCTCATATTAAAACTACTAGCATTCTTAGACTAATTCAGTCCAGTTTCTTTGCAAAACTCAACCTGGTGAACTCTTATAACAGGCAGCAGTTCTGATAAAAGCATGGTGAACTACAAAGTCATGGCCACATTCTCTAGGGAAGACATTGATACAACTGAGAAATTCTGGCAATCATATAGAGGTTATTCACAAGTCGTGATCTAGTCTGGAAAATAGCTTGCATCTCTGTTTCAAGTCATTTTCACAAACAATAGAGAAGCATATTTACAAGAATCAATAAAGATGCTTTTTTACAATATTTTCCAAGATTTTTGAGATAATGACAAGAATGCATATAATTTCTATACATTTTATGAGGTGAGACATAAGCAAAGAATCTTTGTTATATGTTTATCTTCCATTCTTCTTGCTATGTGTGAGAGCTGGTATTTCTCTTTACTATAGAAATAAAAAAAATAGAAAAAGTATTTCAAATGTTACTGATATGTTTTTAGTGAAAAAAAAAGCATGCAATTTGAACATTTCACCTCTAGCAATTTCAGTATTATTTTATTTCAATTAGCTAGGGAACTACTGCTTTATACAGCTGCAGGTGTAAAAAGTAGTAAAATCCCTCCAGTGATTAAGGCTGCTGCCAGTATCCTAATAGGATTTTTAAGTATACATCTTCTGGATCTCTCCTCTTCCTCCTTCCTTTTAAGCATCAAAATACCTGGGGAAATTAAGCTAATTATGAACTATTCTGTTATACTTAAAATACATCCTTAGTTTAAAAATAATAATAAAGCTTTACACTACTAGAAAGTTGTATTACTCATTATTAAAAGGCTGAAACAATCAGAGAAACAAAACCACAAAAAACAAAGATCATATTACATATTTCTGAATTTGAAAGCAGTGTGATAACTCTTTTTTTTTTTAATATTTTTATTTATTTCTAGGAGAGAGAGAGAGACAGCATGAGCAGGGGAGGGTCAGAGAGAGAGGGAGTCACAGACTCTGAAATAGGCTCCAGGCTCTGAGCTGGCAGTCAGCACAGAGCCCGACGCGGGGCTCGAGCCCACGAACCGCAAGATCATGACCTAAGCGAAAGTCGGACGCTTAACCGACTAAGCCACCCGGGCGCCCCAGCAGTGTGATAACTCTTAAGGAAATGAAATAGACTTCAATGACTTTTAAAATAAGAAACTATAAAAAAGGAGCAAAATTATTTATATTTCTCTTTTCTTTCTTGTTCCTACTTTTAATAAAAATATATTTCTCAGTACCTGCTTCCTATACCCAAGGCAACTGAAAATTTCCTCTCATTTTAATCTGGGAAAATTATTTACTCAGTGGTATACTATCTTGTTTCTACCTCAAAGGGTCTAACACCAATTGGCTGTATTGCAATTCATTTATGACAACAATTTAGCAACAGGCTTTACAATTTAAGTTTTTCCACAAGCATGCTCTCACTTCAGAGGCCAGCTGCAAGTCTCAGAGGGTCACCCAGGCACCTGTACTTCTGGCTACCAATTTAGGAGGTCCCCATGATCCCCCTCAGGTTTAATAATTCACTAGAACAACTCAGAGAATTCAGGAAAGTGCTATACTTATGATTACCATTTTAATATTTTTAATGTTGGTTTATTCATTTAGAGAGAGAGTAAGAGTTCAAGCAGGGGAGGGGCAGAGAGAGAGGGAAAGAGAAAGAATCCCAACCAAGCTCTACACTGCCAGTGCAGAGCCTGACATGGGGCTCAAACTCACAAACTGTGAGATCATGAACTGAGCCAAAATCAAGAGTTGGACGCTTAACCAACTGAGCCTTTCAGGTGCCCCACCATATTATTATAAAGAATACACACATGAGGACCAGACAAATGAAGAGATTCATGGAGCAAGGTCTAGAAGGACATGCAGAGTTTCCATGCTATCCCTCGTGAGCCAGAGCACATCACCCTCCTGGTACCTCTATGTGTTCACCAACCAAGAAACTCCACTAGGATTCAATGTAGAGAGTTTTTACTGGGGTTTCTTTACACAAGTATGACAGATTAAACACTGGCCACATGACTGAATCTGAGCTTCAGCTATCTTTTCCTACCCTGAAGTCAGATTAACCCAAAGTTACACCTTCTAATCAACTGGTTAATTTTTCTGGTTACCAGCCTCCATTCTGAAGCTATTTAGGGGGCCCACCATGGGTCACCTCAGTGTAATATAGTCCTATTACTCAGAAGACTCCAAGGATTTTTAGGAGCTCCATGCCAGGAACACAGGACAAAGACCAGACAATTATTTTTAAGGTATCACACATGTCTAGCTGGTTCTGGTGCCTTTGAGTAGCCACACAAGCTATTCCCACACTTCCTGTTGTCTAGGGTTCAATGCCCTGAACTACCCCATCCTACGTACCTGTTCTGATTTTGAGGCTCACTCTATTTGCCCGACATCTTATGATTCATCAAATAGGCTGGTTCTTCCACCATCTCACCCTTACCTGCACCTCTCAGCTTGGCCTATATCTTCTCTTTTTCCAGATTACATCTTTATCCCTCTTGCCCATGAATTTTCTTCCATTTAGTAAATTAAATAATCTCCTTGGACTAATGAATTAATGCCTTAAGAGAACAAGCTGCCTACAACTAACATCTTAATAGGATCAAGAACTAAGACTGTGCATATGAGCATGACTTTACTATTGCAAGAAATTCTTGTGCAGTAAGATAATGTTGCAGAAAATCCTGAAGAAAATCCATTTATCCAAAGAGCCAACTATTCAATTAGTCTTCTCTCAAAACAACAGATTGCTCATCAGAATAAATACCTCCTCCCGTGGTCAACACATAACTCAAAAGGACAAATTACTTGATTATTAAATAACCCTCTATGTATCAAAACCTAATTCCAAACCCTCACTTTGCTATGCTCACTAATCTTAAATTATTATATCATTAGGACTGTTCAAGCCCACTTAGCCAAATCACTGAAAGACCTGCAGACCCCAGATACAAATATGTGTCCTTAATCTCTCCTTTTCTAAGATACTACTAACATTCTGTCTAGAAGGTGGCCCCCTTACTGGAGGATAGGAAACTTCACTTCAGTTAACCAACATATTACTTCAGTGCTCTTTTCAGAAAGCTGGTCATCAGTAATGGCCACTGAAACTTTTCTTCCTGTAAGATTCAGATAAGAGTAACCCTTCCCATCTAACCAGTTTGACCTAGTCTCAAATGATTCTGATATGGGGTGTTGATGATCCTCTGGCTATTGCTATTTCTGTGAGTAATAATACTTTGACCCAGCTTCTGACAGCATCCAAAAAACTATGATAGACTAACTTCTTATCTTGCAAGGAGGGTAAAATCTTAGGATTGTCACAGTTCTTGACAATCCTATTATATTAGAGAGTAGAAATAAAAGATTTCTAGATAACAACATGTGAATTAAAAAAAAAAGAGGTGGCTCTTTTATATGGTAGAACAAAATAGAAGTGAAATTGATAAAAATCCATTAAATTTAACTTTTAGTGGAACTGGAGATTTGATTTTAAGCAGTCAACAGAATGTCAAATAGCTCCATAATTCAGAGTTTTTTAAATGAATTTAAACCATTTTGATATATGGCTATGATATTTAAAATGAACATAAATGATTCTGCTTTTCTAACAGGTATCTAGTATTATTCAAAATAATATAATTTATTTGTTGTGTACGTAGAAATGTTAGAAATTTTCTTTTGACGTAATTCTCAGGTTTTTAATTCCAATGAAAGCTACTGGTAAGAAATGTTACCATTCAAGAATATGAGTTGGCTGAGGGCAAAATTATTTTTATTATCTTTGTGTACCTTACACTACATACCAGTGTCCTACATATGATACATTCTCAATAAAGAAAAAAGAATGGGGGCACCTGGGTGGCTCAGCTGGCTGAGCATCCAACTCTTTATTTTAGCTCAGGTCATGATCCCAGGGTCATGGAACCAAGCCCCGCATTGGGCTCAAGTGCTGAACATGGAGCCTGCTTAAGATTCTCTCACCCTCTGCTCCTCCCGTGCTTGTGCATGCACTTGCATGTGTGCTCTCTCTCTAAAAAAAAAGAAAAAATAGGAAAAAAAGAATGGAAAAAAGAAAAGAAAATATGAAAAAATGAAAAAAAGATGATAAAAATGAAGCATAAATAAAGGTAAGCTTATGAAAAAGAAGAAAAGGGAGGTAGAAAAAGAAGAAAATCATGGAAAAGGGGAAGGTCATGAAGGAGAGGAAAAGAAACAAAATAAAAGAATTCTTTTTGTATCACACAACAGTAAAATGGCAAGAAATTCTCAAGATTTAGTAAAGTTTTGGCAGAAGCTATAGAGATTACAGAATTTGTATTTAAAACATTAATAAAGTGAAGCAAGTCACATAAAGGGCAAAATCAGCTTTCCTCCATTTTTCTCATCTGTGGGTGATTGTCCTAGAAGTGTAGCCAGTTCACTGGCCACTGCAGGGTCCACAGTTGAGACTGGCGTCTGCATGCCTAACACCAAATGCACAGATGGCCAAGACTCTATCCAGTTACCTGGCACATGGCACTGGATGCAACAGCTCTCACAAAGGTGCTTTTGTCCATGGATGGACACCAAATTGTTTTTGTTGAGGGGAGAACATGATTAGAAACGTCTTATTCAGCCATGTTGCTGACATCCCTCTCAGAAATATACCACTTCTAAGTTGATGGTATATTGATACTGGGTGTTTGTTAAATATTTGTTGAGTGAATTAATTTAGGGTATAGTTCTGTTGAAGTACATTCATGTATTTGAGATTTCAGAATTCAAGACTTTGATAATTTGGCTTTGTTTTTGCACTTAAGCCAGTTCAATTAAAAATTTTCAGTCGTTTAAGCATCCAGCTTTGGCTCAGGTCATGATCTCAGTTTCTGAGTTCAAGTCCCGCATCAGTTTCTGTCCTGACCGCTCAGAGCCAGGAGCCTGCTTCAGATTCTGTGTCTCCCTCTCTCTACTCCCCTGCTTGCTCACTCACTCTCTCTCAAAAATAAATAAACATTAATTTTTTTTTAATTTTTATATACTTAAGTACTTAAACTCTTACCATCTATCATGAAAAAAATGCTTTTTGGTGGAATCCCAGCTTTGTCATGTAAATTCAACCAAGTAATTTTTATTTTACACATACAGTTTTGTTCCTCTAAAGTACATCTGTATTTTTAAAAAAAAAAAAAGTACATCTCTCTTATAGAGTTGCGGTTTTTTTCCTCCATTACTGAACATCTGATTGGGAAATATAGGCATTGACTTTTGTTTTGAACTTATTGCCTTTTAAGTGGTAGATTGAGTCTAAACCTAGAATTTAAGAGAGAGAGAGATAAATGATCAACTTGGGAATAAAATAGAGAAAAGAATCAACAAATTAACACATCTCCTTCCTCCTTTTCATGAAAGATGTAGCTGAGCAGATCAAGACAGTAACAAGCAGAGTCATTTAATGAATCAAAATAGTTCTCTTGTTTTGGCTTAGAATCATAATGTGTTAAATCTGACAAGCCATTCATACAGCTGTAAACTCTCAATGTACGAAAAATTAATTGTATGTAGTATGGAAGTCAGAAATTAAGGCTCCAACCTCCACTAAGTTCAGCTTGGCTAAAGCTGCACTAGATTATAATTGCTCAAAAAACTCAGGAAATTTCATTCAATTTTATATATGACACATAAATTTTCCACTGCTCAAAATTTGTCTTTCAAAATTCTTGCAATTTGACATTACAGATGAATAGTAAGATCAGTACACAGGCTATTTCCATTGTTTTAACGTTACAGAGAAATTCTAAGGCTAAGTCAGAATTAGTCTGAACACTACAGATCCAAGTCCCAAAGAAAAAGCTCATTGTCACAGGGCCAGACCTGGTGAATGACTAGCTGACAGTGAAGCAGGCAGTCAGGGGTCTAGCAAGGTATTAAAGGCATGAGAGTTGTCACATCTGTTGGCCCTTTCTTACTCTACTGTCTGTACCCATTCATCTATGTGGGACCCAGTAGCAGGGCATCGAGGGGTTCAGAGACAGACATCAGCAATGATTAAAAGTCAGGTGAGCAGTCATTGCCAGATACTGTTCCGTGTTAAGCAGGACCAGCCAGCATCCTATAAAAAGAGGTGAGAAAGACTGGCGTGGGGCAGAGACCCAAAAGATCTAAGTAAGTTCCTAGCCAATAGATCTGACATCAATTTAGATAGACCTCTCACTGTAGAAGAGGCCAGGGGAATTACTGAATTATCTCTAATAGGATGTTTATATTAAAGAGGCTCGCTTATGTCAAGAAAGTCTTCCATTCTAGTAGATAATATCGTGTGCTGCTTAAATCTGACTCAAAGCACCCACCTACTCCCTTAGCTCCCAGAGTGTTGACTGCAGACAGCTTGCACATGAGTCCCTCTCCAGGAACTGACCTTAGACAAAGGCACTACGTCATGCTCCCTCCTCAGAGGCAGCCTACAACCTATGAATGATGCAGCGGTATAAAGACCCAGACCTTTGACTCAACTAGAAATCCTTACATGTCCAGATCTCCACATAGAAGAGCTGAGATCTCTACTACAAATGCATCCCAGCTCAGCTTCTCCTTCTCCTAATCCTACTTCCTTCACACCTCCACAGGGTCTTTGAAAGCACTCCTGTGGAGTATCAAGTCACTCTGTGAGGAGGTTTACTATAGCACATTCATGTATTTTTCCCGTCCTTCCTACCTTCCGTTCTTTCTTCTAACTAGACAAATCCACAAAGGATTTGAGGCCACTGTAGTGTGTCTTATAGGAAACACAGTCATTACCCATGTGCTTCTTCCATCCTTACAACAGTGTTCACTTTAATTACTTATAATTTTATCCTGAGGAAAAAATATACAAATTATATTTAGTTGGAATGATTCAAAACATTTTAATCTTTAATTGACATGGTCTACAGCAGCTGGACTCAGAATTTTGCTTTAAAAGTTTCTTGTTAGTTCAATAGCATCAAACTAATTCCTAAGGAAAATACGAATTTTCTTTTGGAATATAACTTCACCTCTATTTTATACGGAGATATACTGAAGTCTCTTATGATTTCAAATTCACTAAACTTTCTGAAGTGAATTTTAAAGAGTAAAATGTGGATCACTGCAACAAATCAACTACTATTTATAGATAGGTTTAGAGAAGAGATGGATGAAGGGATAGATAAATTATAGATATAATACATACATGAAAAATAAATGATTGATTCAGACAGTAAAAGCAACTAAACAAACAGACTCCTAGATTAAAGGTGAATCCTTTATAAAATAACGTAGCTGTTTGTGGTCTAAATAAATTGGATGCTAATAGCACAAAAGAAGCAAAGTTAAAATCATCCTAAGGGGAACCTGGGTGGCTTAGTCGGTTAAGCGTCCGACTTTCGCTTAGGTCATGATCTCGCGGTTCGTGGGTTCGAGCCCCGCGTCGGGCTCTGTGCTGACTGCCAGCTCAGAGCCTGGAGCCTGTTTCAGTCTGTGACTCCCTCTCTCTCTGACCCTCCCCTGCTCACGCTGTCTCTCTCTCTCCTAGAAATAAATAAAACATTAAAAAATTTAAAAAAAAAATCATCCTAACACCTCTGACCATAACTCTTCTTATTGTAAAAACCATGTAATTGAACACAACTTTTGAACTAGAAATGTCATAGTTTGTCATTCATCTTTCAAAATAAATTACTTAATGGCTGTTTATACGAAGATATGACACAAAAAAGAAATCTATTATCACTGTAGTTATAATTTGCATTTATTATAAAGACTATATAGACAAAATAATGTATATGGCTGAGTAACTGACTATGACAATAGGTAAAGTATTAGGTTTTTTTTTAAGATTTCACTTAAACCTCACGCCATTCACTAAAGGCAATTTTACTTAAGTTATCTCAATAATCAGTTTTTCATTGATTAAATTAAGGCAAATACAACAAAGTTCCAAAATCACAATTAAGTTGTACTAGTATTAAAGAAAAAAAATTGTCAACTAGGTGTGTTTAAAGGTATGATCAATCCTCTTCAGTGATTTTGCTAACATTCCTGACTTTTTGATCAGTCCAAGTATTTTTTATCAATAGGTACCAATTGTTGACTCAAACACATGGGGGGGGGAGGTTCACTGATCAGAAAACAATCAGCAAAACATGTAACAAAATATGGAGACAAATACAAGTCTATGCCAATGGCAATATATCCTGATAATACCAGAATAGGGCACAGATTTGCCTTTTTAAAACTTTTCTTTTATTAGAGAGGATATCTAATGCAGTTTATAACATACAACTGAAGTTGAGACATGGGTTCTATTTTTAAGCACAGCAGCGTAATAGGAGATTTAGACCTGTGTTAAATCCCTGCTGGGTGACTTATCTGCTGTATATTATTAAACAAGCTGTTAAACTGTCTGAGAATCTATTATCTCCTCTGTACAGTGATAAAATTAACATCTACCTTGAAGAGCTGTGAGAATTGGGGAAAATGTGTAGAAAATGCCTAGGACAACACGAGTTGCACAGCATGCACTCTATATTGATTTACTTCCCTCCCCCGGCCCCAGTCCTGTTATTAGTGCACCATGAGGTCTTCCGTAAGTTACTCTTTAGGTCTCAGTTTTAACCTCTGATAAAAGAATAGAGCTGAACTAGTGCAATAACTCACAACCCCAATGTCATGACATACTGTTATATCACAAGCAACTGGGCAATGTGTCACAGGCAGTTCAACCTAGTAATAGTTAAATTACCAAGATTTACAGATAATTTTCTTCTAAAAATGTATAGCTGTTCCAAAGTTGTCTCTTAATTATAACATCAAAATCAGTCACTGGTACTTCACTTGCTTTCAAGGTGGAGTAAATGAAGTAGTGTTTCAGACAACAAAGATGAAATTGCTCATAACACACAGGCTACTTTTTATCATAGAATAGCCTTTATTTACCCTTAAGAGTTGGAAGATTATGAATTATTATAATTTTCATAAATTATACTTTTCTAACTGAAAATTTCTTAGTGATTTTTTTATGTATGTTTTTATTTTTTTATTTATGTATGTATGTTTTTTATTTATGTTTTATTTATTTCTGAGAGAGAGAGAGAAAGACAGCGTGAGCAGGGGAGGGCCAGAGAGAGAGGGAGATCTAGAATCTGAAACAGGCTCCAGGTTCTGAGCTGACTGTCATCAGAGAGCCCGAAGTGGGGCTCGAACCCACGAACCATGAGATCATGACCTGAGCCGAAGTCAGACGCTTAACCGACTGAGCCACCCAGGCACCCCTATGTATATGTTTTTAAAAGAAAAAAAAAAAAAAGTTAGTTGTGGTTTAAATAGTTTATAGTTCTATGTGCTTTATTTCCTGCAAAACTCTTTGACATTTCTCAAATCAGAATACATGAATGACAGGGTTCTGAGTACAACATAATCATTCTTGATGTTTGTTCTAGGGGTAAAAATGTTGGGATCATTGGATTACATCATCTCTGTCTTCAATCACAACTCCTTAGTATCTTAAAATTCTTCTAATATGGAAAGAATAGGACTCCTGGTAAAATAAAGCAGTATTTTAATTCCATTCTCAACCTACTTGACACATCAACTCAAAAATATAATAGAAAACAAACAGATGGCCAACAGACACATACATGAAAAGGTGTTCAACATCACTCATCATCAGGGAAATATAAATCAAAACCACATAGAGACACTACACCACATGTGCCAGAATGGCTAAAATCAAAAATACAAGAAAACAACAAGTGTTTGCCACAATGTGGAGGAAAAAAGAACCCTCACGCATTTGGTAGGAATGCAAACTAGTGCAGCCATTGTGGAAAACACTACAGAAGTTCCACAATAAATTAAAAATAGAACTACTCTATGATCCAGTAATGGCGCTACTGGGTATTTATCCAAAGAATACAAAACCACTAATTCAAAAGGACATATGCATCTCTATGTTTATTGCAGCAATGTTTACTGCCAAATTGTGGAAGCAGTCCAAGTGTATATATCAACAGATGAATGAATAAAGAAAATGTTGTGTGCATATATATCTGTGTGTGTGTGTATATATATCCATATATACACAATGGAATATTATTCAGCCATAAAAGAGAATGAAATTTTGCCATTTGTAACAAATGGAGCTAGAGAGTATTATACTAAGTGAAATGTCAGAAAAAGACAAATACCATATGATGTCACTTATACATAGAACTTAAGAAACAAAACTAATGAACAAAGGGAAAAAAAAAAAAGAAACAAGCCTAGATACAGACTCAACTGCAGAGAAGAAACTTATGGTTGCCAGAGGGAAGGTAGGTAGGGGATGGGTAAAATAGGTGATGGGGATTAAAGAGTACACTTAGGATGAGTACTAAGCAATTTATAGAATTGTTGAATCATTATATTGCACACCTGAAACTAATACAACACTATATGTTAGCTATGCTGGAATTAAAATTTTTAAACTTTTTTTTTAGGGATGCCTGGGTGGCTCATTCAGTTGAGTGTCTGACTTAAGCTCAGGTCACTGTCTCACAGTTCATGGATTCAAGGCCTACATCATGCTCTGTGCTGACAGCTCAGAGCCTGGAACCAGCTAGGGATTCTGTGTCTCCCTCTCTCTCTGCCCCTCCTCCACTCACGCTCTGTGTGTGTGTCTCTCTCTCAGAAATTAATAAAACATTAAAAATAAATAAATAAAAACCTTTTCTTATTTTAAAGAGAAAGCACAAGTAGAGGAGGGGCAGAAAGAGAGAATCTCGAGCGGGCTCCGCACCGTCAGAGGGAGAGCCCAAAGCGGGCCTCAATCCCACAACCCTGAGATCATGACCTGAACTGAAACCAAGAGTCGGACACTCAACCAACTGAGCCACCCAGGTGCCCCAAAATAAAGAGCTCTTTTTAAGTATTTATTTATTAGTTCGTTTTTTGTTGTTTTTTTTTTTTTTTAGAGAGAGAGTTCATGCACGTGCAATTAGTTGCGGTTTTTTTGGGTTTTTTTTTTGAGAGAGAGAGAGAGTACATGCATGTGCAAGTTGGGATGGGGCAGAGAAAGGAGAGAAAGAATCCCAAGCAGGCTCCATGCTGTCAGCACAAAGCCCTTTGCAGGGATGCATCTCATGAATCATGAGATCATGACCAAAATCAAGAGTCAGATGCTTAACCAACTGAGCCACCCAGGCATCCCTTAAAAACTTTAAAAAATAAATAAATAAATAATGTGCATACCTTGGGAGCAAAACATTGTGTACTTTATTGTTTTGGAATATACATTTCTAGGGTTGCATGACAAATACCACAAACTGGCTCTTCTGTTAAGCATTGAGTCCTCAACTGTCACCCACTCCCTCTTTGAGGTTCACAAGCTCTCTGTAAGCCCACCACATGCTTCTATAATTAGACATTTAGTTTTCCACCTGTTTTCCTAGACCCAGAAAACCTGAGAGCCAAAAACAAATTCTTAGTATCATTATTAGTGTTAGTATTCGTATTCATATTTGGAGGTGCAACATTCTAAAAAAATTTTTTTAATGTTTATTTTTGAGAGACAGAGCATGAGCATGAGCAGGGGAGGCACAGACAGGGAGAAAGACACAGAATCCAAAGTAAGCTCCAGGCTCTGAGCTGTCAGCATAGAGGCTGATGCAAGTCTCAAACCCACAAACCACAAGATCATGAACTGAGCCGAACTCGGACGCACAACCAACTGAGCAACCCAGGCGCTCCCAGAGGTGCAACAATCTAAATGGGTGCCTAGGACTCTGCAGCATTCAATAAATGTTTATTAAATGAATAAATGAGCAAGAATGTCAACAGAGCCCTCCATGTTATTAATGTTTTTCTCAATAATTTAGGTCAGCGACAGAATCAGGCCTATAGACAATTTTTAAACTGATTTTTGCCAGAAAAGCATTTTTGTTTTTAAGTTAAATTTTCATATCTTTAGATAAAGCACGCACTCCTCTTTCCAGAGTCCTAACATCATTGCAATTCCTCTGATCTGACAGCTTCACACACTATGGTTCCCTGACTGGCCCTCACAGTAACTGAGTTTGCTGCTTTACATGAGAAATAATAGTATGTTTACAGGTATAAAGTAAGTTGGACACACATATTGAAATAAGATGTATTTTAACAGAACTTTAAAAAAAAGATTTGTATACTTGGGTGAGGGAAGAAATGAAAAAAACATATTAGAAATTATATCCCATGACAGATTTTAAGAACAAGCTCTATAATACGAAAGATATGGATTAGGCATTAAAGTCTATAATCATCCCACATCCTTAATACCCATCTAGACCAGAAACAGGATGACAGGGAAAGTGAGGAGGATTCCCAGGATGACCACCAAGATCAGCAGAGGTTAGAAGAGAAAACCTGATCATGGAGATAATCTCCAAAGAAGACTACAGAATCACATCATGTGGCTGTTTCTAAAGATGGAAATGGATGAGCAGAACCAGTGACACTTTTTATTTAAGTCAGCCAGGGAGAGCTCTGGAAACAGGAGAGGAGGAAAAAATATTAAGTTTTATTTATCTGTTTTACAAGGGAGAAAGAGACACGAGTGAGCAGGGGAGAGGCAGAAAGAGGGGAAGGGAGAGAATCTCAAGCAGGCTCTGAGCTGTCAGCACAGAGCCCAACACAGGGCTCAATCCCACAAACTCTGATATCATGACCTGAGCTGAGATCAAGAGTTGAACACTTAACCAACTGAGCCACCGAGGCACCCCAGGAAAGGAAAATTTTACAGAAAACAAAAGAGCATCTGGGTGGTTCAGTGGTTGAGCATCAGACTCTCAATTTTGTCTCAGGTCATGATCCCAGGGTCATGGAATCAAGGCCCATGTCATGCTCCACACTGAGCATGGAACCTGCTTGATATTCTCTCTCCTTCTGCCCCTCTCCTCTGCTCGTGCTCTCTCTCACTCCCTCTCTCTGGAAAAGGGAAGGGGAGGGGAGGGGAGGGGAGGGAAGAAAAAAATTTTGTAAAATAAGACTTGTAAACCGACAAATTCTGCTAAAGAAAAAGCAAATTTTACAGCAACATTCTAAAAACATTCTTCTTTGATTAAATAAGCAATCAGGTTATTCAAGCGAGGATAATCACTGCCAAAAGAGGACCTTCAATAGTCATCAGCCCAATTTAGGGATCACGTTCAACCAGGCAAACTGTGTGTATGAGATTTCAGAGAAATAGTACCAACAGGATAGAGATACTCATAGAAGATTTAGTACAGCATTTAACTGGGATGGTTATGAAAGTCTAAAAGTTCCATGATATGCTGTCTGCAAGCTGGAGAAGCAAGAAAGTCAGTATAATTCAATCCAAGGCCAAAGCCATGCGAGGCAAAAGGGGAGATGCTGGTGCAAGTCCCTTAGTCAAAGGCCTGAGAACTCAGAGCTCCAATGTCAGAGGGCAGAAGAAGGTGGAAGTCCCAGCTCAAGAAGAGAGAGATTTCACCCTTCCACCTCTCTCTGCATTCAAAAGATTGGCTACTCACCAATATTAGTTCATGAGGGCAGATCTTCACTCAGTCTACAGATTCAAATGCTAATCTCTTCCAAAAACACCCTCACAGACACGCCTACAAATGTTTCACCAGGTATTTGGGCATCCCTTAGCCAATCAGGTTGACACATAAAATTAACCATCACATTGTGTAAACACTTCCTGACTTCAAGTTTGTTTCCCTAGTACAAAAGATATTAATTAATACTGAAGATTTCCTGTGTGCTAGCTACCATGACTAGTGCTGAGAAAAAGACCTACAAAGCACAAGCTATAGGCCTCACACAGCTATATGATCCGGTGAGGTGGCCTCAGCCTTTTCTTTCTTCCAACGTATAACTTACAGAAAAAATAACTGTTCCATCAGTAACATTTCTTTATGGTCAAGGATTTCTGTGAACATTCCCCTACTCCCCTACCCTCCCTTCCTCTCTCTCTGTCACACTCGTGCACGTGTGCACACGCACACTCAGACACAGACACAGACACACACACACACACACACAATTTTCTCTGTACCTCCAGGAAGCCGAGTCAGCTGGGTATGTTCCACTTGCCAGTTCGGATCCATTCTCCACTTGCTCCATGGCCCAAGAGACTGGCTGGATTCTATCAAGAGATGGGCTGCGTTAACAGGCTCCCCTCCCTCTGGTTTCTTACTGAATTCAGCCAATGAGGAGCATCTAGAAAAGATCACAGGGAGAAAAGGGAGTCAGGATAACTTTACTATCTCCTTCCTTATGGGATTGTCACAGGCTGTCTTCATCTATCAAGGATACCCAACTTCTGCTGCTTCTAACCTGAGTCCTTCTTTGTCCCTCGCGGTTTCCTCACACCGTAGTAAATAGTCTCTCTACTAAACTCTTCTAAAATTGCCCAATTTGAGTATGCCATCTCTGGATCTTCCAAGACCCTGACTGACACGTCAGTCTTATTGACGTGTCCTGGAACCAAGACCCCGAGGAGGAGTAGATGGGATAGAAACACACCTGGATACACTGTGGGGAGGGAAAGGAGAGATCTAAAAATCTTGGAGCTGATTCTTCCCTGGGGAATCACAGTTAAAGAAACACAACAGGGAGAATAGTGCAATACGCAGCATGGCGTGAGTATTGTAAAACAGTAATCTGTGAGGGACATTCCTAAGCAGAAATACCTGAAGGCAGTCATACCAGGTGACTATGCCTCTGCATGACAGGTGCAGAAAGGATGAGCTATAGAAGAGACCAGGAATTTTGCAAGGGCAACCACACCATTAGAGGCAGTGGTAAAGAAAGAAATCACCAAGACAACACACCTCAAAACCATAGTGGGACAATTTATAGCTCAGTGGAGACCAACTCAGGATAGTTAACAGACCAGGTAGGTGAGCCAGTCTACGTGGGAAAGACACAGACGGGTACCAAAGACCTGCTGAAGTGGGCTGGACATCCTAAGAGTAACTGGAGAAAAGCTATGATCCGGATGCCCCTCCCTCACTGCTCCAAGGTTATAAAAGCTTCCCTCTGCACCCAAATGGCCTCTTGGGAATGAGGAAAGGGAAAAGAGAATCCTTGAGAGTAGGAGGAAAATTTGAGAGATTGAGAAATTACCAGAAAGAAAAAAAAAAAACTAATACTCAAAACAGACTGATGTGTACATTTTAAAAGCATGAGAACATAATACCCACCCTCAAACCTGAGAACAAACAGAGATACGTACTAGAGAACCCGCACCTCTCCACGGACCAAGCCGGAGTGCTGACGTCACTGAGAGTGGCTCCCAGAAGGCTGAGCGCCGCTGCGGTGGGAGCCGGCCGAACACCAAGCAAGACGCTAAAGTAGTTTGTCCTCTCTGGGTAGCCGTAGGCGTCAGGTGACCCGACCTGGCAAAATCAGCCTGATTCCAGGGGCAACCGGCAGGATCTCTGGCAGCCGGTGCGCAGCTGTCTGGCTTCCAGGAGTTGGGGGGGAAATATCGTGTTTGTGAGCGGAAACTACGTGGACTACACCTTGGAGCTGCAGAGAGCAGTTCAGGGCAGGGCAGGTGCTCTTCCTGAAGCTGTTCACCACCTATGCCCCCCGAGGGCCCCTGCCTGCCTACAACCGCAACCTGGACCTCAAACCCGAGGTGGGTGTGGTGATGGAACAAAGTGGCTGCGGCTTCCCAGAGGCCTCAGCCATAGACTGCATGGCCAGCTGTGTGCTCTGTGCCTGGATATGTGACCGTCAGCAGTATGCAAGACTTGTGCAAGAAGGAGCTTCCCTGATTCTAGCCGAGAGCTTCATGCTTTTCAGCCCCATCCGCAAGATTGTGCGCAGAGAAGATCCCACACCCTCACAACCTAAGCTCTGGCTGAAGGTCAATGGCAAACTCAGGCGGGAAGGTGTGACATCCTCCACGATTTACCATTTTCTACATCATCAGGATTGTTTCTAAGATAATGACCATGAAATAAGTAGGTATTATCTGCATGATGCCAAAGGGAATTGAACTCGTTAGGAAGGAAGGAAGGAAGGAAGGAAGGAAGGAAGGAAGGAAGGAAGGAAGGAAGGAAGGAAAAAGGAGAAAAAAGATCAAATTCAAGCTGATATACATGAGGTTGTTAATATGAGATTTAAAGTGGAAAGGCCAAAATATTGAGTCCATACAAAACACCCTAACTTCTTAAGTTTTTGGAGATAAGAGAGGAAGACAGAAGCAAGCAAAGGTTCCCTAAGGTGACAACCCGGTAATAAGAAACCAATTTTTAACAATGATTTGATTGGATTAGTATCTCAACTCAAGGGGTGAGCCTCTAAGGAAAACGTGATCAAGAAGAGCTGTGTTAGAAATGGAAATGAGAAACAGTATCTTCTAGGAAACAATTGGAATAAAGTATTTGTGATGCTTTCAAAGAGGAGAGTTTATCAAACCAAATGTTCAGAAAACTTACTTTGCTTTCCTAAAGTGGACTGGATAAGACTTTCCCATTGGTCATTCAGGGAATAGTAAGTAGTTCAAGACTTAAAATCTAAAGGAAGCTGAAAAGCAGGTTACAAGCCAGTTTTCCCACATTTCCTTGATCATGATAATCATCTTGGAATATTTGTAAATATAAAAATTTACAAGTTACTGGCTCATACTGGGCCCTGTTTTAATTAGTGGAATTCATTGCCAGCTCTCCAAATGATTCTTATCACAGAAATGTGGAAAAACATTACCCCACATAATCAGTTAAAAGTTATTTAATGAATGAACAATTAATGAAGACCTCACTCATTTACTTAGATTCTGAATTTGGGAGATAATTTTGAAACTGTTGTCTTCTAAATAAATATCTCTTGGGACATAAATGAAATATTATATAAAATAAAGTTGCATTTCTGCCTCCCAGTCTGTGACTATTCAAACTAAACTTCACCATGTGCCTCGTGATTCAGTTTGGGGTAGAAAGTGAGAAGCCTGTGGGACCTCTTTGTAAAGATGCCCTCTCTGTTTACAGAGAAATTTGGAAGTCATTGGTGTACTGGAAGATCATTCTGGAGTACTGGACAAAGATGAAGCAGCAAAGGCAGAAAGTGGAGAATAACACAGAAGGAAAAGGCAGAACCATGGTGACATCCATATTTAAAGGAGAGAGGAGGAGAAATTACTAGAAGAAACAAAAAAGAAACAGACAGATTGAAAGGTAATCCAGAGACCAGGGTTGCAGAAAAACTAAGAGAGGGGGAAATTATTCTAAAGAGAGAACAATCAGCACAGCCAAATTCTTCTGAGGAAAACAGATAGGATAAAGACATAAAGGAGGCCACAACAATATGTTCCCTAAAGCCAAAGAGAGAGAAGAGAGGAGAAGAAAAAAGTCCTAAATCAACAAGTCTGTTGTGCTGTCAATAACTTGAGACCTTGCCTAAAGCTGGCTAAGGAAAAAAAAACTGTACTAAACAGCCTAGGAAATTAATATAGAGGCCGTTTCTTCTATGTTATGCATATTTGAATAACATCAAATATATTTTTTCAGCTATTAAAAATTATAGGACAACTAATAGCATTTTATGAAGAAAACTATATCTGAGTTTAAATGCATGACTCTTGAGTGTTCATTACTTTCATCAAAAAGTTACAAATAGGACAGTGCCATTTGTGTTAACAGTTGACGGTACACTAGTCCATGCTCTCCAGTAGCTATTTATACTCAAATGGGACAGCAAGACTGGAGAGAAGAAACTGATGTGGAAAAAAAAATGAAATACTTTGGTACTGAGATTTTATATCAAATAATTACTTGTTTCTAACATTGAAATTTCTTATTATCAGCAAAACTTCATCAGAAATTTCAGAACTTTCTGGTTAATATGGCCTCGCGCTCAAAAGAAATTGTACGTAAGTTATATAAATGACTAAAGTCTGCACCTAAGAAGATTGTATCTAAGTATATCACAAAATGAGATAATAATATTAATCATACAATAAATGAAATCGTTGGGTCTCATCTTTGACCTAGCCTATGATCTAATTTTTCTTTGAACATAAGGAGTTATTTGTACAGAGTGATACTGTGTTCGCAGGGATACTCTCATGGGCATGCAATGTATCTATCTCTATAAATTCACTATGTGTTTAAGTCCTTTATGTACAACTGTTACTGAATGGGATGCCTGGTCTGTAAGACTTCTATTTTCTGGGTGATGACCCCACCATAAATTTTGCACATATGTTTGAATACTTAGTCTCCACTGAGACGTTTTCACCATTTATTTACAGAAATATGTCAGTGACTGCCCACGTGCTCAGCATGAACTATGCCAGCCTTCAAGTATTATAATGGGAAAGGGCCTTCAGGTCATGAAAGTGTAAATTTGCAGAAACATAACTTTCCTTGTGATTAGAAGAGAGTTTTAGTAATTGTTAGAGAATTTCACCCTTACCATCCAGGTTGAGGAAAGAGGTGGGAGATGCAAAGTCTGGATCTTAACTTTCCAGGTGTTGCCTCCAAAAGGGGTTTCCTGCCCCCTACTTTGAGAACAAGGGCTTAGAATATCGTTCTGGGCACTCTATGTCTTATATAAGTATTTAGCATAGAAGCTGATCACGCCATGCCTAGCATCTAATGGAATAGATCTGGCGCATGCCACCCGCAAGCACCCTTCTGGACCAAGGCACTCACATCCCAGCTTCTGGGAGTATAGGCTACTAAAATCTCGTAGCTGAATTCCTCTTCTGAATCTGAGAAGCCACCAGATTAGGTGAGCCACCTAACCCAAAGTCGTGCCTGTCCTTGGGGGCAGTCCACATCCAATGACTGGTTAACTGGGATGGCAGGGGAAGGGAATAAAAGGGCGAGTCCCCCAAGCCTTAATTAGGAACAACTCTAAAAAGCGGCATAAACCCAGAGCTGCTTTATTACAACTACAAGACAGTTGTCCATCTCTCCTTCTGCCTAATCCTACTTCTTTCAATGCCTTCAAATCCAATGCAGCAGTATCAAATCCATTCACCAGTAAAATTCCCACATGCAAATCTACATCTCAAAGTCAGTTTCTGGAGATATTGACCTAAAGCAGAAGTCAGGAGTGGTCCTGAGAAGCAGATTCTAGAATGGCACTTTGATGCTGAATCACCTGCTGATGGCTAGCAGTGAGGATTCCATCACTGGTGATAGGTGGAGTGCTAACCGCCCCTGGCAGACTATAGCAATGCAATTGTTAAGACTTTCACCTGGGGTGAACAAAGTGGGAAGAGAGAGCACTAGCTGCAGGCAACATCTCAAACATTTGAGAGATTTGGGGGAAGTAGTAATTATAGGGACTGCGGAAAGAGTAGCTGTTGCTGAGGGCTATCAGTTCGCTGGAGAAAAACAATGAAAAACTAGAGATAATTAATCACCAATTTAAGGTAAAGTGTGAAAGCCAGAGGGATTCCTTGGCAGCACATAAGAATCTCTGCTCTACTGTAGCTGAAAGGCAAAGAAAGCTGAGGTTTTATTTTTTTTTTCCCAGAACTGAATCATAAAGTTAGCAGAACTCTACAGAGGGTTAAGTTCTAAAATACTCAATTCTACAACGCCAAGATCAGGACCTGGATTAGTAAACCTGGAATGGGAATATCCAGCTCTTTGCACTCAAAAATCTTGAATACTCAGGTTCTCTTGATCCTTTGGGCCCATCAGAAGTGCTCCATTCCTCCATCCTAAAAAGAAGCACCCCCTACCCCTTACTTGAAGACAACAGAGAGACTTCTGCTTCTCGAGACAATACATGTCCTTCTCGAGATCTACCCCAAATCCCCTATGGGCCTCCAGCAACTGAAGAAGAGGTCAAGAATCTATGAGAAATCACCATGCAATACCAAGGGAACATTATATGATAATAATTCAACCAGTTCTTCCTCACAGAAACCTATGTCCATTTTCTCAGGGTAACTGTATACTGGAGAAAGAATTCGTAGGAATTTCAAGGTTGTAGTTATTATTTAAGAATGTGTAGTCATCCAAGATTCCATGTCAGAGTGCACAGGGTAAAAATAAATTCACTAGGTCCAGTTTCCAATGTGTACAACAGGGCCCTCAAAGCAACCATGAAATAATTTCCTCTATTCTGCATATTATATTGGAATAGACATAGTTGGTATTTAGCAAACTCCTACCCTTACTCCAGGTTCGTGGCTTGACCTTTGAAGGTAAGAGCCAGTGGAAATGACCAAGTGAATGCCTGTGCCCAGATCTGACAGTAAGTAGTTGGGCTGATGCCTGTCCTGAGAAAATATGAATGGTAAGTATCACCCATTAGATAAACCACTTAGACTAGCAAAAGTGTTTAGCCAAAGGTGCAGAGAATATAGAATGGGTAGAAGAGGAGTAGAACAGTAAGTATCAGTCTCTCAAGACCAGCTGCAGCATTTGGCGTTTTTTTATTACATATATTTTTGTTTTATTCTGAAGTTAGTTTACATACAGTTTAGTCTGGCTTCAAAGGGTTGTTTTGGTTTTTTGGGGGGATTTTTTTTTTATTTTTTTAAGTAAGCTCTGTACCCAGCATGAGACTCAAACTCACGACCCAGAGATCAAGAGTCACACGCTTTACCAACCAAGACAGCCAGGGGCACAGATTACATATTTGAGTAATAATACTTTGCTGTGCCTGGCTCCTGATCTAGAAGTCGTGGCTTCAAACCCCATGTTGGGTATAGAGATTACTTTAAAAAAAAAATGATACTACTCGGAGCCTGGATGGCTCAGTCATTAAGCATCTGACTTCGGCTCAGGTCATGATCTCATGGTTCGTGAGTTCAAATTCCACATCAGGTGAGCTCAAGCCCCGCTTCGGGTGAGCACAAATCCCATTTGAGGTAAGCATGAGTCCCGCTTCAGGTGAGCTCTGCTTCTCTCTCTCTCTCTCTCTCTCTCCTTGCCCTTTGTGGAATTCTCTCTCTCTCTCTCTCTCTCTCCTTGCCCTTTGTGGGATTCTCTCTCTCTCTCTCTCTCTGCCCCTCGCTCACTTGCACCTTCTCTCTCTTTCTAAAAAAAAAAAAATGGTACTACTTTGGATATATATTAAAGAAAATATAGAAGATGGCGGAGAAGTCAGGAGCTCCGTACTTGCACTCGTGCCCATACATCACACAGAAAAGATCTGAAGCCATTGGAAACCTTACAAAACCTGAGAGACTGGAAGAAAAAGGATGCAGAATCCACTGAGAAAGCCTTCTAACGTGAGTGCGAACCGGGGAAGGTAAAATCGGGCCGGGATAGGAGACTCCAGGGTGGGAGGCGATCCCCCTCTACCCTCTACGGGGAGTGAGAGGGGAAAAGGAGAGAGTCCGAGACAGAAAAACCTCCGCTCGTGGGGGAAAAACCTCCGCTTGGTGCATAGAAAGACCTTACTTGCCAAATACCTGCACACCAGGTCCCCTCGCGACAACTGGTCCTGGGGGAGGCTGAGCACACAAACTGCTTCTTTGTGCCGCTCCTGGAGGTTGGGTTTTAAAGCGGCGGCGGCGCACCTGCCGCCATTGTAGCTCCAGGGCGGCTGGGACCCCTGAAAGAGACGCGCAGACACCAGGCGTCCGCGCTCCTGGCTGGCTGGAACTCGAGAGGGAAGGCAAAGAGCTAAACACTGGGAAATTTGCCTGTGAGTTCGTACTTCGGGTGACGAGCCATAGAGAGACCCAGTTTTCCTCACTCCAGCCGGCTCAGGCTACGCGGACCCGGCAGGCAAGCCCCCGCGCATGCGCGCCAGCCCGACCCAGAGAAGGAAGAAGTGATTCTGACTCCGCCCCCAGAGCTCAGCAGGGAGCCTGGAATAGCCTGAGGGGGTTGTCTGGGAACTTGTGTCTAAGGCAACTTCAGCGGGGTGCGCGGACTGGGATTTGGAGATTGGAACTGGCCTGGGTTGAAGAGTGCAACCAACTTCGGCTGCGTCCCCGGAACGGGGAGTTGACACGCCAAAAAAAAAAAAAGCGAGCTGCAGCGCGGGGTTCAAGAAGGGACTGGAGCACTGTCACTCTCCTCCCCACAATCGCCAAGGCAGAACCCCCGCCTGAGGCATCGATCACGCCACGCCCATCCCTGCCTGAGAGGTGCCCTCCTCCCTTTTTTTTTTCTCTTTCTTTTTTCCTTTTTTCTTTTTGTTTTTTTCCCTTTTTTTGTTTTCTTCCTTTTTTTCTTCTTTTTTTTTCCCTTTCTTTTCTCTTTTTTTCTTCTTCTTTCTCTTTTCTCGCTTTTTTCCCCCAAAACACTGACCTGATTAACTCTGGTCGCCAGCTTGCTTAAACAATCACAACAAGTCCATTCTGTAAATGTAAATTCTACACCTACCGACATTTTCAGCTATTTCTCTCAGGAGTAATTAGACTATATAGTTTCTCTGGATAATTCCAGCATCCTTCTCTCACCTATCCAACCATATTCTACCCTTTACCTCTTTGAAAAAAGCTTCTTATCCCTTCTGCCTGTTCATTCTATTTCCAAATCTGCCTCGTCTCGCCCTGCCTTCTCTCTTTTTCTCTATGCTCTTCAACCAGCACTGCATACACACGACTATTTAACTGTAGCTAGGAAATCCAGGTATATGCTTTAAACCGTTCTTTGTCCATCGGTTTTCTTCTTTTTTCCTTTTCTTTTCCCCTTTTTGACCCTTTTATGTATTTTATGCTCCCTATTATTCGCCCTCCCTCCTCCGTCTTTTCTATTAACTTTTTCGTTTTCCCTCTCGCTTTGCATGTTAGTTGAATCAGCCTGTGTGTTTGTGTACTCCTGCTCCCTGTGTGTTTGTCTGTCTGTTTTCTTTTCCAGGGCTACCTCAAGAAACAAGCTAGAGTACACAAGGTGAAGAGTCCCAAATATCACTACGAATAGGAAAATAAAATAACTAAGGTCCCAACAAGAGTGACCGAGGGATACCATTCAAAAAACAATCTCTGAAAGGATAGGCCCTGGAAAGTCAAAGAGTTTCTTGGATATAGCAGTGCTCATAGAAACAGAGAGCATAACAGGTCTTTAAAACCAACAAGAGCCGGAAAGCTAACTAAAATGACAAAACGAAAGAGCTCTCCTCCAAAGAAACTCCAAGAAGAAATGACAGCTAATGAACTGCTCAAAACAGATATCAGCAGCATAAGTGAACAATATTTTAGAAGAATAATGGTAAAATTAATAGCAGGGCTTGAAAAAAACATAGGGGACATCAAAGAAACTATGGCTACAGACAGAATGGAAAATAAAATAGGCATGAAGAATTAAAAAATGCGATAAATGAGATACATAATAAATTAGAGGCCTCCAATGCACGGATTGAAGAGGCAGAAAGGAGAATAAGTGATTTAGAAGACACCATTATAGAAAAACAAGAAGCTGTCAAAAAAAGAGACAAGCTGATCCAGGAACAGGAAAGAAGAATTTGAGAGCTCAGTGACACAGTCAAACGCAACAATATCCGTATCATAGGAATCCCAGAAGAGGAAGAGAGAGGGAAAGGTGCTGAAGGAGTCCTGGAACCAGACATGGGGAAGGAAGTCAATGTGGAAATACAAGAGGCTCAGAGGACTCCTCTCAGACGTAACTTGAATCGATCTTCTGCACGACATATCATCGTAAAAATGGCAAAATACAAGGACAAAGAGAGAATTTTGAAAGCAGCTAGGGAGAAAAGGGCCCTCACATACAAAGGGAAACCCATCAGAGTGGTGACAGACCTATCTACTGAAACGTGGCAGGCCAGAAAGGACTGGCAAGAGATCTTCAATGTGATGAACAGTAAAAATATGCAGCCAAGAATCCTCTATCCAGCAAGCCTGTCATTCAAAATAGAAGGAGAGATAAAAACCTTTCCAAACAAACAGAAATTGAAAGAATTTGTCACCACGAAGCCAGCCCTACAAGAAATCCTGAGGGGGATGCTCTGAAGGAAAGGTTGCAAGGAACAAAGATTCCAGAGACACCACCACAAACATGAACCCTACAAAAGATACAAAGACTCTAAACCCACATATTTCAATAATAACACTGAATGTAAATGGGCTGAATGCTCCAATCAAAAGACATAGGGTATCAGAATGGATTAAAAAACAAAATCCATCTATATGCTGTCTACAAGAAACTCATTTTAGACAGGAAGATACCTTCAGATTAAAAGTAAGGGGATAGAGAAATATATATCATGCTACAGGAAATCAAAAGAAAGCCGGAGTAGCGATACTTCTATCAGACAAACTGGGCTTTAAATTAAAGACAATCACAAGAGATGAAGAAGGGCACTACATAATAATTACAGGGTCCATCCATCAGGAAGAACTAACAATCATAAATGTCTACGCACCGAATATGGGAGCACCTAAATATCTAAAACAATTAATCACAAACAGAAACAAGCTTATAGATAAGAATGTGCTAATAGCAGGGGACTTTAATACTCCGCTTACAGCAATGGATAGGTCAACCAGACAGAAAATCACTAAAGAAATAATGGACTTGAAAGATACATTGGACCAGATGGATCTGACGGATATATTTAGAACTTTACATCCTGAGGCCAGGGAATTTACTTTCTTCTCAAGTGCGCATGGCACATTCTCCAAGATAGATCACATACTGGGACATAAAGCAGCCCTCAATAAATATAAAAGAATAGAGATCATACCATGCACACTGTCAGATCACAATGCTTTGAAACTTGAAATCAATTACAGGAAGAAGTCTGGAAAACTTCCAAAAACATGGAGGTGAAAGAACACCCTTCTAAAGAATGAATGGGCCAATCAGGCAATTAGAGATGAAATTAAAAAATATATGGAAACCAATGAAAATGAAAACACAACAATTCAAAATCTATGGGATGCGGCAAAGACAGTGCTAAGAGGAAAGTACATTGCTCTCCAGGCCTATTTCAAGAGATTAGAAAAAGCGCAAGTCCAAAATCTAACAGCTCACCTAAAGGAACTAGAGGCAGAGCAACAAGAATGCCCTAAACCCAGTAGAAGAAGAGAAATAGTAAAAATTAGAGCAGAAATAAACAACATAGAGACCAAAGAAACAATTGAACAGATCCATGAAACCAAGAGTTGGTTTTTTGAAAAAGTAAACAAAATTGACAAACCTCTAGCCAGACTTATCAAAAAGAAAAGAGAGAGCACCCAAATAGACAAAATTATGAATGAAAATGGACTTATTACAACCAACCCCTCAGAAATACAAGCAATTATCAGGGAATACTATGAAAAATTATATGCCAACAAATTGGACAACTTAGAAGAAATGGACAATTCCTAAACACATACTCACTACCAAAATTCACATGGGGACAAGAACACAGACATGAGATATAACATTGGAAAGAGAAGTGGATGGTGATCAAAAAAATCTCCCAACGAAACCAGGCCTGGACCTGATGACTTCCTGGAATTCTACCAGAACTTATTAAGCAAATTAATCCCAATTCTTTCTCAAACTATTCCAAAATGAAAAGCGAAGAAAACTCCAGTCATTACATAAGCCATCTTTTTTGTGATAGAGATCCAGCAAAAAAAGAGAACTACAGGCTAATATTCTTGATGAATACGGATGCAAAAATCCTCAACAAGATCCTTGCAAATCAAATCCAATAGCACATAAAAAGAATCATCCACCAAGATCAAGTGGGATTCATTCCTGGGTTACAGGGCTGGTTCAGCATTCACAAATCAATCAATGAGATACATCATATCAATAAAAGAAAAGATAAAAACCATATGATCCTGTCAATAGATGCAGAAAAAGCATTTGACAAAATACAGCATCCCTTCTTAATAAAGACTCTCGAGAAAGTAGGGATAGAAGGAACCTACTTAAACATCATCAAAGCCATCTGTGAGAAGCCTTCAGCTAACATCATCCTCAATGGGGAAAAACTGAGAGCTTTCCCCCTGAGATCAGAACACGACAGGGATGCCCACTCTCACCACTGCTGTTTCACATAGTGCTGGGAGTCCTAGCATCAGCCATCAGACACCAAAAGGAAATCAAAGGCATCAGAATTGGCAAAGAGGAAGTCAAACTTTAACTTTTCGCAGATGACATGATACTCTACACAGAAAACCCGACAGACTCCACCAGAAGCCTACTGGAACTGATCCAAGAATTCAGCCAAGTTGCAGGGTACAAAATCAACGTACAGAAATCGGTTGCATTTTTATACACCAACAATGAAGCAACAGAGAAATCAAGAAACTGATCCCATTCACAATTGCACAAAAAACCATAAAATACCTCGGAATAAACCTAACCAAGGATACAAGAGATCTGTATGATGAAAACTATAGAAAACTTATGAAGGAAATTGAAGAAGACACAAAGAAATGGAGAAACATTCCATGCTCATGGATAGGAAGAATAAATATAGTTAAGATGTCATTACTACCTAAGGCACTCTGCACATTCAATGCAATTCCAATCAAAATTGCACCAGCATACTTCTCAAAACTAGAACAAACTATCCAAAAATTTGTATGGAACCACAAAAGACCCCGAATAGCCAAAGTAATCCTGAAAAGTAAAACCAAAACGGGAGGGATCACCATCCCAGACTTTAGCCTCTACTACAAAGCTGTCATCATCAAGACAGTATGGGTATTGGCACAAAAACAGACACATAGACCAATGGAACAGAATTGAGAACTCAGAAGTGGACCCAAAAGTATACAGCCAACTGATCTTTGACAAAGCAGGAAAGAATATCCAGTGGAAAAAAGACAGCCTTTTTAACAGATGGTGTTGGGAGAACTGGACAGCAGCATGCAGAAGAATGAAACTAGATCATTTTCTCACACCATGCACAAAAATCAACTCAAATGGATAAAGGACCTGAACGTGAGACAGGAAACTATCAACACCCTAGAGGAGAAAGCAGGAAACAACCTCCTTGACCTCCACCGCAGCAACTTCTTACTTGACACATCCCCAAAGCAAGGGAATTAAGAGCAAAAATAAACTGTTGGGACCTCCTCAAGATTAAAAGCTTCTGCACAGCCAAGGAAACAACCCAGAAAATTAATAGGCAACCAACGGAATGGGAAAAGATAGTTGCAAATGACATATCAGATAAGGGTTGATATCCAGAATCTACAAGGAACTCACCAAACTACACGCCCGAAAAACAAACAACCCAGTGAAGAAATGGGCTGAAGATATGAAC